>JBBPCS010000001.1:17257886-17275137 GCA_037974645.1 Hollardia meadi | reverse complement strand
GTACTTATGGAGGTTTAACCTCCTTCATGTTCTTTTGTTTGTGGTCTTTATAGTTTTCATAATTGTTTTAATTATGATTGTTTTCTTAAGCATGGCCTATTACCATGCATCCCACTTCTTCCAAACAGCCCTAAGACTGTCCTTCCAAAAAGGGATAAAGAGGTAAAGTATCCACATCAGAGAACCAGTGGGGGTGAAACAAATACAGCAATTTCATAAACTTCCCATTCCTTCAACAAGTGGAGCATTTAGCAGCTAACGAGACAAATATTTCCCTCAAGAGAGACCAAAACAGAGCTGAAAGCAGCATGAGTATTGAACTTACATTCACCAGGTGGCCAGAAAACCAATTCCAGATGAAATGTTAGTGTAAATAATGCTGCTGCATAAATGCTGGATGTGTAAATAGGCAACTGTTTACCAGTTTTGGCATATTGGGGGCACTACACCAATTTTACACATGAAGATCAGTTTAATGAGGAGAACTCGTCAACAGACTTCCCATTTTTAACAGAAAGCTTGCGTGTCAACCTGTGGTTATGGAGTTTGAAAGATGTGAATTGCAGTCCTAAATCACTGGAGTCCCCCATTGAGAGCTGATGATACATCAGTGTTCTGTTCACAGCTTATTCCTGCTGCCGTCAAGTGGCCATAAAGTCAGTTACTGCAGGTTAGAGCTCTATGGGAAACTTTTCTTCAAGTCATTGATTTGTCTTGACCTTCCCTTGGACAGGGGCTTTTCCCTGTGATGATCAGTGAAGCATTTCATTAACATTGATTCATACTCTCATGTAAACACTAGCTGTCAAAAGTCTGCAACTCATTTTGGCTCCTGGCACTCAAGAAGTAAAATTTCCGTGTCATGTTATTTTATGACTTTGTTAATCAAGTTCTTTTTTCCTTTTATGTTTGAATTCTTTTTCTGCTTCATTACAGATCCTTTCAGGAAAAGAGCACAACATGAGACTATTTGGATATTCTCTGGCAGGGAACATGGACTTGGACGGTAACTCTTATCCAGATGTGGCTGTAGGCTCTTTGTCGGACACAGCTATAATCTATAGGTAATTTTTCCGTTACACGTTTATAAGTGAATTTTAATCCGATTGATTTCTATCACAACGTCATTTCACTCCGTTTCTTTAAGGGCACGGCCGGTCATTAGCATCAGGAGAGATATCAAAATATCTCCACAGGAAATTGATCTTACAATCAAAACCTGTGGTAACAGCATTTGGTGGGTGTTCTATTATTCGTGTACTTCAACAGAGCTCACAGTCAAAACCTTCTGTGTTAGAAATGTTTAAAAAAATCACTTTCCTGTCTTTAGCTTCACTGTGGACGCATGCTTCACCTACAAAGCAAACCTGGCATTTTATAACCCAAGACTAAGTGAGTGAAAATGTTTGTTTTTTTTAAAAACCCTTATTTTACAAATACAAGATTTGTTCAGGTGTTCTCACCAGTGCTTCCCTCTGCCCTGCAGCGATCAGCTATTCTGTCGAGTCGGATGGAGATCGCAGGAAACAGGGGCTGCCCTCCAGAGTGATGTTCCTGAACAAATCCCGCACTGAAGCAGACTACCAGTTTAACGACACCTTGGACCTCCGCGGCCAAAAACAGGAAACATGCATTAAGATAATGGCCAAACTGAAGGTAAAACATATCTGCCAAATAGATAAATCACATTTGCAGGATATAATCCAACAGTCAGGAGCAATTCCAGTTATTCTGCGTGTGAAGAGTTTACTGAAAGATAGAATCACACTCAGCCAATGTTTTAAAAAATATCAAAAATAGATCAAAATATCTTGGTGCTAGTAAAACAAAAAAACATATTTTTTGGAGAAACATATCTGAGCATCCACACACTATAAATCAATAAACTTGATGTCAATGAGAATTTGGTTTTTGAAGTTGCAAGCTTGCAAACTTTGGAAACAAGCGCACTTTGTCTCAGCTTCTTAAATCCTACACATATGATAAAGCTGAAACAATTAGTTGATTAATCAATTAGTCAAAGGACTAATAATCTATTTATCATCTTGGACATTTTTCAAGTAAACATGCCAAACATTATCTGGTACCAGACCCTCAGTTGTGAGGATTTGCTGCTTTTTTTTTCTTTTTTCTATCTTATGTGATAGTAAAGTAAATATTTTTGGACTGTTTATTAAATGAGGTCACATTGGGCTTTAAGAAACTGAAAATTGGGATCTTGCACTATTTTCTGACTTTATAGACCAAAATGGTAAATGAGTTATTTGATCACTAATGTAAATACTTATTAGCAGCCTTAATGTGTTACTGTAAATTGTGAAATTCACATGCATACATTTTTTCCACCATAGCTGCAGTGCAAATTATAACTAACACTGATAATATTTAGTTTCTCCTGTGTAATAAAACCCAAGAAGAAGAAATAGTTATGCTCCATACATTTATGACTGTTTGTGATTTGCACAGGACAATATCAAGGACAAGATGCGTAGCATTCCCATTGAGGTGTCTGCAGAAATTGTGGGTACTAAGCGACACAAGACAAGAAACAGCCTCCCTCAACTTATGCCCAAATTAGATTCCTCTCAACCAAGCAAAGACATCATTATGGTAAACACTCAGACTACAACATTTAGTATAAAATTAATGACAAAATGTTCTCAGTAGAACAAAGTCTTTGTTACAATTCTGTTACTGTTTGCTGTTGTTGCAGGTCAACTTTGTAAAAGAGGGATGTGGAAGTGATCATATTTGCCGGAGTAATGTGAAGATGAAGTACAAATTATACTACAAACAAAACAACCTGGACGTGTACTCCCCATTACCCATGTGAGTTCTGACATTACAATTCTTCTAAGCAACAAGCTAAATGTAAAATATAAGGTAAAATTTGTGAGTTAAATCTGTCTTAAAATACATTTTTAATATTCACATTCATTCAAATGTGTTTGTGTAATGTTAAAGAGCTGCTTGTTCTTTCAGTCCTAATGAGAGTCAACAACCAGGTCAGCCACAAGTAGCTCTTTGTTTTGGTTTTTAGGCCAGAAAACAAGCTCAGACAGGCCAACATACGATTCCTATCCAGCACAAAACAGCAGAGAACCTGAGTATACAAACCAGAGCTAAAAGGCAATTGAAAGTATTACTAAATACGACTCTCTGCTCTGTGTCAGGATGTGCAAGTACAAAATAAAATGTTCGTCATAACAGCTTGATGAGTCAGTTTTAATATGAAAACAATGTATTTTTCTGTAAAGCTCAGCATGAAGTGAACTGTAATGTATGTGTATTTGCAGCAAGAAAAACATCCCTGTGTTTCATCTGAATTACGAGAGGAAGGACTTGGCTCTGCGGGTCACAGTCAACAATGTGAATGGAGATGACGCTTATGAGGCAAAGTTGGTGGGGACTTTCCCTGACATGCTGTCATATTCTGGAGTCCGCTCACATCAAACAACGGTAAATAAAGACTACAGCCACTCTAGTGACCCCGTGTGGGTGTAATACTGCTGCACATGAGACAGCAAAGCTAGCTAGGACAGTTGTTACCTTGTCAGGTTCAGGCTTACATTGTCTGACAGGATCTAATAATGTATGTTTTGTTCATTTTACCTGTCTTCCATCTGTGCTTAGGCTCAGCTGTGCATTGAGTTTAATGCTATAATTACCATGCAAACATGCTTTGATATAGCATTGGATCTGGGTATTTCTTGATACTGGTGCCAATACGATACCCAATTTTCACTAACAATACTGAAACAGTACTTTTTCCGATATGTTTGACAAATATGCATCTCGACAAAAAAAAAAAAAAATGAAGTCATTATGAATCTGTCAATGGCAACTTTCAGTACTTAAAGAAACAGTTCACCCAAAAATGAAAATTCAGTGATTATCTACTCACCGACTTCCCATCAGCATGGGGGTTTCTTCGTCCACAAAACATTTCCGGAGTTTGACATCAGAACAGCAGTGCAGCATTCCCCTAAACAACTGAAGTGGATGGGGACTAAAATGTAAGAAAACAACCAGAAAGAACATAAAAAGGGCTCCATACAACTCACCCGGCGTAATTCAGGCCTCCAGAAGCCTCCAGGTCCTAAATTGATTTGAAAAGATGTAATTTACAGTTCACCTAGCTTTCTATTGGGGGTGAGTAGAAAATGGCAAAATTTTGGGGTTAACTGTTCCTTTAACTCAGTGCTACAGACAGCCGGTGCCAGAAAGTATTGAGGCTTGATATTATTAGCTAGCTGCTATTAGCATAGAAGAACTGAGTGACCACGGAGCATATTAGGGTCACAATTATATCGATGATGTTAGCATGCTATGTTAGCATTAGTAAAGCTGAGACGGATTTGATGATTTGAAGTATTTTTTAACATTTTGTCATGAAATAACTGTGTTAGGGGAGCACCAAGTCATCAGGATTCATCCTCTGGGAATCAGAAATATCTGTCCAAAATTGAATGGGAATCCAACAGTTGTGGACATAAATCAGCTAACTGACAGCCTTTGACAAAAAAAAAAAAAAAAATCAGACCAAAAACTACTGGGTATTCTGAGTTCTTTCTCGCTCACCTATTGTTTTTTGATTTTGGTTTGGTAACCGTCCAGGTGTTCAAATTTCTCAATGTGTCCTTTTACAGATGGAAAAGCCGATCATCTGCACTGCCAATCAGAACGGCTCTCAAGCAGACTGTGAGCTGGGGAATCCTTTCAAGAGAGACTCAGAGGTACCGACTTGTCCCAACTTTCACGTGTTCATCCTGACACTCAGCTGTTGTGCATCAAATGTGAGACATGTTTTGACTTTTTTTTAAATCAGACTACATTTTACATCATCCTGAGCACTGTGGGTATGACCCTCGACACCACCGAGATCGACATTGACCTGCAGCTCCAAACGTAAGTACTGCTGCTACAGCTGCCTCGTGTTCAGCTATGGCTTATGTTCTGCACATGTAAGGGAATATACAAATAAATAAAAGTATTATACTGGTGATTCTTTTTCTTTCAGGACAAGTGTGCAAGAAAACATTGCCCCCATTAAAGTAAAGGCAAAAGTAATCATTGAATTGCCACTGTCGGTCAGCGGGTAAGTGTGTTAAACTATTGTTGGACTGCAGTATAATATACAGTGCCTTTTTCAGCATGTGAAATAATTTTTTTGTTTGTTTTCATCAGGGAAGCCAGACCTAATCAGGTTTCTTTTGGGGGTGTTGTGAAGGGTGAAAGTGCCATGAAGACAGAAGAAGAGATTGGAAGTTTGATTAACTATACATTCAGAGTAGGTCTATTCATCCGAAGTGAATCTTAACTCATAATTAAATTACTGCATTCATATAATTTGATTGAGTCTTAATTGTCTTAAGTGTATGAATTAACAGTCGTAACATGTTGATTGCTCCTTCAGATAAACAACTTGTGGAAGTCTTCTGTCAAAGCGTCACTACACATTCAGTGGCCCAAGTGGAACAAAGATGGGAAGTGGCTTCTGTACCTGGTGAAGATCACTGCTACAGGACCGCAGGACATCCTCTGCTCTCCCGAGTCTGAAATCAACTCTCTCAAACACATCCAGGTAGTATTCTTAAACCATTGGCATTGGCCCGAAGTCAGCAATCACAGCAAACCTGCTTAATTGGACTCTGAATGAATGAGAAGAAATGTACTTTCAGGAGTCCTCTGTGTCCAGGACCAAACGTGGAATTGGAGAAAGAAAAACTGTCGGCAAAGCGTCTTTACTGTCAGGCAAAAATAAAGTGTTGGTGAGTCTTTGTATGGATGCATTCACACATTTTTAATAAAGGTATAGATTGCTTTGATGTGTAATAGACTCTTTCCTTCCTAGACGTGTGACAATGAGATCAAATGTGTGGTACTCAAGTGCCCCCTACAGAGCCTCGAAGGTACCGCAGTTGAACTGAGATCTCGTCTCTGGAACTCGACCTTTATTGAGGTAACACGTCCAAATGTTTTGTTGTTTCCATGTGTCTCACGTGTGTTTGGTGTGATTTGGTATGACTGAATTACCTCAGCAGCTGTTTTTCTTCTTTTCACACAGGATTATGCCTCTCTTTCGCACTTGCATATTGTTGTGAAGGCCTCGCTCGTCCTTCACAGTCAGGCTAAAAACATGATCCTAAGAACTCCTGACACTGACGTAAGTAGCTCAAGTTCTACACTTGAGTACAAAGGCACTGGTACTTCACTTCATGTAGTGTTTTCATGTTATGCAGCTTTATACGTCAAGTACACTACATCTCGGAGGCAAATATTTTTCTCATACCCTTCCTGTTCAGAGAAAACCGTGTATCTCCGAATTTGGTGATTTTGAAGGATGAATGAAGTCTTCCTTTATGTGTTGAGAAAATGTTCCTATACTTCTAAGCTTCTAAATAAACTATTTAAAAACTTGGATTCCTGGATGACTTTTTAGAGATATGTGTTTCTCACACATAAGCCATGCTACAAACATATGATGACCTTATAGAATAGGATGCATTGCTGTAGATTAAACTGCCCAACAGTATATAAAGTAGTTCAAATGAGCAGTAAAATGCAACATACACATTAATGCAGCAGTAATATTAATTCAAAAACATCATAATTAATAGTAAAACACTGACAGGGAACATTTTACTGCACAGTGAGTACCTTTATTTTACAGTGTGGTATTGCCATTTTTTAGGAAAGGATACAAATACTTCCTCCGTTCCTGCGGTTTACTATCTTGTTCCTAACTCACCTCGGTTTTCTATGCTTTGGTGTTTTCTTATAGGTGACAGTGACAGTGTCCCCAGAAAGTGCAGTAGCACAGCACAGTGGAGTTCCCTGGTGGATCATACTGGTTGCTGTTCTTGCAGGCATCTTGATTTTGGCTTTGTTGGTGTTTCTGCTCTGGAAGGTGAGTTCAGGGATGTTACGTTTTCATGTCGCGCATGTTTGGTAATATACTGTACATGACATAGGATGAAAATAGGAGATAAAATATAAACTTCATTGAATCCTTTTGGGAAATTAGATCAGAAAATGTGTCTTCTGTGAACAGTAGAAGATAATAAGAAATTGTAACAAAAAAAAAAGATTATTCACCTTGTTTATTAATTATTATTTTAGGATTTTCTTTGTTTTTATATTATTGTGAATACCTCTGAACATTTTATTTGGCCTGTCAAAATTAGGATTATAAAGGCCTCCTTTTGGGCTGCAGTAACCATATTGTTGTATACTGTACTGTTCAAAGGTTTTTTTTTTTTGATAATGCACAGTTGATTGTAATACTATGGAAGCACAAAGAGGCCATTTTAAGTTGAATTTTGCATTTTGTAAGCAACACATTGCTCACAGGCTCACACTGTTAAATTTAACCATAAATACTTGGATGTTCCAAAATACAAAAAGCTGTGTTCAAGTTGCTTAAATGCAGTCAGGATTTTCAAATCTAAAGATCCAGCCACCAAAATTCAAGATACAGATAAATTAAAACTTGAACATCCAGAAGGCAATCAGTCAGTGTGTAAAAATGTCAATTCGACATATAACGGGGACAAGTTATTGGCTCTGATGTAAGAGCGGTGTCGATCTTGCCATCTAACTCCCTGCCAGAAAGAGAATATGCATATTTCCCAAAATGTCAAAGGAGCTGTATTCCTTAAAAAAGTCCCTAAAAATGGGCCCACAGTCGAGTTGATTTTAGGTTTAAAAAAGTAATTTCTTGGGTTACAATTTTCTGCAGTCTTTTATAAAATGAGCAAGTAACATTTAGTTTTTGTCAGGTGAAGCATCAACACTGGACTGTCCAGTTTAAGTATTTGCTTTATAAAATGTATTTCCTCTGGTGTTTTGCTGGAAGAAATCATGATGGCTATTTATTATCACTGCTTCGGTTTGTCACTCTTAACACGTCCTCAACCTTGCTCCCCCTCAGTGTGGCTTCTTCAAGAGAGCATCAAAAGACCAATATGATGCTGCGTATCACAAGGCAGAGATCCATGTTCAGCCCTCTGACAAAGACAAGCTCTCTGCTGAGGCCTGATTTATACTCTCTGAACAGGGGTAAAAAACAAGCTGTCAGCATGGAGTGTGATGTACTGAAGTGACTAATGAACTCACTTTCCAGCCGAATCAGCTGATTTAATGCAGGAAAATTCAATCAGACACATATTGTACTGAGCTGATGAAGGAAAATTTACATACCAAAAATTATTACCTAAATGTTGCATAAAATAAATACTGAATTGATACAGGGCTCTAAGACTTGTCTTAAGGTTTATGTACAATATGTGTCTCTGAATTTTGCCAAGAAATCAATGCATTTTCTCAAAAACAGGCTTAATATTTTCCTCCTCAAAACCCCTTTTTTGTTGTAAATGTTCTGTGCTTTGCAGGTGCTTTGGCTGACATCGCTTTTACTGCTTGGCTGTTTGAAATTAAAAACCGCAAAGCATGCTTAACATTCCCGCACATCTCTCCTCTGTTGTTGTTTTACCGTGTGCATGAACATTTGCAGGCGTTTCTCAGTCTCTAATAAAACATTGTGTTTTTTTAAAATCTCCCTTCCCAGTGTGGATTCTTCCAACACTCCCAACACGACGACAGCGTCCCTCGTTACCATGCGGTGCGGATAAGAAAGGAAACTCCTGAGTACAAAGACGGAAAAGTCAAGCTTGATCCTTTTGAAAAAAAGCAGTGGATGACAACTTGGATTGACAATGAAAGTTACTCTTGAACAGTGTCGAGCCTTTTTGTTTTTGTTCATTCGGTGAACACGATGCTCAGTGATTTTTTTTTTTAAAAAAAAGAATGGTTGGTAACCCTTTTCAGGAATTAGTTGGGATCATGTCTTTGTATTTTTACACTGTATAGATGATGAAATGTTTTTGTATGTTTTGTATATATTGAAATACTTCTGCACACTGTGTATTTATTTTTTGATAAAAAATAATTTCATGCAGCCAAAGAGGTTTTTTCAGTCTTATGTCTGCCCTGGAGCGACTTTACTGCTGTGTCTGTGCAGTCTTGCTAAAAGCCTAAAATGTATGCAAGGAATGTACAGCTCACTCATTGTCATACGGATGTAAATCAGTACATTTTTCTTTTGGTTTATATGCATCTAGTTTCAGTACTGTCCAGAAAAACCAGATTGGTCTTTAAAATGACATTGAGGTACAATAATTAAAGGTGTACAAAGGTGTACAGTTGACTCTAAAAGCAAGTGGAGGTCTTTTTTCATTTATTTTCACCTCTCACTATTGTGACATTCAGGTAGCATCCACTGTACTGTAGATCATCACTGAAGTAAGACTAACTCTTTTTATTTTATGTGAGCAATCCAAAGGGAAGACGGTGTAAAGCAACTGAAATGTTTTATAGGTTTAATTCAAAGTGAATGTCTTGATGAATTAAAAAAACAAAGTTGATTGATCGTTGATTTCTACTGTGTAACTTCATCACCATTATTATTTCCTATAAAAACAGGGCTGCAACTAATGATCATTTTCATTCGCAAGGTTTGATTGATGGTTCCATTAATTGATTGTTGGGTCTACACACTCAGTCAGAAAATTGTGAAAAATGCTCATCCAACCTTCAAAACCCAGATATTCAGTTTACCATCAAAGACAAACTGCAGCAGCAAATCAAGTTGGAATGAAGCATGTTTGGCTTTTTGTGCTAAAAAAACCAAACAACCTGAATGACTGGTTGATTATATATAAAAGCAATAACGAATTCCATCTGCATGTCTCTTGAAACTAAAACATCTGATATTGTTTAAGCTTTGATATCATTAATATGTTACAGGGACATTGAATGCCACCAAAATAATATAGTATAATTAATAATAATAATAATTAATAATAGTGGTTAAGTTTATTTGCAAACCAATTCAACAAAGCCTTACTCAAGAGATTTATTTAATGATACTATTTAGAACAAGCATATCTTTTACATGGGAACAGATTATAATTTTCACTACTTTATATAAAAGCTATTGCATTGAAAAGATTACTCTATGGAAGCAAATTGGAGTTGTGATGAATGCTTTGATTGTGCATCCAAAAACATCTCTGCCGCTTTTTACGACTACTGAAAAAAAAGAAGCTAAATCCAAAGTTAGCATTATGTCAATATACATGTCAACATATTTATTCCAGATCAGTCAAACGTTAAGCGAAAGGTTTTCTCCTGCTCCTTGCGCTGGTTGTCACACAACTTGGACACCTCCTCCACTCTTCTCTGCAGAAGAACCGAGTTCTGATCGATCCACTGAAGCGAATCCATGTGGGTGTTGAGAATTTTACAGATCTGCTGAAGCTGAGGAAAAGGAAAAAAAAAAGAGGCAGGTGTTAAATTTAATTTGCAACAATAAATGTCAAAGCGTCAAAAAAAAAAAAGTTAAAATGAGGTCTCATCTTACTGGGTCGCTGCTATCTGCTGGGCCGCTGGATGTGTTCAGGTGCTCAATGATCTCCTTCAGGTCCTGTGACATCCTCTTCAGCTGTGCGTCCACGTTCTCTGCGAGCTTGTACGTTCTTTCGCGTTCCTCGTCAGCGTTCTGCATGTAGATGGTTCCACTTTGCTCTTTAACCGACTCCTCAAGCGGGCAGAGCAGATCCTCCAACTCTTTCTGTTGGGACAGGATAAAATCCAGTTCCTGGTTTAGCCTCCTCTGGTCCAGCTTCACCTTCTCCATCTCCTTATGCAGGGCTGTGATCTTCTCACCATTCTCCACCAGCATGCGGTCCCAGGCGTTCACTTGAGTTGCCTGCTGTAAGAAATGTCTCTCTTGGTCCTCAAGCTCAAGACTCCACTTGTTAATGAGACCCTCCAGCTGGGCGTAGGTCATCACTGGGGGAGCAGTGGTTGTAGTGAATGTTGTGGCTATAGCCGTTGCTGTGGTACTTGCGGCAGATGCAAGTTTGAGACCCAGTGGGAAGCCTGTAGCGGCACCTGTTGTGGCAGAGGTGGTGGTAGCTGCCCCCAAAGGTTTGAGCATAAAAGACAGACCTCCACCAGCTGCTGTGGTTGTTGCAACAGGGATGCTTGGTGCTGAAGTTGAAGCTGCACCCAAAGTAAAGCCTGTACTCGTTGCACTGGTAGCAGCGGGAGGAGCAGCAGCTGTAGGGACAGGTGCAGCAAAGAGAGAAGGGCCTGAAGGTGGGGCTGCCTGGGTCGATGCAGGAGGAGCTGGGGTTGATGAGGGTTTAATCCCAAAGGCAAATCCTCCACCCTGACCTGCTGTGGATGCAGCAGTGGAGGCTGGCTGGGGCTGGAGCTGGGGCTGGAGCTGGGGCTGGAGCTGGGGCTGGGGCTGGGGCTGGAGCTGGGGCTGGGGCTGGGGCTGGGGCTGGGGCTGGCTGCCCAAGGTGAGGTTGGAGGGAGCACCGGTGCCAAAGCTGAAGCCCCCTCCTGAGGCAGTAGTAGGGGCTGCAGCTGTGCTCACCTGGACCTTGGTGGCTCCAAAGCTGAACCCTCCAAACGAGCTACCTGATGCCGTTGTTGCTGCGGCAGTGGATGCTGCAGCGGCTGTTGGTGCAGCTGCGGGTTGGGATGGAGCTTGAGGCGCAGTACCAAAGGTGAAGCCCCCTCCAGCAGGGGCGGCAGCGGTGGTCTGTACAGACAAACCCGCGCCCAGGGTGAACCCTGATCCCGCAGCTGGAGCTGCTGTGGAGCCTAAAGTCAGCCCTGCTCCTGTGGTTTGAGAAGGCGCACCCAGGCTAAATGTGGTGGCGGCGGGGAAAGAGAAGCCTCCGCCGGATGCTGTGCTCTTTGCTGGGGTGCCAAAGCTGAAAGAACCGGTGGCGTTTGGGGCAGCCTGGGTGGCATTGCCGAAGGTGAATCCCCCTCCGGAAGCTGCAGGTGTGGAACTTGTCATCCCAAAGTTCGTGCCCGTGACTGCGGCCGTGGCCTTCTGAGTTCCGAAAGAGAAGCCTGTGGAGGCTTGCCCAAAGTTGAATCCGCCACTCATTTTAAATATGATGAAAACAGCTAACGTACAAAATGGTCACTTCCTCGCTGAGCCTCACTGAGGCTTTTGGCGGGTCACAAATACCAGTTGGTTCAACCGAAGTTACCACGGAGACAGTTTCTCTCCTACGATGACTTCCGAGACGTTAGCAGTTAATATACAAAACCACAGGTTTGTTAGCGTTACCTTGTCCCAGGCGGCGACCAAAAACTAACAACACATCCTTTACAAAACGTGGCCCGCTGCTTTTACTTCGTCACGCAGGCATCTCCGTAGCTGACTAAAGGAAATGACGGCATTTAGGACCAAATTTATTTTTGCCCACCCCGAGTTTTGTCTGCCAGGACACAGATCCCGCCTCTGTTCATAGATTGACAGACCCTACGTCCAACCACGATCCTGATCAGACCCAAACCAAAGTTTGATTGGTACAGCTCGCTGCCTGAAAAAACAAATTCAGGGAGTTAAAACCAATATTTTTCCAAAGAGTACTAAGTTTACGAAAAGAAAACAACTTGACGCAGAACATTGATGTCAAATATTACCACCGTTTTAAACGGTCGGTTACAGTGGGGAGTACAAGAACAAAAGTCTAAAACAAAGATATCTAAATGTAAAAGCTGAGTTGTTTCTGTTCAAGAATCTGTGTGAAGAACACGAAGATTTATTTAATTGTAGATGTGTTCCTAACGCCATTTTCTTAAACAACTGCGATGTTTACTGTTTTCCTGAAAGAGCGCACATTTTACTAAAAACACATCCAAACAAAAAATAAAATAAAATACAGTTACAAAATACATTTTTGTAATTGAATTTTTAAAAACATTTAACATTTAATCAGATCTGCTGCCGGTATACTTTTTCGTTTCTTTTATATTTTCTTTTTGTTCTTTCCTTTTGTATATCAACATATAAACTTTAATTGTATCCTTCATGTTCTACAGTTTAAGAATACTGTTATGACAAAAAAATAGAAGCATATTTAAAATTTTAAGTATCTTAAAGTCGAAAGGTTCGCACGTGTCTTCTCTTGGCCTTGTTGTGACTCTCTGGATTAGCTAGCTTCCACACACTAAGTACACCCTCCTTCCCACATTAGCATTTCCTTCACTAAAGATTTAGGTATGAGCCACTGAAGTAAGGGACGATTTAGAGGGACAGTTTTACAGACGCGTTGACTATGAGTGCACAAATTTTACCAAATCGCTCAATAACAGTACGTTAATTTCACGAATGTGTTTGCGAGCTGCTGAAGTTAGCATGGAAGCTAATGTCAACATCGATTAGCTAACTGAAGCTTCGTGGCTGTGCTGCGGATGCCACCTGTGAACTTCAGAAGTACAATTTCTATTTGTTACACCGACTGAAGTTCAACATCGTTCCGCCAAGTGAGCCCGTCAGAATGAGGATTTTAAGGTTTCTGAGGAGCAGCTTGTCTGTAGGAAAGGACATTGACTATTATTCCAAATTTTCTCCCTCCCCTCTGTCAATGAAGCAGTTTCTGGATTTTGGTAAGATGACCCTACAAACATTTGTGTATTTATGTCGGCATTAGTAGCATTTTAAGGCATTGCATCCCAGCTGTTTTGCTTTTGATCACTTTGTTACCTCTCTTTGAGAGCTTTTAATCAAATAATGAATGTTCCTTCTCACATTGTTTAATCTCATGAATCTATGAAACCACACCGTATCAACACGAGAAAAATGCAAAGATTAGAGAAAACCCTTTGTAGCAAATTCTCTAAAGTCATACTCTGGTAATCATCCCCTTATAAGCAACTCGTGAGCCCTCATTGAATCCAGAATCCCAGGTTGGGAACCATTGAATTAAGGCATCTCTTCAGCCACATAGGACCATAAAACGTTCTGACTTGCTCTTTGCAAAGTGCCATGTTTGCTTTGCATCACTTAAACAAAACGTTATCAAAATACCACAGACTGATTGCTACAAAGCAGCATTGATCCCTGAGGGTCTGGGGCAGTTGGGGTGGTGCAAATGTATTGTACTGAATACTAAATACTAAATGTATTGAACTTGTATTTTATATCACAATATACATTATATATAATGGAGGTAGGACATTCACTGGGAAAATTTAAAACATTTAAATAATTTAAAAATGTAAAAATTGTATATAGATGAAATAACCAGACAGGAATGTCTGTTTGGGCTCATCCTGCAAATATGCTTTACCTCAACTTTATTGATGCTAAACTAAAAATCTAATAGTGGCATAAAGCGGTCTGGCTCAGTCATTTGTAACATTTCTCATAATGGCCTAGAGATTGCTACCACAGAATAAACTGAATGGCAAAATCTGTTAGGTTAGACACATTTATATTACTTCAACAAGAGCATCAACGATAAATCATTTTTGTGATAACATTTGCCTTCATACTATTTTTTAAATAATAAGAGATTTGTGATATTTACAGTATGATTTTACACCCTTCAGGCTCAGAAAATGCATGTGAGAGAACGTCCTTCGCCTTCCTCAGACAGGAGTTACCTGTGAGGTTGGCAAACATCATGAAAGAGATCAACTTGTTGCCTGACAACCTGCTGAGGACTCCGTCCGTCCGGTTGGTTCAGGGCTGGTATGCAGGTTTAGTTCATCTTTTTCTTAAATCTCAGATTACACGGATGCCTGCGAGTAAATAGTGATGGATTTGTTTTAAATGCAGGTACATGCAGAGTTTTCAGGAGATTCTTGAGTTCAAAGACAAAAATGCGGACGATGAGAAAGTCACATATGAGTAAGTAGATTAAAACATACATCATGTAGTTTAGCTCTATTTCTTGTATCTGTGATGTTTAATTGAAGTAGTTTTATTTTTTACATTGTGCCGTAATCGTCGTGTCTTGATTTAGTTTCACAGATGCAGTCATAAAAATCAGAAATCGGCACAATGACGTCATTCCCACCATGGCTCAGGGCGTTGTGGAGTACAAGGAGACCTATGGCACAGACCCTGTCGTCAGCCAAAATGTCCAGTATTTTCTAGATCGTTTCTACATGAGTAGGATATCCATCAGGATGTTGCTCAACCAGCACAGTGAGTTGATTTTTCTTTATGTCAGTCATGAAGGATATAATGTGTTAACAGTACTTTACAGTTGTACTATTAGTAGAAATGGAAGTCAGAGAACAGGGGAAAGGTCTTTGGGGAAAAAACACACGTTTCTAAATAAACTTAACAAATGGACTTGTGTGTCGCCGTTGTGTTCTGTAATCTACCAGTTCTAACTATGTAAAAATGTAAGTTTAAACATGGTCTAAAATAAACAGGATTAAAAGCTAATGTACTGTTGTTGTAGATTAGTCATGGAAAATGAGAACCTTGCAAGTTCCTTTTTTATCGAGCAGCAAAAAATTTGAAGCATGATGTTTTGACTTGGTCAGACTTTACTCTACGCTTGTTTATTTGAAGTTTATTAATATTGATCGTGCTGCGAATTGGACATTGCAAGCCCTCGGGTCCCCAGCAATACACCCGCCAAATGAGAAGTAGATCTGATGAACTGTTCTGAAGATATGCGAAGGACAGACAGAGATTCCTGTCATTTATAGAGAGATAACACTTTGTACAGTGTTGCATGGTCACATCCCTGTGTGTTTTTATTCCAGCTCTCCTCTTCGGTGGGAAGGTGAAGGTGAACCCAGCGCATCCCAAACAGATTGGCAGTATCGATCCACACTGCCGTGTCAGTGACGTTATCAGAGGTTAGAATTTCTCTTAAAGCACACAAACATCTGTATGAGGAACATGCTGTGTTGACCAAACATGTCAGCATCTGAGTGTTCAAGTGTTGTTTGTATTCTGTCCTGAAAACAAATCCTCTTCCTTGTAGATGCCTATGAAAACGCACGAAACCTTTGTGACCGCTACTACATGAACTCTCCTGAGCTGGTGATGCAGGAATTCAATGGTAATTTGTTCAGTTATTGGTCAGGGAGAGATTAACACTTTTAATGATGTATTTTATATTTGTCACAGTTTCTCTCCTGCTTACCTTAAGCACTTTAAATTGTGTTATTAATGATTAAATAAATATGCATTGTGTGATTCAACCATACCTGATCAAAATTAGGTCTAATCTTGTTTCATCATCTGTTTGTCCTGACAGTCAAAGAGCAGGGAAAACCCATCACTATGGTGTATGTTCCATCTCATTTGTATCACATGGTGTTTGAACTTTTTAAGGTAGGATTTGTTTTTTGAACTCATAATTGCACCACTGGTTGACATTATACACCTGAACATTTTAATGTTGCCTTTCTGTTTTGTGAAATGTTTGGAAAATGCAGAACGCCATGCGGGCCACCATGGAGTTACACGGCGATGCCATGGAGTATCCTTCGATCCATGCACAGGTTGCTCTGGGAAGTGAAGATCTGACAGTCAAGGTAAAGCTGCGCTGCTGCATCTTAGTCTGACCTCTGACTGATCCACTGTCTTTATTACCAAAACTCACCCGTTAAAATGTTAAAGAAACTGATTGGCTTTGTATGGATCATTCAAGTGAGTCGTATGAGTACTGTCCAGACCATATATTCCTCTCCAGGTGAGTGATCGTGGAGGAGGCGTGCCGCTGCGCAAGATTGACAGGTTGTTCACCTACACGTACTCCACAGCTCCTCGGCCCAGCTTTGACGGGTCCCGCGCTGCTCCTCTGGTCAGTATTCCTGCTGTATGATCAGCAGCGTATGAATCAGTGTGGATGGATGTGAGCACACTTTGCTCTTGACTGATCCAATATGTTCTCGGCAACATCAACACATTAAAACAAACAGTCACTTCATCTGACATTCTTCACCATACAAGACCAGGGACTTTTCCACAGCAGACATTCTCATTAATAACACCAGGTGGTGTTATTAATAGGCTGTGGAAGTATGACACCTAAAGGGAATGCAGCCTGCACACCTGTGCTGTCCGGCTATGACAAGCTGGAGTTTTGCAAAGGCCTGTGTTAAAGGGACAGTTCACCCTAAAATCGAAAATATATATTTTTCAAATTACCTGTAGTGCTATTTATCCATCTAGATTGTTTTGGTGTGAGCTGCAGTAACAAAGCTAGCTAACATTGCATATCAACCGAGGAGGACGCCATGAACGTTTACGGTGTAGTTTGGCAGAAAGAAAGTAGTTCCTACATGAAACTGCTCACAACAAGGTCTGTGGATTATCTCGATTAATCAGGTCATGATTTCTGGAAAGAGACATTGCTAATTACTTTTTTTTTTTTAAATGTTTTTTTTTTTTTTTTTTTGC
>JBBPCS010000001.1:17247461-17257786 GCA_037974645.1 Hollardia meadi | reverse complement strand
GCTAATTACTTTTTTAAAATGTTTTTTTTTTTTTTTTTGCCACTTTGAGCGCCACAAGCAAAGTGCCATCTAGTTTCATTATATCAAAGAGAAGGCAGACATCTCTGCAGCCGATATCTCCAAAACTCGACAACTCACACCAATCTGTCTATATTGTATATATTGTTCCTATTTTTTTTATATTTCCTCTTGTTTAAATTGTTAATACTTTTTATATTTCCTCGTTTATATTGCTTGTTTACTATTTATTGTTATTTTATTGATGCTGGTCCTTTCTATTTTGCTATCCACTCTGCTGCTCTAACACCGGAAATTTCCCCGTCGTGGGACTAATAAAGGAATATCTTATCTTAAAACAATCAAGATGGACAAATAGCACTACAGGTAAATTGTTTTTTTGATTTTGGGGTGAACTGTCCCTTTTAACTTTGCCCCCTCCAGGTTCATGTGCACAGTCGACTTTTAATGAGCGGATACTTCGATATCTTTTGCCAGATGGCAGCAGGGTGAACAACCTGAGGCTGGGGTGGGGGTTGTCTTTTATTATCCTTTGGTGCTCTGTGCAGATGCCTCAAATGTAGATGTGTATCAACAATATTCTGAAATTAACTCTGCCTTGTTTGTTGTCCAGGCTGGTTACGGGTATGGCCTTCCTATCTCTCGGCTGTACGCCCGGTACTTCCAAGGGGACCTGAAGCTGTACTCTCTGGAGGGTTATGGAACTGATGCTGTGATCTATATTCGGGTAACTGAGTTTTGTGTGTGTCAGGGAAAAAGGGAGAATGTACACATTATCCCGTTTTAACATTATTTTCTCAATCCTATGTTAGGCACTCTCCACAGAGTCCATCGAGAGACTCCCTGTGTACAACAAGTCAGCCTGGAAACACTACAAGACGATCCATGAGGCCGACGACTGGTGTGTCCCCAGCAAAGAGCCCAAGGACATGACAACATTTCGCAGCTTCTAGATCCGAATGGCAGCTGTCCTGTAGTGTGCAAGAGATAAGAGGTCTTTGTGTTCAAAGGTGATTAAACATTTCAGATTTATTTGTACAGAAGGTAAAAACAAAAGAATAATAGAGCAATATTTTAGTGCCATATATTTCATGTAGCATTGTGGAGAAAAGCAGCCCTCATTTAAAAAAACAACATTTTTCCTACTTACTCCTGCTGGTATTCACCATTAATGGCAATACTGGGAGTAACTGGGAGCAGGTTTCTAGAAAGCTACATTGCTGTTTGAAGTAAAGCCCAACCAATACTGGATTTTACTATTATGGATATTTGAGTTTTAAAACAGCTGAGTTTTTTTTCATAATCATATAACATGAACATTTTCATTAAAGACCCTTAAATATGGTCATTAGGATTATATACAATTGAGACGTTCACATATGTCAGTGCTCTCTAGTGGACAAACTGTGTAATGACATCACTTTCTAAATAACCTCAAACGTATTTGAAAAACCAACATACATGTAACAATAAGAAGGTATTAAGGATAACCTTAAAACCAGACCATGTCTTGCCCAGTTGAAATGTTATTTTATGATGCCTTTAGAACAAATAAGCTTCCTTTAATGTATAAATTCTAAAAGTTGTCTTTACAATTAGCTTTACTGGTTTACGGTTTTTCCATATTTGCTTCACTGCTTTTATTTTGCTGAGAGTTGAACTTGAACTGTGACAGTCTGCGCTTCCCTTGTGAAGTTGGAAAATTAAAACTGCACGATTAGTTGCTTGTTTTTAAATCTGTTACAAGTTTCACGAGCCGTTTTGGTCCATATGTTTTCATTTCTTCGTCAGTTTCATGATGTATACAAGCATGTGAAAAAGTATTGTTTTAGTTTTCTTCCTGCAAATCTGAAACAAGATGAACCTTATTTATTTACAACATAAGAGCTAAATAGAGTATTCGGGTTGCTGTAAAATAAGCTGTAGATCAGATGTTCCATGTTACACTAAAGCAGTTATACTGTATGGATCATGTTCAGTACAAAATAAATATTTATATTATGATCCAAATTTCTGCCGTTTTTGGTTTATCATTACAGTGAACTCTAAAGGGACACCTCAGCTGTGCAATGTCATTTTTAAGTCAAGTTGAACGCCAACATAATTTACTTGAGTGCATTACAATAAAATCATTATTGCTTGCAGTAATATGATCAGTATGATCAATGATCCAGAATGATGGATTATTGGAGGGAATTTTTGAATTACTTTAAAAGGTCTTCCATATCAGCATCAGACCACCTGCCCACTGAAAGATGCAAAAAATATTTACTGACAGAAGTGTTGTATAACTTAAATTGGTTATTGAGCGACCGCAACTGAGACACTCATACAGTGTTACCAGTGCAATAAACAGCCATACAGGTAATACAACCACACTTAAATATGTTCAGTTTCTGTTGAGACTACTTCAGGTGTTGTTCTGTTGACTCCGGTCTCTGGTTCATACTCAAGCTGTACTTCTGAGTAGCAAAGATGTGAAAAAGCCTTACAGTATAATGCAGTCCAAAACAAAACGGGTATATGTTTGATCAACACCTGACAGTGTACACAACAGTTCAAACTTAAATGGTTTCATAGAAGTAATTACATAAAGTTTATTACAGGACTATTATCTGGTGCTCACTGTAAATGCAAATTAACCAAAGCAAGGAGAAAGCAAACATACCACAAGTGAAAGTTAGTTTATTGGTGCTTTATGTACCAAGAAATGGTTCTCTGATTCAGAAGGTGTGGAAAACCTGCTTTTCCAACAAGTCAGATTCTAAAACACATGGAGTCATGCTTGGGAAGAAGAAAGAAAGTACTTCGGTTTGGCTTCGAGCAACTAATTGTTCAGCCACACATTCAGACATGACACTGTGCTCCTGACTCACAGGTCCTTGTCATAGACACATCTTACCATCTAACGGGTTGGTGAGGTGTACATATAGCAGACCTGCATGCTGTGTGTGCTTTACATCATTGTACCATCTCAGCGACACAGTCAGAGTCAGGAACCGCAGAAGCAGCATTCACCTCGTCCCTACTTGATTTGTTGCTTTTCATTTGGCAAAAACGGCTGCCTAGCTATTCTACTTAGTAGAAAAATTTAGATAGTATAAAATGAACAATGGTATTTAAGTAAAAAAAAAAAAAAAAAGATATGCAGTTAATAGGCACATGTATAAAACTTATTTATACATTTAAACCTTGTCAGCCACTGAAGTTTAAAAGACAAATATAGTGCTTTTATCTGAACTGTACAATAACCGTTCCTGCAAGTTTTACATGGAAACAGGCGAGTTATACTAGCAAAATATAAAATGCTGGAAAAGCAGTGTACATTTGACTTCCATAGGTAAATGTATGCATGATCTGCTACAAATTAATAAACTACATTAGATCTGAAAACAGACTTTTTATAATAATAATAGCTTCTAGCTTTTTAGTGGTAAAAAATGTTATGATTCCTTTTTGGTCACATACCACATAACGTTTTTCACATTCTCCATCTTTCATTTAAAATGGTTTGAGCTGAAACTTGTTAAAATATTCAAGAGAAACACAGTCAGCACAGGTACACTCCTGGCAGTCATGTTCTCTGGTTGTTGGCATTAACACCATGTGACATGGACATCAAGGCACCAAAAGTATATAAAAAAGGGTTCGGCTAGTGATGAACTGTGTGAGTTGCATGAATTCATTCTGTTACTTCAGCAGACAGAGTCAGTACTGACTAGAAGTCTCCCACTGCGTCGAACCTCCTTCTCTTTTTTCTCCCTCTGTTTCTCCAGCTTCTCCTGAGCCTTACGCAGGTCCTTCAGCTTTTTCTTGATAGTAGAACGGTCGCTCTGACTTGACACACCGAGTGCCTGAAGGAAAAAGTGCAAAGATTTAGGGGAGAATAATTCCACCATACATCTCAAATATGTCTAACTGAGGGACAAAGTAGGGCTGCATTTACAGACTTTCATCATGAATTAATCAGTTCATCTTCATTGTCAGAAAATAGTGAAAAATACACACAAATTTCAGCTTCACGGAGGCTCATATGAGCCAAATGTCAGTGCAAAATTTTTTATATTATTAGTGTGACTTTTTCTAAACAAACCCTTTGGACTTACAGTATATGGTGGTGTAACTGGAGAATTTATATGTACGCAACTAAAATTTAAGCCTGCTAAAATCATTGATTTAATCACAATCTGTTAAATAAAGATGATCACATTGTCCAAAACTCCACTTTTTAAGTCCTTAATAATCATTTTCATCTCAAGTTGCACCTGTCAAAAGAAAAAAATATTCCTGGCCACAAGGTGGCAGTCAAAGGCTGACATGACCTTTATTAAATCATGACTTCTTCTGATAAGCGTAAAAAACATCCTTATTAAATCACTCTTAAACTATTGTGTCATTATTTAACAGGTAAAAGTAAATTATTAACATCAAGTGCTGTTTTTCTTTTTTTACCTTCAACTTGTCACTGTCCAAATGCAAAAGCTGCAGGCCGTCTACTCCCTTAGCTGTGAATTCAGGTGTGTATTGGTCCATATTCATGCCCATCAACCAGTGACAGACCTGCTGATTGGTCCATTCAGACACAGGCCGGTTCTGCCACTGATAATCTTTTCCTGTAGTAGCTACTGGTTCGTCATCCAAAGTCTGCAGAAGACACAGATAATACAAATGGATATTAGAAAAATCTAATATTCTGTTGCTTTAGTGAGAGAGTTATCATTTTATACTCTTTGTGAGATGATTTCAAGTGCATTTATCTGAAAATTTCTGTGCAGGATTCTGAAAGTCTGAGTGGGTTCAACCACCTTTAACTCTTAACTGCTTCATGTCTTTTGTTGTGCTCTAAAGGAAAAAGATTACTGGTGTCTAGTGCATGAAAAACATCTATTATTAAGACTTAAAATATATACAGATCATGACAATAACAACAATGCACAACAATAATACAATGCCATGGATTTAAATGTGTGCTTGACAGTTTGGATCAGTGTTCCAAATGAACAATTAAGTGGTGAAATAGAGATATTAATCATGCTTTCCAATTACTTCAATAAATGCTGTTGAAATTATTTCATCTGAGTAAAATAGATTTCTATAGGGGAGGAAATTGCTGAGAAACAATTCAAGTTAGGGAGCAGGAAGTCTGGGGGACCAAAGTTAAAAAAAATAAAGCCAGTGTACAGTACAACAAACAAAACGAACATGAGGGCAAGTTCTGTTGAACAAAACTGTGCAGTGTACAAATTTCCCAAGCTAGCTCTAAGAAAACAAACGTGCAATGACAGCAAAAATACTAACATTCTCAGATGCAGATGTGTGTCTTAATACTGTATGTTTCACAGAGAGACTGAGACACTTGTAAATATAATATCAGAAAAGAACTGAGGCTTAAACACCACTGAGCAGGCAGCAGAGCAGTCAACATTGTTCTGTGGTCTGCCAAAGCTTGTAAAGAACATGAAGCACTGCTTGACGGCTCTAACAGAGGCAAAAGTACAAACTGTTAACATCACAGCTGCCTTAACAAAAGCTAAGCAGCAAGACTTGTTTTAACACAAAACAAAATAGCTTCAACACACATGCATCTCTCTTCTATTCCCTCTGCATTCACAGTTTAATCTCAGCAATGAAAGGGTGGAGGGCTCAAAGAGCATGCTGGAGAATGCCCCCTTTGAGCTGCATCAGGGCGTCCCACACAGCTTTTGTGACTGTACAACAAGGAGAGCACTCACCTCGCTGGAAGAGAAGATTAAAGTGTGTGAGCGCCCAGACAGATTGGGTTCAGCAACTAACCCAGAGATGTCTGAACTGGGGCTGGCAGGGTTAGAATCATCTATGACTGAAAAACTCTGGAACAAGTGGAAACAAGGAATGCATTTACCAAAGTAACACGTGACCAAACAACAGTTCTTTACTAGGAGAAGCAAACAAACACAACACTACAGGTGTTAGGGGTAAGTGCAGTGCCGTTTCCAGAAGGACTCAATTATTGTGATGAATGATTAAAACTGTGGCAGCAATCCAGGTCACTGATTTGAGCAGTAGATGATCTTCAACATGTGAGAGGAAGGCAGAAGTATCTACTGTGCAGCAAAAAACTGAAGGTGAGTAAAACTAAAACCAATCCACCACCAAACTACATCAACAACTTCTGAACTACAACAACTCACACGACTACTTCTAATGCAAGAGTCACACATTTCAGGTAATGTTTTCAATTTAGTCAAGTAGATGCTATCATGGTGAATTATTTGTGACAACGTTATAATTTTGCAAAATTCAAACCGTGGCTTGTTTTTCAGACACAAATTTGGGTTAAATTTGAAACAAGAGAAATTTTGTCCAGATCTGCAGGCTATCGCACCAGATATGTGCAAAATAATTTGCAGTTTAATTTTACTGTAGTGTGAGAATTACACTATAAAAAACAAGCTAGTTACAGATTAGCAGTTAGTACTGACTATACACACAAATCTCTCTGATTAGCTTCTTTTGGCTTCATCTATTTCAACTAAAACAAGCCACAGGGCTCTCGAAATGTGTAAAAAAGGAAAATTAGATAGCATTAGTTTCTTCTAACACTACCACACACCCACTACAAAAGAAAGTGAATTATTGATAGGCTGTATTGAGGTGAGATGTCATAAATCGCAGAGCTACATTTGTTAGTATCGCTCTAATGTGCAGTGTAAAATGCAAGGTAAGACAAAATGTGTATACTGTACCAAATCTAATGAGCGACTGAATAAAGAGGACCAGGAGAGATTTGTCTGTTTAAAGGAAACACGGTTCAATGAGATAAATGTCCAGGCAGCAACACACTGACAATAACTTCCAAAATGCACACAGCAACAAAACCCATTCTTTTTGTATTCATGTCTTCTTGGTTCAGCCCTCGTCTTGAACTCATTAAACAGCATCGTGGGAACACAAGTCCAACCGCAGCCTGCATGATAGTTAGCCAGGCTTTTCACTGGATGCATTTGATGTGTCACTACTTGCAAAGTCATTGAAAAGCCACCAACCCTTCCCCACTAGCTCTCTTAAATGGCTAATACATGGATTCTGTTACTGTAGCCTTTGAATGCTGTAGCTTATTTGGAGAACTGGTCAATGAAGGCACTAGAAACAGCCACTATGACAACGGAGGGTAGACAATGACTGTTTAACAGCTGGCCAAGTCAGCAGCAGTAAGAGCAGAATGACAGAGGGATCAAGTTCTTGACCCCACTTATGTTATATCTCACTCTCATTAATGTAGTGTTAAATACTATAAGATGAATATCTTATTAACGTTGTGCTGGATACTAATACTCTCTGAGTCCGATGTTTATTTTCACATAAAATTAGAGAAAGTTACATACCTTATTCTTGCGATCCTGGCTTTGCTCACTGCTAGTCTCAGTTGCAGTGTACGGCAGACTGCTGCTGGAGGATGACGGCTCTCTGTCCCTGTCCCTCTCTTTGTCTCCAAACCAGGAGAAGGGCATACAGGTAGGGATGGATGTCATTGAATCGGCAGGAGTCAGGTTCCCTCCAACCTCCTCCAGTAACTCTGCCGATCCCCTAAGCATTGGAGATAAAGAAAGATTCAGTTATCTAAACTCGGGCTTACATGTGACACCTTAAAACATGATGTGTTACAATAAAAAATGACTCAATAAGTAATAACATCAGATATACTGTAGGTGGGAAAAAAATCAATCTATATCAAGATTTGGCAATAAGAAAGTCAGAAAGCTGGTCTTGGTCTTCATGGAGTTCAGCCAACTTACTTAACATGAGCCTTTGTTTGAGTAATGTTTCCATTAATAATCCAGTTAAAAAAATTTATTTTGCCATATATCTGTAAAACTAATGGAAACGTGTTGCAATTCCAACAAGTTACAAAACATGTAAAAGAACCACATTATTTAAATAGATATTTGGAGTATTTTTTAAATTGAGTGATAAGATACCTGCTGTCCAAAGATGCCCTCATTGCCTCCTTGTCGTATTTTTTTCCTTTGCCACCTGACTTCCGGAGGCCTCTGTTGATGACCAGTAACATTTTTATTGTGAGGGCAAAAATGATTGTAACTTGGAGACTAATGACAGTGATCACTATGGAGACTTACCCAAAGTCTGGAAATCGTCTTTTAGGTTTTCCTGCTGGTGAGGCCTCATTTGGCTCCTCTGAAATAAAACAATAGTCATCAGGCTCAGTAACAATGCAACAAAGCACTGCTATTGCAACCATCATATTTTGGTCTTGCATACCTTTAAGCTCTTTTCCCTTGCCTTTGGACTCCCTCTTCTTGACGTTGCGCATAAATCCAGAGGGGGAATGTGGTGACAAGGTGTCTTTTGGAGAAGACAAAGAAGGACTTCCACTGCTTTCAATACTGTCTCCCAGTGATGGTGACAAAGACGGGCTGCTGGAGAGTTCTGCCTTACTCCTACAGCCATCTCTAGTCTCCCCTGGATCATCTTTTTGTCCATTCCCAGGATAGCAGACAGGCACTGGGAGGGACAGGCTCTCCTGGATGGACCTCCTCCTCCTGGGAGATTCCTGCTCCTCCTGATCCTCCTCTTCTTCAGTTTCCTGTAGGGCCAAAACTAATTATTTACCTGGACAATACAAGGAAGAGGGGATAGAAGCGATTCATATAACAGAAAGTACATGACACATCTGTCACACTAGTGCCATAGTATGATGAATGAGACTAAAAATACACTTCTAGGTGCAACATTACCTTATTAATATAATTACCATTATTTTACAAATATTTCTGCTTCATTTTAAAAGCTGAATTATTTTGTAAAAACAAAAAGACACTCAAAGATGTTTCCCAGTGTATTTTCAAACAGCTGTGAGTATGTTTTGTCACCATTAGTTTCACCCTGAAATATCATTTTGAGTGTGACCGTGCCTTGATGGGGTTTCAGGTTTCATACCTTTCATACATATCTGGCCTCAAAAGGCTGCCTGTTAAGAGTTAATTATATGCTAATACAGCACAGGACATTGGTTTGCCGCAGACTAACCAACGTATTACTTTCAGCTGTTGCTGGCTGACCTGAGAGGGACTTGAAGTCACTGCGAGGCTCTCCTTCAGTTTGTTGCGTGATGGAGGCTGACGTTTGGCCTTCTGGGCCAGCAGACCTTTTGCTTTGTGTGCACTGGTGTCCAAACGCTCAGTCTCAGGGACCAACTCACTCCAGTCTTGTTCTACACGAAGGGAAAAAAAACATACCAAATAAGTCAGAGGACACTATGCACAGTTTTAATTATTACCAGTGTTATTGGAGTTGATGAATTGTACTCATGAATGTTTTACAGATCACACAATGAAAGTGTGAAGTGTGTACTTCAGTTTGAATTAAATCCTAGTAAGCCTTTGTACCGAGCAGTGAGTCAACAGATTGTGTGTTTGTGACTGGGTCTTGGCTGCTTAATCTCTCATCTGCTGCTGAGTCCTGACCACTCTGGCACTCCACAACTGAGGACCCTCTGGACTCCAGGACAGCTATCTGTGGACAAAACAACAGAGGATCATCTCAGTGTCTCTAGCAGCTCTGCTGTGCTGTATAAGCATTTTGTTTTTCCCCACCAAACTGGGGTCTTACCCTGTTCTGTAAACTCTCCAGCTGCTCCTTGTACCACTTGTCTTTTTCATCTAGAATTTTTTTCAGCTCCTCCTCTTTCTTCACAAAGTCTATCTCTCTGGGGAGAAAACAAGGAAACGTTGTTTCCCAGCAGTCTTTAGCTTGTAAACACTTTCTATATTATGTGATTATCACTAAACCACCCACTTCCCCCATCAAATATTCGCCTTTCAAAAAAAACAACAAAAAAAAAACACAAAATGTAAAATGAGAGTTTATACCTTGACTTAAGCTCAATATCACTTGTGCTGAGTGTAAATGGACAAACATATTGGCACTGTCAAGACTGATAGAACAAACAATATTTTTGTATTTTACTTTCATTCCCAAAGACACAATTTATTCAATATAATAAACAAAGTAGTGAACCACACTGTCACTGCTGGTCCTGATAGCTGTAAAAATCCTTCAAGTTGTTTAGTGGCAAGATTGATACAGATATGTCAATCCCCTCCAATGATCTCTCTGAATTCAAGAGTCAGTTCACCCAAATCACAAAGAATTTCATTTGCACTGCTCAAAGAATTTAAAAATAACATTTGAAAAATGTCACAGTGAAGTTGAACTTTGACCACAAATATCTAGGGATGCACAATATTGGATTTTTGCCGATATCCGATATGCCGATATTTTCAAACTCATTTAGGCCGATTGCCGAT
>JBBPCS010000001.1:17222584-17247361 GCA_037974645.1 Hollardia meadi | reverse complement strand
GCCTTTTTTACTGGCCGTTCTGTCTGATCCTACAGAGCCACCGTAGTTGAGAAGTTACATGTAGCTAGTGCTAGTAGTCCTGTGCTCTTTAGCTTACCATACTACTTGTTGAGTTAAATTCCGGTGTTGACTGGAATCTAACAAGGTTCTAGCACTATTACATTAAATTACTTATATATTTTACTATGGATTTGCTTGCCGTTAGGCGCTCCATTTAATCTGATGAATCACTATTCAAATGATGGATTTTGTTGAAGGATTTTTTAGGATGATCACATCATAGAAAATGACAACAGACATTCAGAGCTTCATTCGAAAACTTCAACAGAAGTTTGGAATCTAAACTATAAAGCAGGGAATCTCTGTATGTTCTGCAAATATCTAGAGAACCATTCATCTTGTCTACTTTACAGTTGTCAAATGTTTTGCTGGGGACTCATGGGCGTGCAGAGTTGTATTTGGTGCAATTTGGACATGTGACACATTAAATATTAATATAACTTTGAATAACCAATCAATCAGAACTCTTTACAGCAGTGGGGGCTTCAGTGCTCCAGTTAACTCAGTAAGTGAGATACACAACCAGAAAAGAAACGAGAGACAAAATTAAGTGAGTCAGAGAAAAGTAATTTCACATGGCATGCTCTAAAAACAGAAAAGTAAGCAGTCAAAACTCTCAGCAGCAAGTTTGAGTTTTTAATGTTTTGATAACCCTATGCAGTCAGTGTCAAAAATGAAGTTGTTTGAATGAGTGGTTCTTGAGAAAGCTGCAAGCAGCAGTACCAGAGGGCAAGCAATCAGCCTATTCTGAAAAGGCACATTTTGAACAGGTACAGCCCTAATATTAGTTCTTTTTTGCTATAGTTCTCTGTGATTACAATCACACTAATCTCTGATTCTAACCTGTATATCACAGGAGGTGAATTTGCACAAATGATTTACCAGGCACATTATTAGAACCTAATAAAATCTACAACAAAGGGCTGCAAATACAACTGTATATAGCCTTAATCAACACCAAAACACACAGATTACTTGCATACACTAAGCTGTCATGTGGTGTGTGTAGTAACAATTGACAGCTGAGAGACATTAATCCCTGTGACAAATGCTTGAGTTGTGCTCTGATACTGCTCCCATGATATGGAGTGTGCAACCCAACCCAATTTACAAAATAAAAAAGCAGTAAGGTTACAGGATTATAGGATTGATTGAGACATTTGCCACTGGGATGTATTCTGCAATCAACTAAACATTTCTACTCTGGGCAACAAAGTCTAAGGTCTAGATCTTGCAGCGTGTCTAGACTTGAAGAATCAACCACAAACAATCCCCCTCTCCCTGTGTTTCCGTCTCCTCACTATGTAGCCCTTGGATGCCACACAAACCAGTGTAGATAGTAAGCTTCCAGGATAACTCACAGAGCTCCGTGTTCAATATGTTAAAGTGAATTATTCCAACTATTTCTGTTTACAACATCCTACTGATTTTCACACACATTTATTCAAGTGGAATCAAACTGTGTTTATCTTGGAAACAAGACGTGCATATAATGGTTTGGTATACATGCAGGCACCTCTCTCCTGTAGCCTCCCTAAAAAAAATTAAAGACGATTAGACTTTGAAGATTATGCACTCTACCGCAGCTCTGTGGTATAGGCAAGAATGCTATTCATGGGGCCTCAACACTCCATCAACCCAAATGAGACCTCCTCCTTCTGATTTCTCCTCCTTTTTATAGCAAACTTATTTTCATAGGTTCAACCCATATAACCATTTGGCTGTACCACTGCCTCTGCGGGCCAGTAGATCATGCTCTGAGGCCAACTGGTTGAGAAAAGCTGGGCTATGGCATTAGCTGAGAAGCAGCAATTTAGATTGCCCACCCCACCCCCCACCTCAACTCTCAAGTCTGACTTTCCCGTTGCCATGGATGAACAATGTTCTGTTCTCTGCTGAAACCTAATCACTCAACCACTGTTTCTTTGCAAGAAAGACAGAAATCTCTTTATTAGCCTCTCCCTCGCAAATAATCCGCACACAACTCACTATTATCAGTGTCTCCATTTATCAGAAAAAACAACAATTTTCTTTATTCTTCAGCAACACTCAATTGATCAGGCAGACTGACTAACATAAATGAGAGACCAAAGAAGAACTATTTTAGTTTATACAGAAAATTGTATCTAAAATGTTCTTTTAATTCCTATTTTCCCCCCTAAATTACTACTACAGTCACTGAGGTTGTGATGCAGGACATAAGACTGCCATTTCATCTTTGTAATTCCTTTTTCGCCCAAACTCTAGCTTCCAGCAGTATGTGTGGGCTTTTTATCCATCTTCAACAACTGCAGTGGTCTGCCCTCTCTACATGTGCTCACACGCACAGATGTACACATGCCCACACCCAAACTGAAACCCTCCATCATTCCCCTCCCCATAACAGAATACCAATGTGGGAAATGAGTCAGCAGCTGCAAGGAAAAGCAAACCATAGAAATCTCTTGCCAGTGAAAAACAAGGGCTGACCACTGGATTGGGGAGCTTGTAATGTAAGCAGACCTACAAAAAGACAACGAATCAAAACACACTGTGGGAGCAAGCTGGGGCAGGGGTGGCAGCCTGGTGCAAATCATGGAGTAATTAGGGAAGAAGGCATGGGTTTTTTTTAGATCCTGAGTAAACACCAAGAAAAAGCATATATACATTGTACTTCCTGTATGTGTGCCCTTGGAATTATTAATACTTTGATAAGTTCCCACTGATTGACTGAAACAACAATGTTTATATTTTAAGTGTTAATATATGACCTACAGCAAAAAGAGGTGGAGTCTGAGAAGAGTAGAGTGCCATAATGGAATCAAATTTCCACTGCAAACATAAACAGGTTGGACAGGTTTGTTTCTGTGAGCTACTTTTGTCATGCAAGAGTTCCTGAAATCTTTAACAATTACCCTACCATTGACTTTCAGTGACACAGCACCCACTAATGTGTTTGTCTGTAATCATATAATGAAAGCATCTAAGGCAATCACTATTAGCCCAAGACTAATCCTATCCCCAGTTGTTTAATGAACCACACTGAGCTGACTGCATTAGTATTCTGTCCCATTTTGTCCGATAGTCACCCACTTGCCCAGGTGGCTGGAAGGAACTCAGATCCTACAAGGGGTGCTCCTGTCTGCTGGTTGGATGAGGGTGGAGTCTAGTCAGACACATTCTTTTGGACAGCAGAAGACCCATCTCTTTTAGGAAATGGAAAGCATAACACTATGGAAAGGATAGTGTTGGCTACAGTAGCCAGAGTCAAAATGTGGAGTATGCTTTTCACTAATCACATTAAATACAGACAGAAGAGCAAAGAATTCTGTCCTGCTGTAACTATAACATCTTAACTTTCCAGCAAATGTAATAATTAGCTTTGCATGACGAAAGTGGAATATTTTTTAACACTTGTACCCCATCACCCAGAGACTAGTTATTGTTAGAGTGGAGCACTGAATTCCACTAATAAACAAGACTAGCTGACTAGACAGCTCACACTACAGCACTTTACAAAACTCCAAGCCAACTCTGGACAGGTAAAGCAAATAACTCCTTCCACAGTCTGTTTTATTTCGCCCAAGGCGCATACAGTGTTTAGTTAACAATGGCTTTCCGGGGGTTACCAACATTGGAGCAGAGAGGCTGTTATTCATGTAAAGGATTTACATGGTTAAAGAATTTAACACATTGTTTTGGCCTGGAGTTGATGATGACGTACCTAAGGAGTGAGCCATCTAACTTTTTTCTCATCTTCTTGTTGAGAATTGCAAATGTGCAAATCAGTCATTATGAGAAAATGGAGGTGGTTAAAGACATTTATTAAGTGAAGCGCAAACAAACATTTCAGTTATCCTGGAAAAAGAAGTTTGCTTGGGTGGCATTAGAGGTTGTGGGCAAATTTCCAACTATGTATTGTGCAGGTTGCTGCAAGTTTGAGAGCAAGGCAGACAAGATTAAACAATGAAAATTTACATCTGTTGTTAGTTCATAACTGCTAATAAATAGAACAATTCATAAAGGGGCAAATAAAAGTTGACCTCTGGCAAGTAAATTAACATAACATTGGATACATTACCGCTGAACCCTGCTAATGGAAATACAACTGTAAAACAGTGCAGCTGGGTTTTTTCACACACAAATCTGCTGATTTTGCATTAAACAAGTGATGTTGGTCAATAAATTACACTTTCATTTATTATTCTCATTAGGGGTGTCGATTTGATTTGATTTAAGGTACCTCCAAAAATATAGGGGGCAGCATATCACCCGAATAACCACCAACTGTTGTCACTATACTGTCTGCTGTGGTTATCTTGGGCTGTGTAATTGTTTGAACAATGCTGGAAACCAAACTGGGAACGGAGTTTGATGAAGGCCAATTTGACAAAAGGAGATACAGTATGGAGGTGATTTACAGAGCTGCTCCGATGAGGACTATGACTTCGGAGGAGAAAGTTGAAGCAGCAGAACAGCGAGATAGTCGGCCATCCGCAGCGTCCGAAAACTTGCTGCCTGTATACAACTCCCAGCTAAAACCAAGGGGGGCTATCGAACTATCGCTTCGAGAGGTGCCAAGTGGTATTATAAGACAGGGCGGGCTGGGGCTAACTGGTTAACATGCTAACTTCAGTACATCTCTGCAACACAATACGGACATCTTGGGCATAACTTCAACCCTGCTGTTTTGTTGACATTCCGCTGATAATGTTAGTTCAGTTTTTTAAATATTTTAACTAAAATTATGGCCATACTTTAAAAATTTCACCTTTAAACTTTGTTTTTCAGCACTAACAGCTATGCCATTGTTAGATTAATGCATCTGGACTTGAAAAGATGAACAGATCGTTGGTTTAATGCTCTGACAACTTTCATTTAAATTTTCAAATTCAAAACATAGGGGTATTTTACAGCAACAGTTTGATTTTATCCTGGTGTCTTTTTGCAGGTACAGGGTTAGGCAAGTTATTATATATTAATCACCAAAAATAAACACGTCAAAATTCAACAAAATTACCCCTCTGGGATTCAACAATAAACAAAAAAAGAAAATTCAGCTCATCACGAAGTTCAGTTTCTCAAATATGTCCTGAGTAAACTTTCTTCGCATACAAATCAATAAAGAATCTCTAAAAAAATTTAATAAAACCAACATCTCCAACGCCGTTAACTCTGGTTCCAGTTAACAGTCTTTGTGCACACAGGCTAAGTGTCTGGAAGTGCAGCTGCAGGCTACTGGTAAGCTAGATGTGTCATGTTTGAAGTGTTTTCTTTTTTCATCGAACACGTGCCAGAAAGAAAAAAAATAATGGGAGAAAGAAAAAAAATAATGAATCACCAAACCTGCTACTGATTGTAATGATCAAAACTGAAACCTTTTGATCAATTTTTCAATTTAAATTCGAAATAATGACACCCAATTCTGAAACTTCTTTTAATAAAAAAAAACCCTGCATATTCACACTTTTCTTTGTATTTTCCTAACTGCTAGTTGTGTTTCATATTACAATTCTGTTAAATTGAATTGTGGCACCAAGAATCTGAATCAAATCATAAGATTCCCACCTTTAACAAAGAATGACAAACCCTCTCTGGCACTTGTTATCTGACTCCACATTAACTTATACAAACTGTACTTTACCGGACACAGGTGAAATATCTACAGATACTAAACAAAGTTTTACAGCAGGCATATGGGAAGCCAAACTGACAAAGAGATATGTATGCCTGAACAGTGACCGATGAAGACAGGGTATTTATCTACAGCTCAAACAAAAAAAAACCCTCACTGAATTCTTTCAGACACTTACAATGCACTCAACAATCCTTTACCACACCCTGTATTCCAGAAGAGACAAAGTGTTTGTTGGCCAATAACTGCTGGTGGTACTTCCTGTGATTCTGCACGGGTGGGGCAAAGCAGCAGGTGCAGATCCTGGTTTCAGACATTTTCTTTTCTGTGATGGTTAACTGGTTTTTGACTCCTGTTTCAGATGTCCTCATATGCCATACACAGAACCCAAGACGGCCTCTTTAGAGATCCCACATAACTACTCTGAATATGACTGCAGTCTTTGTGCCCAAGCAGATAAAACAGCTAGAACAGAGAATGTTAATCATTGAATAACTCTTGGCTTTTTGCATAACTGTAGGGTTCAGCATGAAAGCAAATTCAAACATTTGAATGGTCAAACAAAAGTGATCTGAGGTTTTAAAATTTCTCTGGATAAGGACATGCCTAGACACACAGATCTAATATTATAGGCCTGGTTTTTATTTGCAGTTATAAAGGAAACCATTTCCTCACTAAGACAAAAGAGATAATTTAAAGCAGTGGTGCACTATTTATACAGCTCATACAGCCAGAGGGTAAAAAGAACTTATATACTGACACAGCAGCAATGGGAATGCAGTATTTCATTGCTATACTAAAGTGCGACTCTGTGTTACGACCCATATGCAGAAGAATCTTTTCACAAAACATAATGTACAAAGTCTTTGTTTAAAAGCAGTGCCTTTTCAACTACACCATGCAGGTATTTTATCCATTTTCTTTTTAACATTGCATATTGAGTTTTCATCACAATTTGGCTACATAAAAGTAAATATATTTAGCAACCAAAAACACTAAATAATTGGTTTGACAAAAGACTTTTAGGGAATATCAAATCAATATGCACTAATTCTAACTGCCTTAGAAAGCCCTCTTCAACCAAGTTTGTTTTTCAACCTTGATATGGGTGACATCTATTTTACAAAGAAAACCTTTCTTCCACACAGGACACCGCCTCCGTCAAGATGACTTGGGTTACGTAGGGGTTTAATCCCATTGTGAGTAAGAAGCACAAAGCACTTCCTCTCTCCTAGTTAGCTATGACTCAAGTGATCCCAGTGCCAGCTCTGACTAGCAGACTGTGGAGAATGATGCAGTACTAGTGGGAGGCTTTTGTTAATTAGGCCACAGGTAAAAAGGTTTGCCCAGGGGCATTTGTGTGACTTAATTGGCTAACATGCATACCACATAACCTTGACCCCATGGTTTTAATCCAAGCATGTCATTGTTTTGACAAATCCCTTAGTTCTTTCCAGCCAGTCCATTGTGAGCAAACATTTATGCAATTGTATAAAAGCTGATTGGAACCTTTAAAGAACGCTTGGAAATTTTTGGACTTCAAACTTATCTTCTCACATTTTTTCTCTTTTTCATGTTTTTTACTTTCCCCTGGGGAGACATATCTGTCACATTCCCCTGGGGAAAGTAACAGATATGTCTAAATTCTGTGAACATTGTACGTACAGGAGTTTAAAACTTAAGTCAGTAAAGTCATTAAAACAATTTTTTTTAACCATTCCACAGATTTCATTTTAAACTATAGTTTTGGCAAGTTTGTTAGGACATCTACTTTGTGCATGACAAGTTATTTTTCCAAAAATGGTTTACAGACAGATTATTTCACTTATAATTCACATTATCAAAGTTCCAGTGGGTCAGAAATGTACATACACTAAGTTGATGTTGCCTTTAAACAGCCTGGAAAACTCCAGAAAATCATGTCATGGCTTCAGAAGTTTTGACAACTGACAGCTTTAGAGTCAACTGGAGGTGTACCTTGATGTATCTTAAGGCCTACCTTCAGAGTCAGTGCATCTTTACTTGACATCATGGGACATTTAGAAGAAAACAACCAAGACCTCAGAAGAAAAAACTGTGGACCTCCACAAGTCTGGTTTATCCTTTGGGAACAATTTCTAAATGCCTGACGGTACATCGTTCATCTGTACAAACAACAGTACAAAAGAATAAATGTCAAGGGACCATGCAACCGTCAAACCACTAGGAGACCCTTCAGATATACGTACTTTATGTGAAAAATGCAAATCAATCCCAGAACAACAAAGGACCTTGCGAAGATGGTGGAGGAAACGGGTACAAATATATCTATACCCACAGTAAAACAAGTCCTATATTCTTTCATTTTAAAGGCCACTCAGCAAGGAAGAAGCCAAAGCTCCAAAACCACACAAAAAAATCCAGACTACAGTTTGCAACTGCACATGAGCACAAAGATCTTACTTTCTAGAGAAATGTCCTCTGGTCTGATGAAACAGAAATTGAACCGTTTCACCATAATGACCATTGTTAGAACGCCATCCCAATCGTGAAGCACAGAGTTGGCAGCATCATGTTGTGATGCAGGAGGAACTGGTGCACTTCACAAAAAGGAAGACATCATAAGGAAGAAAACATATGTGGATTAAAATTATTAAAGCAGTCTCTCAAGACATAAGCCAGGAAGTTAAAAGCTTGGTCACAAATGGGTCTTCCAAGAGGACAATGACCCAAAGCATAATTCCAAAATTGTGGCAAAATGGCCTAAGGACAACAAAGTTAAGGTCTTGGAGTGGTCATCACAAAGTCCTGATCTGACCTAGACAATTTGTTAGAAAAACTGAAAAGGCATGTGCAAGCAAGGAGGCCTGCAAACTTGATTCAGTTACAGAAGGCTCTGTCAAGAGCAATGGGCCAAAATTCCAGCAACTTATTGTTAGAAGCTTGTGGAACGCTACCCAAAATGTTTGACTCAAGTTAAACAATAAAAAGGAAATGCTACCAAATACTAACTAATTGTATATAAACTTCTGACTCACTGGGAATGTGATGAAAGAAATGAAAGCTGAAATAAATAATTCTCTCTATTTTATTCTGACATTTCACATTCTTAAAATAAAGTAGTGATCCTTACTGACCTAGGACAAGGAATATTTACTCGGATTAAATGTCAGGAATTGTAAAAAAAAAAGAAAAAAAGAGAGAAGTTAGAATTAGAAAAATTAGATACCAACACTTAATACCACATCCTTTATTAGTCAATATAATCTAGTATTGAATTTTATATCCAAAACATATAAAATTACTTTGCCACCTCTTGTTAAGGTCTACAACAAGTATTAGTAAATTAATCTAGTCTATACCTAAAATCGCTCTGCAAATACTTTTAGAATTGATTAATCATTTAAGCCATTTTGTTAAGTATACACATTGAACATAGCCTAGTTCTACCTTCTCAACTGTGACACTGGCACTTTTTATGTGATAATGTGAGTAAAATCAGTATCTTTGGGTTTTGCATTGTTGGTTGGACAAAACAAGAGTTCCAAGACTTTATCTTGGCCTTTAGAATTTGTAAGTGCAGTTTTTTTTAGACCTAATGATTAATTGCTTAATTGAGGTTGAAAAAAGTCAGATTTATTTTTCTGGAAAATAAAAATGTTTGTTGCAGACCAACATTCCAGGACCATTAGCTTCACTCATAATACTTGTTCATTGCTGTCTGCATATTAACTTTTTACATATTAACTTGCCATACTAGCACTGCGAATATTAATAGGGCATGGTAGAAAAGATTTGTACACAGCTAGTATGTTTCAATCAGCCTATTTATATAATCAATATAATCAAAAACTACAACCTTGTTACAGTTTCTTCTGCATTAAGTTTCCCTCTCATGGGTGTTATGAGCAGTATGAGAACTGTTACATAGAGGAGACACAGTATAGCATATTGTTGTGGACTATAAAGCTGTGTTTATCTTCGCCATAGCTCCATTTTGGGCGGCACAGACACACTGTTGTTTGTGTCCCCTCACTCCAGGTCAGCTTTTGGTCCCCTCTCCCAGGACCCCCTGCCAGGATGACTGGGATGGGGGGATACACACCCTGAGATAACAGTGCATTTTCCGGCCTGGATAAACACTGAGCTGTCCACAGACTATGTGGAATGTACTGGAGTGATTTGTTTTCCCTGCTTTAGCAAAACGTTGTTTAGATATGAGGGTGGAATATCTATGCTAGAAGATATCACCTCCACTTCCACCACACCCCTTAAACATCTATTGGCAATGTTCACAACAAAAGATGTGTGACATTACCAAAAGAGATTATACCAGCTGGAAAATCAGTTTGGAGTACAAAACTGTAAAGCTGGAAGAGTATATAAAATACATATTGTGGATATCATGATATAAGACTACAGGGATGTTTGTTACCGTAAAATTGCAATATAATGCTGTCTTTTCATGGTTTTGGAGGCTGCATCGTTCAATGCATTTCTCCGACCTTTAACTATGAACACAATACGCTATATTTCATCACATGCATACAGTGTGTTATTTATGTACGGATACACAGTTAATTATCATTTTTAGCATTTTGGATACTTAAAAATCTATCCTCTTCTAACAAAACAAATCCCCCTACTTTTACCACAGTTGTTTCAGCCCTCTGCCACCCTACTTTCAGTTTTACGTATTCGCCTCTGACACAAGTGGGGAACAAACAGGTCGAGAGGTATATGGGATAAATAACATGTTTCTTAAAAAACTTTACAAATAGACTTGTGTGACGCAGTTGTGTTATTTACATGTAATTTACCTTTTCTAACAATGTGAAAATGTATGCTTAATGTATGTGGTGGAAGATAAACTGACTTTTCTTGTAGACAAGTCATGGAAAATTACAACCTTGTGAGCAGCAGAAAAGTTGTAGCATGACGTGTTTGAGTTAATTGGCCTTACTTGACATTGCATATCCTGCAATGTGACTATTGCACATGGGCACATTGCAATGTCGATGCTGAAACGATACATTGTGTAGCCCTAATCATAATTTGTATTGGTGATGCTAACTGTACACAGATTATTTGGAACATCTGGGGCGAGATAGTGTATGAAGGCACCAACAGACCTATTCAAAAAATTGTCCAAGTCAAAAATATTGTAATATTAGTTATTCTGCCAATCACCCAGCTATACAAACCCAACTGCAGGACTTTTATCCTTAATGAAAACATGTTAGACCTCTCAATAATTAACAGTAAGAACATGAAGGAATTCCAGGAAAAGAATTTAACAGAATGTGGCTCTCCGTTTCTAACAAAAAATGTATATTGCAAATTGCTGGATAGTTAACATCAGGAATTCCCTGGAGGTAATAAAATAATTTAGCCATGGTCTGTATAAGAGATCATATGGGAGAATAAAATCCCTGAATTCCTCATATACATGTTGGAGAGAAGTTAAATGTCCCGCATGAGTGTAACACATGATTCATGAACATTCATGAATGGAGGGGAACTGCTCTAAATGGGTTGTTTTTTTTAAAACCCATGATGCAGTGAAGTGACTCAGGCATGCCCATGATGTTTTACTGTACAGTCTAAAGTTTGATGTGTATCTACCTAACTGCTGCCCTTGTTCAGCTGTGGTCTTGCTTTCACAAGCTCTTGTGAAATGTCAACAATATTTCCAAAAATACCACAAACATTGCTATCTCACATCCCCAAAATTCTCCCATCTATCCTGATCTCTCACAATGTTAATGTACCAGGAGATGAGGTTGTCAACTACCTGCCTCTCTAATCACCAAGATTAAATAACCACAGTTTCGATTTTCCTAACTGTGACAAAACTTGTCTGATGATACAGTGCAGCAGCTGTGACATCAACATGCCCAACAAAAGCATTCATTCTCAGAGTCCACTAATTTTTCTTCTGGCTGCAGGGAAACACCTGGGTCAGACAGTTGCTGAATCAGTGCGACAGTGGTTTATAGTGACGGTGCTGCGCAGTCTGTTTTAGGTGCTTGAATTGCGCTGCAATAGTTCAGATGTAAACAGCACAACACAAAATACTTACCAGGATGGCGTCTGTGGAGAATTTGATTTTCCTCTTTGTGGGAGGCTCCTCCTCATCCGACAGGCCAGGGACCTCGTAGCAGACGTCATACTCCCCATGTAATTGATTTTCCTCTTCTTCTTCCTCGTCCTCCTCCTCCTCTTCCCTGAGGACCTGGTCTACATCTCTGTCATCCACAAATGCCGCGTTCTCAATACCATACACTACTGGTGAGGCTCTATCCAGGGTGCTCTGGCTCACCTGCTCCTCAAGCTCATTTTCCTCCTCTCCTACTTCCTCATGATTAGTGTCACCATCTTGATTCTCAACTGAACCGTCTTCCCTTTTCTCCTTTTTCAATACAAATCGCTCGTTGTCCTCCAAGAGTCTACCTTCACCCACAGTCTCTGCTATCCTTTGTGTCTCTTTTGCAACATGATGAGCAGTGTTACAGTTCAGTTTTTCTAGTGGAAAGGTTCTTTTTAAATCTGTTGGTTGGTCATTGAAGCTTTGCACCTTATGCTCCTCAAACACATTACCGTCAATGTTATCATCCTCATTCTCGTCACTCTCTGAGGAATCATTCTTGACCACTACCAGTTCTGCCCGAACCATGCCCACCCCCTTGGAGTCCAGTGGAGAAGTCTGGCTGGGCGGTTTGTCCCTAGTGGGAATATGTATCACACTGTCATTACTCCTGGCCCTTTCAGAATATTTTGCCCTGTTGGTGCTCTGAAAACCACCAGCTGATGGAAGAGGCTGCTTCCCATCCCCTGGGGGCGGACTATCCGGCTTGCCTTCATCCCCACCAACAGATGTCCTACTAAATCCATCATCGTATGATGAGGAGCGTGTGTAGCCATGGCTAACTGGGGTTGTTTGCTCTGGTGAGACGGATTTGTTAGTGGCATCAGTTGTTGGCGAAATAGATTTGTATGCTGCATTGGTAACTGGGAATGTGGGTTTAAGGCCTACACTTGACCCCAAAGATGCTGGTTTGTTTATGACACAAGCTGTCTGGGATGCAATTTTGTTGGTGGCATCAGTCAAAGGTGTAGAGTTAATGGCTTCTTTGACAGGAGAAGAAGAATTGTGAAAGCTGCCCCTTGTCGGAGAGATAGGCAATAAGCGTTCAGTGGTACTGCGTTGTTTAGCAGACACCATTTCTTCTTTTGCAGCAGCTGTATTGTTGTCTTCTGATTCATTTTCTGCCATATAGTTCCCCAACCTTTTGGACATTGGTCCTGCATTCAGTGGCACACTAGAGACATGGCTTTTCTCCCTATCGGCCTTCTCATCCGATCGACATTCAACTGTTGATGTAGGAGTTTGCTCTGATTTGATCGTGGTCTCTGAGGATCCCGATACTCTCCTTGTGCTTTTCCCCTCATCAGAGGCACTTCCAAGGGACAAACGAGTTACCACTCTGTTTGGAGACTGCTTTTCAGCTACAGGCTGCTCTTTGATTCCCCTTTCAAAGAGTTTTCTGGTCACAGAAAACTTCTCTGCCAAAGCCACTTTGTCAATCTCAACATCTTCCCCCTTGGGTGTTTTATCTAAATTGTGTGACTCCAAGCTTGTAGCAGCACTGTTGAAGTTAACTCTGTGCGTGTTGACTGGGAATTGCACCTTTGTTGGAGACACCTGGGGCACATCAGCCTTTAAAGCCACCTTCCCCTCTTGGCACTCCTGTTGCTGACCATCCATCTGTAGGAATATGTTCTTTATCTTGTTCACTCTGGTGCCAAAAGGCCTTCCCCTCGAGTCCTCCCGGGTGTCATTGGACCCATTTGCATATGATTTGGCAGCAAGTTCGGATTTTGGCCCATCAAAGGAGCACTTAATGGCGTGAAAATCAGACTTGTATGCATTTCTATGGGGGGACGCGCTCCTCAGGGTCCTCTCGCCTCCTTTGCTTTCCGCTTTGATCATTTTTTGTTTGTTGACGACTGTAGCCCAATTAGAAAACCCAGGTTTGGAGAGACTGTTGCTGTTGGTTGGTAAACTGCTATCCCTCAACTTTACGCAAGCGGTGCCATGAGTCCGGCGGAGCTTCTTTGGAGCATTGTTGGAACAACTAAACACTCACAGCAAAGTCATCTAGAGAGAGAAACGGATAGTAAAATCTGTTAATATAGAGACCGGATACCATTATCTCACTATACCTGACCTGAGTCATTTCAAATAAGTTACTACATAACTATCTCTTTCTGCATGCAAATCAAAACAGCCTAAAAGCTCATGTTAAAGGTATGTGAGAACATGAAACCACGTTGAGTTAACGTTAATGGTTAAAAGTTTGGTTAACGTTTCGATACATGTCCATGGTTGTGTGATACTGGCGTTAGCTAGCGTTAGAGCAAAAAAAGTGTTAACCTTGAAAGCAACTTTAACCAGCTATGAACTTTTACTGTCCTTCTCTCAACCGATTGAACATTATTGTTGGACACGCTACACAAAAGATAAAAAAGGCAGAGCAAAGTTAAACTCGCTGGGCCAACACTTCAATACAGCCCGAACGTTAGTACCTCTGTCTGAACAATTCATTGCTGCATTTCAAGTACGAGCCGTTGAAAAAATTAACCCCGTCTCTACACACAACACCGTACAAAGGTAAATAACTTAGTAAGACTCTCACCTCCTACTTGCTTCATCGTGCTAGGCGCCGAAATCTCGCCCACAAAGCCGCAGTTTTTACAGTATCAAACTTGTCCCTTCTTCTCGCTCACCGCCATCATTCCCCCTGCTCCAGCAGCGTTGTCCTGCCTCCTCCTTGCACTTCCAGACCTGTCGCGGGCTGCGCGCGCACTGTGGCGCCGCGACCGACGAGAACAGAGAGAATTAGGAGCGCGCGCACATTCCAGGGCTGTAACCCACCACTCCGCTCCACCCGACCTTCCCCAATCCCCCTTTTTCTCCAGAGAACTGCGCGCACAGACACGAGGAGGAGTTGTAGAAGGAAGGCGTGGGAAAGAGCTTACTGTAGGTTGGAGCTCACCTCGATATCTGCACGGGCAAAAGTCCACACCTAGACCACAAAACAACTTCACTTCTACTGCGCATGTTTGCAGCCAAAGCTGTGAAAGGTTTAGCCTACAGTAGACATGAAAAGTGGCCTTTACTTGCAACCCTTTCTGCTATTATAGCCTAATATCTTAGCATCAAACACAATGTTCAGTTTACTTCTGTAAAACAAGTTGTGTGTCTTCCCTGCTTAGGTTTGTCACTACTGGAAGTGTGGAGTTTGAAGGAACTTCAACTTAATTCAACTTTAATAACTTTATAGCTCAGCCCTTGCATGCTTGTCTTCCTCATCTTGTCTTTTTGGAGACCCTCAAAGTGCAATACCAAATTGCTTTTGGATAAACAACAGTTTCCTAAAATTGTAACCTTACTTATACTGTAAGCAGACTTTGCCAAGGATGGATTACCAACTGGGCAGAGTGCAGAGCAGGCAACTGCCACAGTTCCCCACACCCCCAGGGCCCCAGATCAGTGGGTTTTAGTTATCTGATTAATAGGCCTTTTTAACACATACACAAAACATTTTGACTTGTCTGGTTAAAAAAAAAAGTCCACTGTCAGAAGGGCCTATTTCAAATATGGAAATTAATTTGCAACTAAATTAGGCCTACAACAATATTGATCAAAGCAGGTCCCTCATTATAATTTTTTTGTACAGCCCCCCAGTCAGTTTATATTGTCTTCGCATGGGACATTTTCAAATTAGTTACAAAATATCCAATACCAGAGGGGCATGTCAACGAAGCTGCCACATATCTTCTGTGTGCACTGTGCCTGAACTGGGAGGCAACAGTGTACACAATGAATCCACAGAAGATGTTGGGGGACAATTGGAGGGGGTCCACTGGAGCCCAACAGCAAATATTTGACCGGAGGCCTCCTGACTGGTTAATCCCGCCATGACTTGCAGTTACGTGCAGCTTGTGACCCCTCATAAGGTATGGTCTTAATGTGGAGGTGCAGTGACTATAGTTCAATCAAAGAGTGAATTTTCCTTGTATATTTCACAAGAAAAAAATAGAGAACATCATTTTGTGCAAGAGAAATGCAGGTTTTACTTCAAGCATCTGGTGACACCTCTGATTTATCTTGGGACCCCCTGGGGTCCTGAACTTCAGCTGGGAAATCACTGCTTAATTGTCTTTAAGTTTTAACTTATTGGACCATGGCTGTAATACAGGGTTTTTCCTGCATATAGAAATTTTTGGCACATTATATAATATATCAACATTAAACAGGAAATGCAGCATAAAATATTGAGACACAAATTAAAGGATAAAAAACATTCTGATGAAAAAAATTTAAGATAAACATGCAAGTGGAAGGCAATTAATGATGAGTGCCCAATGCTGGGTCAAAGGAAAATCAAAGGCAGAAAATAAAGTTTAAACTTTCATATGTCATCTGAAACTGCTCTGTGGCGCATAATTAAACAACATTTTACCAGATTATTCCAGATTATGATGTGAGACTACTCTCACTTCTGAAGTCACAGCGGATGTTTCATGTGATCCCTTCATGTTACATACAGTAGATTTGGTTTATATATTAACACTTAATTCGGCCTCAATTAAAGTAGGTCCTGAACACATTGGCACATTTTCTAATTTTATACTTTTAACTGCTAATTCATTATGCTCAAAATACCTGTTAAAGTGATGTCACAGAATGGCGAAACATAGGCCGGCCTGCATTTCGCTTTTTGCTTACCGGTCACATTTAAAACCAGGCCCCTTCCCCAGAGAGCAATACTGTACGAGTTAACTATATGTGCTGACGCCTGCTTGATTCACAAAATAACGAGATGCAGCTTTAATTGAGATTGGCCACAAAGATACTGAATGAAAGTGTGGTCCAATTTCCTCGGTGGCTGAGAACCTACACTTTGCACAAATACCATCCAATCCAGTTAACATCGAACGTAGATGCCAGATCAAGTGGGAGAAGATATTCTTTGATCTCCACTTGTATGGAGATCAACTGAATATTCACACAAGATGATGCATTTGTGCATCACTTTTAAATCCAAGTTTTAATAACACGTCTCAGGTCGTTATGATACAAGACTTCTTGGCTTGACATACATTTCAGATTATATTTTAACATTTAAAAAGTGTTTGCCGATATGTTTGATTAGGTCTTGTTACATTTTGAACATACAGTTCAACAATATGTAGCATTATGTAACAAAATGCAAACAGGGAAGTAATTATTGATAAATATGAACCAGACTGCAGCAAGCAAAGGCCTAAGCAGATGGTGCCGTAGCTAGAAGGCACTTTTGTGAGCAACATTTCAGTTGCCTAAAGTGTAATCCCATCTACATTTTTAATTGTACAGAACATGAAATATTAAACCCTCAACAGTGAGTTGTTGTTTTTTTGCAGAGATCATTACCTTTTGCTCTCGATTACTCGACTCTCTTGGAGGCATATCATGAAACGAGTGCCTCATTTCAGCCCATCACGTCAAAGTTGTAAATGAGTGTGTTCAAACATTCAGAGAGACGTCTCTGAAAAAAGGTTCGGAGGCATTTCCTCTGACTTATCTGCCCTCACATTCCACTCAGACGAGGTTATCTGATATGTGATGTTTTATATAGCTTTGTGTAACCACTCACATAGTTTATATACAGTAAGTGTCTTTGTTTGATTTCTTTGTACATTATGGCTTTCTAAGGTGTTTTATATTCATCTGTTTCATTTAAATCAATTGCCCTTTGGCTCTGGGTGGAAACGTGAGCTCTTAGACTGGGAGTGAAAAATCAGTTACAGTAACAGTCAGTTATGGAGCCCACTGTTCAGCCATCATTTCCTTTGGCTCGGGAATTTGCACTTTGCTCTTTAAAGACTTGCCTCAAAATGTTTATCTGACAAGAACAAACAAATCCATTTTAACAGAAGTTTGACTATGAACATTCAGTATTTTATAATTGCATACATTCAAAAGAGTTCCAGCATTATTACTCATCAGCATTTAATATTATGCTGTGTGTACACATAAGGATTGCATGTGTTTGTCTGTTCATCATTTCCAGCTTGCTGGATCTTCTCCTAGCAACTGTGCGGTCTGAAAAGCCATATATACACAGTCAGGGCTTTCTCCCACAGCCAAGGCAATGGTCCCTATAACAACCCCTCAAACAACGTCGGGTGAACTAGACAAACCAAATGGAAACAGGGGCAGGTGAAGAGCCAGTGGAACCTTTGAGTCAACATCTCAAACTCAACCCAGCCAGGCACAACTAAAAGAAGAAAACTGTCTACCTGCATTATTCCTTCTTGCTGAAAGCTGTGTGATGTCAGGATTTTCAGTACCAGGAGCAGTTCTGTAACATTTTTGGGACACAGGATTGTTGGCGCATTTACTTGATATAGATAAAAATATAAATTACATCCAGAAATACATCCAGATGTGTGAATGAATGTTTATCTGAGAGAAGTTGCAGTGGTTTGTGAACTTGTAGCTTACAGTATGAGATGTTATAACAAAGGTGTAGTGGTAAAGTGGTAAAGTGCTGCAGTGCGTGTTGACATCTTCACACATTGTTATATGTTGGTCTGTCGCTGCTGTGAGTTGGTGGTATGCAGCGTTACAGGAATGTGTGTTTTGTGTTGTGCATGCCCCGGCCTGAGCTCAGCCTCACTATTTATCTTAGTGGACATTCTCATCATTTCAATATGTGAGCGTTTTCATTATTACATCTGAGAACCGTAATTTGACACAATAATCTTAATTTAAGGATGTATAGTTAAGATATTTTGTCTAAAACCCTTAAAATTATTTTCAGGTACAGGACAAAACATTCATATGGAGAATAAAAATACATAAAAAGGTGACTTTCAAAATGAAAAGATGCAAAATATTTCACACATTTCAGACATTTTATGCCAAAGAACCTTAAATATTCAATGTCAGACTGAGGTATTGGTCACACAATCCCATAGAATCAGACAGAACGAGCCTCCTTTTCACTGAGGCCCTGAGAGGCTCGCCTTCTTACCATTTACAAGGAGAATGCTGCCATCTTGTGGTCGATAGAAGGCCCTAGATGATTTAAAATTTTGGACTCAAAAAGTCAGAAGAAGCCATAACAGAAAGAAAGAAAGAAAGAAAGAAAGAAAGAAAGAAAGAAAGAAAGAAAGAAAGAAAGAAAGAAAGAAAGAAAGAAAGGTTTTTTTAACCTAAAATGAGAAATATGGGCACCATCAGCACAATTACGTCACCGTTACTTTGATAATCTGCTCACTGGGCATTTCTTAATTAGATCATGTGCACTTGGGGACAATATTTAAAAGGTCTGTGTGTGTGCATAAAAACATAATATTGTCTGTCTCTGCATGTCTACATATCCATCTATGAGTGTGTGTGTCTGCGCATGTGAGTGTGTCACACTTGTCACACATGGCCATGCAGATTTGGACCCAAATGCAGACAGGAGCAGAGCTGATACAGTCAGTGATATTTATTAAACAAAAAGGTAACTCTCTCAAGGTACAAGGCAGAGGCAGATGATCCAAAATCCCAAATAAAAAAAAGAAGAACAGGCTAGGTCCACAAAATAAAGATGCAAAAATCCACAAGGAAACACACTGAGAAACAAGGCACACAATGTAGGAACTGACAAATGAAAAGGGGAGCACACATACTTCAATACACAGGCGTTAACAGGACGCAGGTGAAACTGATCAGGGCGGGGCAGACAATCACAGTGGCGGGAAAAGAACAAAGACAGGAAGTATGAAGCAAGACATGACACATGAGGAAAAAATTAAACAGGAAATAACAAACTAAACCCCAAACCATGACAGAGTTTGTGTATTCAGCCCGTATCTTCCCTGAGCCTACCTGAGGCTGCTGTCACACTTAATATTATAGAAACAGTCGTCTCAGAAAACAGATTCAGACAGCCAGACTTTCATACGTAACATACCTAAGGAACAAATCGCGTAAAACTTGCAGGGTGCGGATACGGTGAAACGAGGGGAATCAGAGGAGATGTCAGGTGTAGCTAGGTGTTGGTATGTTGCAAGCTAAGTTTCACTATTTTTAAAACGATGGCAGAGGTTTTTGTTCTGCTTTCGGTTGTTAAGTTAGAAAAGGAGAAATGTTCAGCTTTCATTTATTAACAAAGAATCTGAACATCTGAGAGCCAAACTTTCAGGTAACAGCAGGCTCAGTTTGTGAAGAACATCAGAGAACCGTGCTGACACTGAGCTGACAGAAAGTAGTAAATAGGGGCAACTTATAAAATATGGCCAGGATTTGAAGGTATCTCCGGCTGTACGCTGTAGTTAACTTGGGCTCTAATTATTTTTGGACTGTTAGCTCAGTTGGTGGTGGAGCTAGTGACATTAGAGCTGACTGAAGTCTGCCCAGATAGCGACCTCGGAGCATGAGTCACAGCGGGCAACAGAGCTCAACTTAAACGGGCTCCGCAGCTCAAAACACCGTGAACATGGCTGAACACAACACCGGGACTTGATACTTCCTTCCAGGCGAGAGGAGGCCAGTTTGAGGATAGGGGATACAGTATGGAGGCTCCGACGAGGACTATGACTTCAGGGACGACAGTACACAGCAGGCGGGGACAGGAGAGAGTCAAGCAGCAGAACAGAGAGATAGAGTCGGTGAATTGAGGATTTATTTCGACCAAACCAGAGGTGATTATGGAAAGACAAACCAAGACAGTTTTGGTGAGTTTTACTTCAGTTATTCAGTTCTTCTTTGAACGAAGTGTGTTTTAAGATGAGCTAACAAGGCAATTAAGCTCAACTTAGTTTGGTCAAAGTGAGAAACTTGAATTCAGAAGATGTACTGTTGTTGTTAGTAAGGAAAATAGGTGCAAGAATATTTCCTTTCTTGACGTTTACTTTTACTTTACTTTGCAATATTGTCCTGGTGTGGCAGGTTTTCCAAGGAGGTGATCATTTGTCATTTCATCACAATGTGTATGCTTAGTTAACTGAGGAAGTCCCTCTGTAGTTGAAATAATTCCAGTTGTCATATACACATCAAATAAAAGACTTGGGGAGTAGGCTACTTGGTTTTGCAAAATAAAAGTACTTCTGCTCTGATGACTGTGTCCATCAAATTTGCAGTGTGCTGGATTATGTTTCATGTTAAATGTTGGCTATATGTATGGCTATAGCATGATGATAATTCTGACAGAACACTTGACGCGGCTTTGGGGTTTGTTCACCAAAAAAGGATGTCATGATAAAAGTGGTCTTTATAGGGTGCTAGTATTGTGTTAGTAAGATAAGGTTAGGTAATACAAGTGCCTATGGCATATGGGAAAAGTTTGACTTTAAGCTCTTTGTAACACGTCTTCAACATTGTGAAATAGCCTTGACAAGGTTAGCAGGTACACTAAAGCTGCAGGCAAGAGGTTGGTGAAGATAGAGGTGGGATTAATTGCATATTCATAATTGAAGGCAAAGGTGTACAGTTACATCCAAGCCATTTTAAGGCATGAAGGGATTTTTTTTCATGAAAAGTTTTTAATCAATGCCAGGAGAGGAACTTGAAATAGGCACTCATGTCTCACAATGAGAATATTTTTGAATTGTTAAAATGCTGAAAATACTCCAGTGTGAGGCCAAAACTACCCCACTAAATCCACGAGTTTGTGTTTTCAAGATTCTACATTAAAAAAAAAGTGGTCATCCCCGATGGATGAGACAAAATCCATCCTAATACTGAGTGACATTGGCCCGCATCACATCTGTTTGAGCTGTACGATCCCACTCACAGCAGGCACAAAGTTAGAGGATTGGATATACTTCATTACTGACAGTGGGAATATTCTTTGGAGGAAGTTAAGTTTATCTTTCTTTTTTTTTACTTCTTTTTTTTAAATTTAATATTAAGAGTTTTATCATGTGGTGTGGGGAACTTTAGAGGGCTATTTGAGGGAGAGTTTCAATAATACATGTGTTCCAACATCTGAGGAATATCTGTCTTTTATAGTCCCTCACAAAGAGAAGTGGAACTGCAGCAAAGCTGCCTCTCACTGGGATGAGAGAGAAAGAGGAAGCACCGTCAGTCTTTCTTTGTGTGCTTGTTTGCGTGTGTAAGTATGGTGTGTGCGCATGTGCATGTGTGTGTCTGAATATTCATATGCAACTGTGCATTTTGTATCTATTTTGCATGAGGGAACACTTACAGAGACATATGATAACACTCACAAAGACTTAAAAGAGCAAGTGACACAACACATGAGTAGACGTTCAAGCACGTATATGGAGCCATATGTAGCCATACGTGGGAGTGTGTGCTCTCTCTCTCTCTCTCTCTCTCTCTCTCTCTCTCTCTCTCTCTCTCTCTCTCTCTCTCTCTCTCTCACACACACACACACACACACACACACACACACAAAAGCAATTGCTGAAGCTTTGAGAGCTCGGTGTGTCTCCCATGAGGGATTTGCAGAAGATAGCAGTGAACATATCGCAGGATTTCTGTCGTCACTGAACACATGAGGAGAGGAGTCGGCCAAGACAGCAGCATTGACAGATTGCATGAATAATTTAGGAACAAAGGGAGAGGCCTCATAGACCTCTGAATCACTACCAATGACAGCTGCCTGCTCTGACTTTGGCTCCTCTCTAATCTTTTTTAATGCATATTATTTCCATAAATTCTCTCCTTACATCTCTAAGCTGTGTCTGGACGCAAAGAGCATGAATCTCTTACATGCAAGCTGGGGCCATAGCCTGAGGGACAAGGTAAAATGACTTGAAGAAAACAACAGAAGCCCTGCAAGATTTCACTCTTCATACTTCAGTCAAACCCAAAGTGGCTTCCCTCTTTGGCTAAACTTATCGGGCGGATGTGTAGAAGAGCTGGACTGGAGATAAATCTGTACAAACGTACTGTAGATGATAAATGGGACACTACAAAATGATTTCTGAGAGATTCACACTTAGATCATCAGCATACTGTAAAGGGCAGCAGACAGTCTTTACCTATTTGCAGTTTTCTGTCAGACATAATTGGCGGATGGTGATTAGTGGACTTGTTGATTTCAGACGGAGGGGGAGAAGGAAGAGAATGGAAATGAAAGCTGGTGGAAAAATGCTTTAAAATGTTTGGTGCCACACATCAGTGGTGTGCAGAAGTTGTCCCAACTCCAGATGTTTTACTAATATACTATCATGGTGCCCGCATTGCTCACTTCAGAGGAGACAAAAAGAAAAACGCTTGTCACTGCAGTTATGCCAAATCATCATTTACATTTTCATAATTATCACATTTTGATAACAGTAGCGTTGTCTATCACGTCATTCTTTTTGGCCAGCAGAAGTACTTTACAAGGAGTTGCGACTGAGAACTTTCTCAAACTTCAACTCGAGTCTCATTTTTCTTGAAATCAAATCAAAACTAAGTTTTTAATTACAACACTGCATGTAAATGCTAGAGGAAGCCCAATAGACTGCATTATTAGTATTAATGCAACTTTATTATGCAAGTTTATTCTTCTGCTCCAGTACGTTTCTGGGGGAAATATTGTGCTTTTAACTTCACTGACCGGAAATGACCGGACTGGACTTTGGTCTGACTGGTTGGATGTCCAGATGTCATGAGCCATTCTCTGTTTTATTATAGCAGCAACAGACAAAATATTTATCAGAAACTGTGTTGAGAGTAGATTAATATCTTTTAGAGATCCAAAATGTCAGTAAATTGGCTTTATTACCAAGTTCTAGTACATACACACATAATATAAACCAAATTGTTGAAGTTGTTTGGCGATTGACAAACTGGGCCACTTCACTGTACATGTGAAGTCAAGCTGCAGAGGTTGATATATTCACTTGAGCTCGTGATTAAAGATGACTTAAAACCCTGTCTTGAGTGTATGTGTGCGTGTGTGTGTGTGTGTGGGTGTGGGTGTGTGGGTGTGTGTCACAGAGAGAGAGGGTGGAATACGGTCGTCAAAAAGGATTGCAGGCGGCAGCATCAATGCCTGCCAGTGCTTGGCTTGATCTAGACAACTTGCCCCAAGAGCAGCGACTTCAGAAGTGTGTTCTAAGGCACTTCTCCAAGGCAACCAAAAACAATCAAGGTACATACAGCCTAAATCCCACTAGGCACTCTATAATCCCTGTAGCCTTTATTAAAGAGTGACCTTTTTCAGCATGGATTTAACGATTATTTTTAAATGGCCTTTTTGCAATGGAAGTGATTAGAAACATTCCTGTTCCCTATTTCATGTACAGAGAGACTGGCAGACAGACCTACTGTAATCTGCATTTCAACCCCCAACACACACACACACACCCTCTTTCAAAGTGGAAGTTGAAGGTTTATTAGAGTTGGTGGCCTGTGATTGTGTTTTAATGAAAGAAAGACTGCAGAGGGGCGATAAGGCAGCCAGTTTAGGCTGAGAGGTCCTTGGTGGGATTAGAATAATCATCAAAAAAAGCCATGTCTTTAAAAACACACAATGGATGAGGGCCTCTCCTGTCATCCTCCACTCATCCCTCCATCCCTCCACCCAGACACCAGTCGGCCAATTGACATTCCAGTATGATGGTCTGCTGCTTGCAGTGGAATGTGACATTTCCTCTCATCACTCTCTGTACTGAGCCAAATGTGCGGTGATGGGTAGTAGATGAGATGGATGTGAAAGATTGAGGGGGGCACAGACTGAGAGAGAGAGAGGGGGGAGATGGGGAGAAATATAGAGGCTTTCAAGTATGAATTAATGCAAACTCATGATAATGAGGCAGTCAGACACAAGTGGCATCATTAGCCATCATGTTTTCAGTATTCTTGTCTTCCTGTGTTGTATTTAATGTCAACAATCAACTGCAGGAAAAAGAGAAAAACACTGGTTGCTCTGTGTCCTCAAATGCAAATCAGAAACGTGTCGGGTGCTCTTGGAAAATGGGAAACAGAGCATAAAAGTAAAAAAACAATAATCTAGGCACTCCAAATGCACGGAAAACAAAGTCTCAACGAGGAAGGATTAAAAAGCCTTTATTGTAGTGGCTAAATCATTAAAACAGCCAACATGTTTCAACCACGATGG
>JBBPCS010000001.1:17185166-17214354 GCA_037974645.1 Hollardia meadi | reverse complement strand
CACACACACACACACACACACACACACACACACACACACACACACACACACACACACACACACACACACACAGGTCTACTAGAAATTCTAGGGTTTCCAAACGTAACAAAAACCTCAGCCTGAGTTTCAGGGAATTTGTATTGATAAAAGACACCTGGAATATTTATACGTATTTGATGGAATGGTCCAGCCATAAAAAAAAAATCTTGAGTTTAAATATTTCAGTCAGTATTAAAGTCATATAGACTCAATGAAGAGCTTGAGAAAGCCAATACAGGATAGGAAGAGAAATATGATGATTTTAACAACCTTTAAGCTACTTAAATAATTTCACATCACTTATAGAAACAAATCACCACATTAGACAAGGGCTGTGTTAAAGAGATTGTATGTAATATTTCCACATTAAAATGTCTGAAATGTCAAACTTATCTTATAGAATATGATGCATTGCTGAAGCTTAAAATACCCAGTGGTGTATAAAATAGTTAAAATTAGCTCACCTTAAACAGCATGCAGCATAGACATTAATGCAACAGTAAAAAAGATTACTAGAACAGACATAGGCTCAAATACAACAACATACAACATTACAATGTAATCTAAACAAACTGTTCCATTGTGTTGAACTTTCTCAATCTGATCACATGGCTTCTACGGCTCACACAGCGTCTTGTGCATACTTTATATCAAAATGCATGACATGTGTGTTCACCGTGTGTGTGTGTGTGTGTTTGTGTAAAGGACGTGGAGGCCAACACGGTGCGTCTGAAGGAGCACGGTCAGGATGTTCTGGTGTTAGAGAAGACTCTCAGCAGCAGTCGAACCTCCAGCCGTGGAGCTTCATCCTCCCAGTACAAGTAAATCTACCCACAATCCACTGCACACACAGTGGACATTTACTGACAGAAAAGGCTTAAATACAGAATACAGTGTGTGTGTGTCCTTCTACATGCATCCTATGACATTATAGTCAGTTATAAACCATTTCTTATTATTTTTTGTTATATAGAATAACTGTATCTTAAAATACCTTTAAAGTGTGAATACTGGACTCTATCGGCTATTATGACCAGCATTTGAAAATGCTTCCTGGCCGCACGCTGGCAGCACAAACACAGAGTAAATCTGTGCACCGCAGCCAATGAATGTTATCTTAATAGAGGCATCTGTCACTGCACCGTGGTCACTGTAATATAGAGAGACACATTAATGGTAATGATGGCCTAGCTCCTCGGGGAAATGGAAGACCTGGCAAGTCACAATTACTTGTTCGGGGTCGCCCTCTAATCAACTCCGCTTGTCACACATAAGGGTGCCAAGGCTGTTCTCCCTCCTGAGTGTGGAAGACACAATATGGCTTGTGCAACTCCCTCTTGTGATGCTGTTATCAAGTAATGAAAACAACCAAGCCTGGATTGTGTTGATTTTTACTTCACAGAGAAGATGCCCTTCTTTTTTTTTCTTTTTTCTTTTTGGTTTCTCTGACAGCTCTTAACCCAGACTCCCCTCAATCTTGAGCTGGCTAAGAACTGATTGTAAATAGGATTGTTATCAAATGAAGCAATCACCAGACACACGTAACACAAATCAGTTGAGGGCCCTGGCCGTGGCATTAAGCATTTAGAGCCAGTGTTTCTTGATTAGTGAAGGGTGTGTTTTATTCTGTGTTGCTCCAGATACAAGGTAATGTCGGGGACTCCGGAGAAGATTTTGGAGCACCTCCTCGAAATGATGCGCCTGGATTCTCAATTCACAGAGTCAGGTACTACTCAGCATGCATCACTCAATCTGTCAGATTAGCGTCATCTAATACAATCTATCAATATGATGATCATTTACTGTGGAGGGGTTCCTTCTGTGCAGCACATTTGTTCTCTCCTCCTCGCTCTCAGCGTTTCTCTCCTCTGTCCTCTGCCTGCTGTTCTGCGTTGACCTGTTTGTTCTCATCTATAATTAGCCACACATCACAGAGCTGATCTAATTACTCTCGCTTGTGTGGATGCATATGGTTTTTATTTGCCTGCAGAAGTGACAGACACAGGGCCATGTGGATGGACGCTCTTTGATGTGCTGTTACACTGGCTTCACAGGTGTTTGACATAACCTTCTGTCTTTCTTTTGTCACAGACTCGGCCTTAGACGACTTTGTGCTCATGCACTGTGTCTTCATCCCAAACAGTCAACTATGTACGGTGTTAATGGCCCAATATCCTTTCAGCGCTGTATTGTGTTCCTTCGCATCCCTGTGAAACTGACCTGAAAAATAAAAAAAATCTTCCTTTTTGTGCTCTGCTTACATTGTTTTGATCTTTAACTGCTGTGCACCTACCATGCCCAGGCCTCGCAGGGCTGTGATCAGGAGAAGATGGACTATACACTGAACAACAAGCGCAGGGTGATCCGCCTGGTGATGCAGTGGGCTGCTGCACATGGAGATCACCTGCAGGAGGAGGATGTCTCGGTGGCCTTCCTAGAGGTCAGCCTGTAGATATTATATAACCACTGTTATAAATACAGTATAATAACAACAATACTGCAGTATAATGTAAAGTAGGGATGCATCGATACCGATAATCAATAATTACCTGCTTCTCATGGTCAATACCGATAAGATAACCGATGATTTCACATTTTTGTATATTAAAAACGTGCAGTTTATTTACACCTGAGGGTAAGAAAGGCTCAGAAGCAGTGAGAATTTAGAATTTAGAATTTAGAATTTGAAAGCGAAAATAATGGGAAGCAGATCTTCAAGTGTACAACTATTCACACGGCTCTTCTGAATGACAGTTTTACAACATGATGTAATGTATTTATAGTTGTACTCACAGTTCATTCATTCATTCAAACCTTTATTTAAGCCTTGAACATCACTGAGGTTTCACTCATTGGCAATGATGTCGAGATACAGAGACATATATTTACAAAAATATGTGAAGTTAAAAATGTTCAAAGTACTCAGTGAAAACAACTGAGGTGAAGTGGTTTGAAATCATTGTCTTGAATTGTCCAGAGTTTAATGAATCACCAGCAGCTTATTGGCTGCTCTGAGTAAAAGGGTAATGAAAATTGACTGCATTTACATGCTTGTTCTTGGATTTGTGTCTATAATATGACTTCACATGTTATATTGACTGAATATGTCGGGCCTAATACACCACTGATCGGTCACTCAGGACACGTTTTGCGGCAATACATCACAGCTACATCACTGAATCATGAAATTCATGAAAATGAAATTTTAATTATTTTTTTCTTTACTTTGAATACCTTTTTTTTTTTTTTTTTTTAAATCAGAGCTTGTTATGTTTTGCAGGAGTTTCTCATGGCAGTATCTAATGATGCCAAAGTGATTCCAGCCCTCAGGGATCAACTAACAAAACTGGAGACAATTGTAAAGAGAAAGTAAGTTTTTTAAGAGATTGTGTGATAGATGATTATTAAAATCAATATTTATCATTTTGTAGTCACCAGGGTCCTCCTGTATGTGCTTAAACAAATTGATGTCCTGGTGATTGCTTTCTCTTCAGGTTATATTGGTAGATAATCTAACATACATGACATTCGGTTAATTGTTGCTTTTGTTTTAATGTTTTAGCACTGAAGATGCCATGGTCTCACAGAAAAAGGTTTGATACGGACTTCATTCATTATGTGAATAGATTTTGTTGTTTTGTGCAAAACTGACTCTGTTAAACCTTTTCACAGCACAAAGTCCTACTGCGGCAGTTCAGTATGGGAGATGAGAAGCTTCAGAAGTGTCAGCCCATCAAGAGTAACGATGAAAGTGAGTAAAGGACACGTCTCCACATGTTTGTATTGGTGTACGATACAAGGTTTGTCCCAGACTAAGGATACAGTTACATTATATCTGCTATTTGACACTTTTATTAAGAAATGTTTTTTCTTCTTCCCTGTCTTGCCCCATGACCTCTTAGATTTATCTTGTGACCCCTAGACCTGGATTAATGTAGCAAACATTCCTGTACTAACACTCTGTCTTGCTGACAGTGCCATGTTTGCTCTGATTCATGCCTCCAGTTCTGTTCAAAGTCTACTGCTGCGACCACACCTACACAACAATCCGTGTCCCCGTGGCCGCCTCTGTCAGGGAGGTAATCGGTGCAGTGGCCGACAAGCTGGGGTCAGTGGAGGACCTGCTCCTGGTCAACCTCAGCTCGGCAGGAGGTGAGAGCGCCGGCAGCTACATGTTAATCAAATGATTGGAGACGACACAAGGCAGCGATCAAGCGATGTGTTATACTAATGAATCCCTGGCTGATTTACTGCCTTTTGGTGTGAGTTTGCTGACTGTGATTGGCTGCTGCCTTTAAAGCAGCTTGAGAAAAAACCTGAGCTCAGTATTTCTCATAACATTCAGCACAAGTTGTAGTTGGTGGCTGCTCCTTAGCCTACTGCAGTGATGTTCCGCTGTCTGTACCAAAAAACTCTAACACAGCTTTTACTTCCTTGTCAAAGGGAAGTGAGTAGCTGCTCTCTTGTTTGCAGTTGATTATCATGAAACTCATATATCGTATCTCAATGAACTTTGGCTTTACAAGGAAAAATCAAGGCTGCCACTAAATGTCCTGTATTTATATAGCGCCTTTCTAGTCACTCAAAGCGCTTTACACCACAAGTAGGCATTCACCCATTCATACACTGGTGGCAGTGACTACCTTGCAGGGTGCCACCTGCCATTCACACACATGCACTCACACACCGATGGCGCAGCATCGAGAGCAATTTGGGGTTCAGTATCTTGCTCAAGGAGCAAGGACACTTTGACATGTAGACTCACTGGGCGACCACTCTACCACCTGAGCCACAGACGCCACAGACACTAGCTTCCACCTGTATAACGTACCATGAAAGACTTCCTGTAGGTCAGATAGTGTAATATAATTATATAATGGTTGTCTTAAACAAGCACATATATTTATTTAAAAAAAACCCCACTAAGCTGTACCTGTAGAGATGTGCTTTGAGCTTAATGCTAACATCAGCATGCTCCCAATAACTATGCTAACAAGCTGATGTCAGCAGGTATAATGTTTACAACGTTCACCATCTTAGTTTAGTGTGTTAGCATGCTAACATTTGGTGATTACCACAAAGCTGAGGCTGATGGGAATGTCACAGTTTTGTGACATTCAGGGATAACTTTCATACAATTTAGATGTGATCCTCTTTAGATTTGTTTTATAGAATTGTAGATCAACCTAAAAAACTATTTAATGTTGCATTAAATTGACATGTGCATGCATTTTCCATAAAATTTAAATCTTTTTTATGTTCTTGTACTACAGAGAAAGTCATCTTCAAGCCCAATGATGTTTCAGTTTTCTCCACACTCAGCATAAATGGACGGCTGTTTGTCTGCCGGAGGGATCAGTTGGATTCTTTGGTGGGTTAAAAAACATGTAACAAAGTACATTCTCGTCATAAAGAAGAGGGTTCACTTAACAATATTCGTGGCTCTGACAGATGTTGCTCTAAACGCACTTTTCTCATATCATTTACTGTAAATTATTGTTCCAGCTAGCTTTTAAGAAACCCTTTGACTCTGGAGAATTCTTTATATCTGTATATGTGAATCTTTTTATGTATTTATTGTAATATTAAATCGTATAAGCAGTTTAACTACCTTCTTTTCTTTTACTTCTTTTTAATATTCATTGTATTTTGACTTTTGTTTCTGTCACAATAAGATAGATGACTCTTAGCCTTTTCTTTTATTTCCAAACAAGAATTCACAAAACCAGTAGATAACATGATTATCAAATATTGAAGGCTGTTTTCTTTCTTGTTTTCTAGACCCCTTTACCTGAGCAGGAGGGTCCGTCTACTGGGCTCTTGGCCAGCTTTGAGTTAATGAGCTCTAAGGATGTGGCTTACCACATGACTTCCTATGACTGGGAGCTTTTTCACTGCGTACATGAGGTATGACTGTGAGACCAAGTGCCGTTAACAGAACTTTCATTGTATAACTTTCACTATATAACTTTTCATTACATGATGTCTCCTTAATGGTGGGTATATAACAGTAGACCTGTTTTAATGTTATAGCATCAAGTAAAGTAATGTGTGTGTGTTTGTCTTTGGCGTCCAACAGCTTGAACTCATCTACCACACGTTTGGGAGGCAAAATGTCAAGAAAACCACCGTGAACCTGGACCTGTTCCTGAGGAGGTTTAATGAAATCCAGTTTTGGGTGATCACAGAGATGTGTCTCTGTTCTCAGCTCAGCAAGAGGGTGCAGCTTCTCAAGAAGCTCATCAAGATTGCCGCCCAGTAAGCGAACCGTGTTTTACTGTCTGTTTTCTTTGACTCAGTTTGCAGTTTTTTGTTTTTTTTAGAACTTATCTTTTCATGTTTTCTCCCAAAGCTGTAAGGAGTACAGGAATCTGAACGCCTTCTTTGCTATCACTATGGGACTGAGTAACCCAGCAGTGTGCAGGTTGAACCAGACCTGGGAGGTGAGTGCCTGTCCGCAGTTATTCAGTCAAAATTATTCCTATCCTAACTTCAAGTTAACCTTTAGTGTCATCTGTTTTCACAGAAACTTCCCAGCAAGTTCAAAAAGTTTTACAGGGAATTTGAAAACTTGATGGTAAGTTGAAACAACTCATTTTGTACTTCAAAGTGTCTCCACTTTTGAATTGTAGCATTTTCTATCTAAGCACATGCTGAACTGAAAATCAGCACTTGCACTGTCAGCTAGTCAAATGTGGGTTTAGCAGCGTCATCCTCGGCTGTAACCGTGATGGATCTGATCAACACAGTGATGGCAGATTTCAGAACAGTGTGATTGTTTCCACAGGACCCGTCCAGGAACCACCGGGCGTACCGGCTGACTGTTGCCAAGCTGGATCCTCCCATCATTCCCTTCATGCCGCTGCTGATCAAAGGTCAGAGTTGTTTATTTGATAACCGTTTATTCATAATTTGATGTTTACTTTGACCTGCATGTCACAGTTGTTCTGTTGCTGAGAGCTTTAACCATCTAAACGGATTGTCTTCCCTTTGCTCTTACCTCGTTGTTCTTCCAGATATGACATTCACTCATGAGGGCAACAAGACATTTATCGACAATTTGGTCAATTTTGAGAAAATGGTGAGGTTCTGAAGGTGCAGATTATTGTCTAACAGTTGGTGTAAATCTTTGTTTAGCCATTTAGTTTAACTGCAGATGTCTATTGCTGATTATAGCCCTTTGTCTTTCAGCGGATGATAGCTAACACAGTGAAGATACTGAGATACTGTAGGAGCCAACCATTCAGTAAGTGTACATCCCAAATGTCTGATAGCATAAAAGACTTAACTTTACTCTCTAGTATTCTTGGTTGAGGTTTAAGGGGATGTATCTGGGCATTAATTACAATTTTTACTCATCTTTATAATTTATTAAGGTCCAGATTCACCTCTGGCCAGCAAGAACCACCCAGAGGTTCGAACATACGTACGTCAGCTCAACGTGATCGACAACCAAAGGACGCTAACTCAGCTCTCTCATGGACTTGAGCCCCGCAGGTCTTAAAAACCCACTCAGGGACAGAAATGTTACACTCTGATGCTGCTTCACGACATGAGGTGCGCTTGCATTGGTATGGATTTACTCCAGTGCAGGCAATCACATGGAGGACCTAATGATGTATCAGATAATAAGATATTGTTTCAGACACTCTTGCCTGACTTGTTAAGCCTTTTATTACAGTAATTTGTCGTATTTTAACAACAGTAATTGTTGCTAGGTGAAGTACCTCTCATATCACTGTGCTGCAGATATTGCCATCATCTCCGAGTCAAACACGAGCAGAGACAGTTGAAAAGATTAACAATCTTTGGGGGATCTCATTCATCAGGTTGACATTTCAGATGTAAACACTATGTGATGCCGATGCTTCAAGAATGCAAAGACTTGATTTTCCTGATATTCAGTTGTTTCATATCTTTTGTATCAAACAATGTTTATACATATTTAAGTTTGTGAGAAAATATGTGTTTTAAGCTGTACACAAATATTTATTTTGACCTCAGCATGCAGACAATTATTATTATTGTTTGACTTTTTATTCATGTGAGCACATTTCTCTTTGGAAGTCTGAGATGCAGTAAATGTCTGACAAACTTTTGTGTGCTTTAGGTATTAAATATTTTAGATGTATGTCTACGATGTGCTGTCATTATTGTTTTTTTTGCTATTTCATCAATACTTTGTTTATAATCGCGGAATATTAGACTAGCATAACTTTTTCCATAACTTTCCCTTACATTAAAATGGTTTTGTTTTAATAACCAGTATATTGGAGCATGCGGTAGTACAGCAAGAATCCCTGAACATCTGAGACAGATTTATTTAGTAGGAGCCCAGTTTCATTCAAGTGTGTACAAGATATCTTTATCTGATTGAGGAGCAGAGTTTTACTCCTGGATTCAGCTCTCAAGGAATTAAAATAATAGTTAATAGGTAAAATGTTATGAAGTCTAATCCTTATGCCAAGTTTAGGATCGAGTGATACAGTGTAATTAATCTTATCTGACAGTCCAGTTGGTGCCGTTAATTCCCAGGAACATGTGGGATAATTTGTATTTTTGACTTACCGGAAAATAATTTTAAAAATATCTGGAAGATAGAGTGAAACAGATGGTAAAAGTATGCTGTACATGAGTGTTGGAAAATAATTTGTGGTATTTTTTTTTTCAAAAATTCCTTAAATTTATTATTTTTCCAAAATGACATCTTCACTAAGCTAAGTTGCCGTATTTGTATGTCTCAGAATGTTGAAATGAAGACTTGAGATGAAGTATTCAGGTTCTTTGTCAAAATAGAATGCAAAAAAAATGTGATAAAAGAAACTTAGAGTTACTTATAAGTATAAAAAGTGAAAGTACTTATTATGGAGGCAGAATAGCTGTTATAGCCAAGGCCTATATTGAGATAATCTAACATTACATGAGCACTGATGCATTGATGTGTAAGTAGCTATTCTTCTGTAAATTGTAAAGCTCATATACATTAAATGAGCACTTTACGAGACACATCTGTAAATCTAATGCAATCTGTTACAATCCATAAATTCTACATGTAAAAAAAGATGATAATGTTCAGTTTTGATTCACACTTTCAGAGAGGTTTTCATTTGACTGAGTTATGATATATTAGAATATTCGAAGCACATATCTCTATAATGCAGTCCAGTACAACATTACTAACTACAACACAATAGTTGAATTAACCGACAGTGTCAACAAAAACTGAATATTTTAATATTGAATGTAGATTTTGTGTTATATTGGATTACATATGTTCATCCAATAAAATGGCATTATGGCATGGCAAGTATAAAGTAGCTTAACATGGAAAAAGGCCTACTACAAATACCTCAACATTTAACCTTAGTGCAGTGTGTGAATGTAAGCAGGTACTTTCCATCACTGAAGCGCTTTAATATGAATGAGCTAGATTCGTGCATTACCAAAAACCGATTAAATTCAAAGTACTTACAATATATACAAAATCGTTAAATACGTTTAAAAGGAAAAGAGAGGAAAAGGACATTTTAAATAAAATAAAATGGCCAAAGTAATATTTGGCAGGTGAATAAAAACTAAAGTGCAGTTGCCGTCTTATTAATTTTTTAGGCTGTAAAGTAGATTTTCTAATGTTGCAAACTACAGAACCTTTACTGGACCTTCATAGCGTCGTTACGGACCTCGGTGACGGGTGCATGGAGCGCCACCGTCCTGGGACACGCGGAGTCTGTCCCACTTTGGTCCAGCAGGGGGAGCTGTTGCTGTCAGGATCGTCACCGTGAAGGGCGCAGTCCCGTCAGTGAGTGGTGACTGCAGCACATGAGATTTCCCGGAACTCTGACTTCTTCTACTTTTCCTGCTGAAAGTTTGTTTTCTGCCTGTTGTGAGCTGCGCCGACGACGAGCTGCTCTGAAGCGTAAAACTTCACACTTAAATGCCGGTACGTACTGTATGTTTACAATGTCACCAACTGGGTGTAGAAGTTAGATACAGTCGCTCACGCATGGCAGCTTACTGTATATAACATAAACAGTTGTGGTGGGCCGGAAAATACATAATAATAATGTACAGTTCGCATGATATGTGCACATATTTACTGCTGTTTGTGTGATATATCAAGGGCTAATGTAAAAGTATTATTACCCTTTATAACAGGCACGGTATTACTAATAGCCTACTAGTGATATCCACTGTCTTAATTGTTGATAGGCCATTTGTTTTTTTTCAGCCAAGTCCTGCAAATCACCCCAATAATCAAAGATACATGATTAATATCTAACCATGTCAGATCACTGATTACTGTGTAAGTTTGTGCTATCAACATATGACTGGATGCTGCTGACCACACTGTTATGGAGGCTCTTTTAATTTAATTTGTTCTTCTAATTTGTAAGTCATTTTGATTACTGTGGTTTGACGTGTGACTCAGGCCGTCATTGTTGCAGTCAGTGCGCATTAAGAGAGAGAGACCAGGCAGGAGGGAGAGCGGGAGTGCTGCCATATCCCAGTAACCCTGGCCTCTCGAGTGGACGGACAATACTGTGGGCTGATCCACTGAGCAGATTGCTGTGAGGCTAAGTGTAGCATTAATACAAGTAAATTAGCAGAAAGCATTGGCTCCTTTGTGACAATGGAGGCATTTCCCGCTGGGATGATATAGCAATCCTCAATGAAGACCCAGGTAACTGCCTTTTAAAAGCCCTAATTGCTCAGCTGTAAATAGAAAACCTATGAACAATAACAGAGCTACAATTTCCTGTAATGATGGGATAATTTCTTTACAAGACGATTTTATGCTGTTACGGACAAGCAAAGGGATAATCTGTGTGCACTCCAGCTTGGAAGCATTACATTTCTAACGCTGACTTACAGGAATACTACATGGATAAAAGATGAAGAGATTATTAGGGGTTGTTTTTTTTGTGCTCTCCCTGCTTGTGGCCTTACATGTCGTGCACACAGTGGCTGGCTGCATGATCCCACCAGCATACCAGGCATGCCATCATCCTTATACGAACCCTGAGCTCATTACTTACTGGTACTGATGATGAGGAGTGTGTGTGGAGCAGAGAAAGAGGCAGGGAATGGTCAGTAAATGGCAGACTAAAAGCAGAGATATCACACTGGCACCACATGCAGAATCTGCGGCCCCTTTCGGGTCATGTGGCTCTCGAATGGTGTGCTTCAGAGTGAGGCCATTCTCAAGTGTTTTGCACAGCATGAGTAAGTTTGTTTTGCCATATAGAGGTCTTTGGTGAGTGAACCAGACTTCCTCCCTTGCCTGCAATTCCCCTCAGAAGCTGAGTTGGTGTGAGTGCCATTATGAGATGTTGTCTCCAAGCGCCTCCTTCGTGCAAATCAAGTTTGATGATATCCTCTTCTATGAGAACTGTGGCGGCGGCAGCTTCGGAAGTGTGTACCGAGCAAGATGGATCTCCCAGGACAAAGAGGTGGCAGTGAAAAAACTGCTCAAGATTGAAAACGAGGTAGGAGTCATAATTGCCTGGGCTTTTCATATACTTTTTAATTGTCAGTATAGTAATCATTTTAATTGCTACCCCATTTAGGGGGATGTGGTGACTTCTGTACCCATCACTCATTATACTCCCCCATTCTTTGAAATGTGCTGCAAAAGAAACATTATTGCCAAAGGAAAGAATGTGTTTTTGGCTCTTGAAATCCCTTTGAAAGCTCAGGCTCATTGTCTGAAAGACAAAAAAGAACTTCTTCTTCTTGAAATCGTTTCAGGGAAATTATATTACATTTGTTGGCCCGTGAGAAGACGTTCAGAAAATGATTCATTGTTTCTTTTATGAAATTGTAAAAGATCACAGATATCCATTCAACTTCACTCAAGTGTTGGAGAGATGATTGTTCAGTGAAAATGATAATGTAATCCTTTCACATTGATGCGATTGTTCATTTAATTATAGTGTTTGGCTACAATTAAATGAACTGGTTTTGTCAGGTTTCTCTTCATGGTTTCATGAAGAGGCCCTGTATATTAATGTTACATTAATGTTACATTAATATACAGTATGTACTCTTGCTCCTTTATTTGTGGTCATGCTTGCGGCAGAGATGGAGATGTCTGTTGCACGCTCCACCACTTTGGTCAGACTCAAATCTCAACAACTACTGCCAAGACACTTGAACATGATATACATCGATCGAATATCGCTGACTTTGCTGCTCTCCTGACTTTCCTCTGGTGCCATAATTAGGCTGACATTTCAGATTTTTAGGGAAATGTCTCAACAACCATTGAAATTTGGTACAGATATCCATTGTTCCCAGAGGATGAATCTTAAACACTTTGGTAATCCTTCATCCTTTTTCTCTTTAGCCCCCAGCAACTCAAAAGTTTTCACTTATCCTGAGGTATCTCAACATCTGGCGAAATATTTGCACAGATGTTAATGGTCCCCAGAAGATTGATACTTTCTTCTCACGCCATCATGGTCAACATGTTTCTCTTTTGTGAATTATGTCGACAACTTTTGGATGGATTGCCATGAAATTTGGTACAAGCAATCATGTTCAGCTCATGTCTGAATTTCAATTTGTTCAGTACTTTGGCTTATGACCAAATATCTGTAAAGTTAATGACATTCCCATCAGCCTCAGCTGTACTTTGGTCGAGTTTAGTGCTAATTGCCAAATGCTAACACACTACACCTCTGTAAACATGATATCTCCTTAGCATTAGCTAATTAGCTAAGATTCTGACTTGTATAACAACTGAGCCTGTTCTCATGCCCATGTCGTCAGATATCGACGTTTTGTCGCGGCCCTTCACGTCCCATCCAGACGCACAAGGTACCCTTTGGCATCAGGCAAGGACGCACAAGGGTTTAGCAGCAATGTAAAGCTGTCCGCGTCAGTATCAGACGACTTCAGCAGATGATGTAGCGCAACTGTTTAAGGAACTGTTACTGCGCATACTGTATTTTCAAAAGCGAGAAAGCACCAAGAAGGGTGGAGGTCGGGATTGAGTGGAGGGTCACACATACGACTTTCACCCAGGAGACCGGAGTTCGCTTAGTGCGTCGGCCACGGACACCAAAGGGCCCGTTGTGCATCAGGGAAGGCTTAGCGCGTCTGTTCGGCGACGATAAAGGGTACCTTGCACGTCTGGATACGACGAGAAGGGCGCATGACAAAATGTCGGTAGGTGATGAGCTGGGATGAGAACGCGTTGGACAACCACCATTATCACAAAAAAGTTATGTTTTCTCCTTGTGTGCTCTTTGCTTATAGGCTGAAATCCTCAGTGTCCTCAGCCACCGTAACATCATCCAGTTTTATGGCGCGATTGTTGAGGCTCCCAACTATGGAGTTGTTACTGGTAAGACTTTTTAAAATCATTGTCCAACAGAGCTACTGGACTACATCCTGATAGCAAACACAGCAGCTGAATCTGTTTGCACCAGATGCAGTTTGCTCAACACTGAATGGTGCAAAGGTTTCTATGGAAGCATTTGTGAATGCCAGAGGGTTCAGGAAGTACACACATTGATACAGTAGTTGTGTGCCCCCCGTTTGTTTTTGTGTCTAGGCTGAGAAGAATAAAGCGCAATGTAATGTAGCAAGGGGCCCTCAACACCTCTGTATAAACTTTCATTGGGCAGGAGTGTGGAGGTTGTCCTGTGGAGATGTCATTTGAGTTCTACTGTATTTTAAACTCTGTCTTCTGCTGCTGTGTCTTGTGTTTCTTAGTGTAGTAGTATTGATCTCTCCTCTCTATTGTGTAATGAAGACTATTGACTGGATTAACTGAAATATATTCAATTTACAATTCCCATCTTCTCACATTTGAGTAGCTGAAAACTTGATAAATGCATTTAAATGATTAATCGGTTTTCGAAATTGGCAATTACATGTTATAGACATTTCAGCACTACATGTAAGTGGGACTTAATTTGCAGTTGCATAAATTAAGACCTTTCCCTCTTTCTGAAAAGCAAAATAAAATAGGCTCTTGAGCACCACCAGGCAGCCTTAGAGCAGCAGTTTAGTACAAGAAGCTCAGTGTACGTGTAGATAGGAGCCTGTGTGTTGAGGTTTTTAACATGTTTACTCTTGTGGTAGAGTAAAAAATGTAATTTTTGATTGATGGTGCTTTATGAAAAGGACATAAGGCCATATATTTCTAATGTATTGTCCTTACTGCTCCGAAGGTCACTGACACACTATTTGTAGCAGAAACTTACTTCTGAACAGCGAGTTTTGCCTCCTCTTATCACGCGGACAATACACAGCATCCCACTGCACGGCTTAAACATACTGTATACAAGCTGTTCTTTGTTTCATTGGTCAGTGAAATACAAGCCTATTTACAATTGTCCTCATTACATCTAATGTGTTTATAGTGTAACCAGGGGTGATGTTACAGTGTTACAGAGGTTTTTCTGTTCTGCAGTTTGTTTTGCATTTGCAGCAGCCTCCTTCTGTAATCTACGTTCTGTAAATTATCTCTTAAAGCATCTAGTCTGTAAGTAAAATACACACGTTAAAATCTTTTTTTTTTATTGAGAGAATGTAGCATAAACTTAATTTTGTGACTAACCCTAACAGCAGGTTTGTGGAACATTCATGCAGATGCTAATGGTATATTGGGTTCACCACTGCCAAGGATTTAGGAGCATTATCCGGGAGTGTTTCTTTAAATGGAAATTCTAAAATAAATATCTAAAAATAGCAATGTTAAATGTTAAATCTTGATTATCTATAATCAACAATAAACAATAAAAAATAATAAAGCAGTAAAAACACTTTAAATAACAGTAAACAGCATGAACAACTGGGATAAAATCAGACAATGAGGTGCTAGAAATTCTGTTGTGAAAATGGCAGAATTTAATTTGGTAGTGTATTCATTATTTATATAAGCTGTGTCAGAGTGTGTGTATGATAGTTGAAAAATGTCAATATCTCTCCACTACAGTGTTTCTATATTGTTTGGATGGATTGTTAATAAAACAAAAGACTGTTGCAGTGTGCAACAAAATACTTCTCATCATCATCAAAACATTCCTAAAAAAAGAATCAGGATCACTGACACTTCGGATCAGGATGTAGAATTTTCTCCAGAACTCACCCACTGAAATATTTCCCATGTGACACATCGGTTAGCGTGACAAAACAGTCATCTCAGGTCAGTTTTGTAGTCCCAGTAAGTTTGGCCTTCACATGAAGAGTGGTAGATCAACTCTGGAGACTCTCCTGAGAAATGCTGCATTAAACTATTATGAAACCTCAACTTGCACAATATGACAAAGTTGGGCAACTGCTGCCTCCTTAGATTTCCCCATTTTACATTCACACAGCTCCATGTCCTACAGCTGCACACACTCTTCCTCTGCTTTGATTTTTTAACAGCTAACTTACCTGGTGTCATTTTCCATGAGACTTAGTGCAGATTACGGAGTCAGGAACTTTGTATCTCTTCATATTCTTATGCTTTGAATGAGCCACTACAACTGAAACAGGCTTTTCTTCATCAGGAAGAAGACTGAGATTACTGCGAGCAGAAAACTCTAACATCTGTACTCTGCAATGGCACTTGTGTTAAATGTTATGCTTTCTATGAAATAGCTGTGTGAAAAGTTAAGAGGAACTGTATAAAGAGGCAGGAGTCATGAACAGTTAAGCATCACTTTATTTGCATTTTTAGGGCACGACCCTACAGAGTTGTATCTGAACAGCGGAGGAAAGCTCACGGCACATTGCAGCTTATCAGCCACTGTAGTATTTTACAGCTCTCAAAGAGGGAGGTTTTGTTGTCAAGCAGCTGGTCCATGTCTCTATTTATCAAAGCAGAATGTAATTAGCACCAGATACAGGAAAAAGGTTTATGGTCAATCTGACCGTGCCATGTCCACATTCATCAGCTCTGTTATATAAATCTCCTCTGTCTGTTGACATACTGTACAGCATCAGACTGGGCAGTTCCCTCTTTCTGACAGCCAATATACTGTATAACCAGTTTGAGGGAGACCTGTTTGTTTCTGCAACTGCAAAGGTTTAACAATGTCTGCTGGCACTCAGTGGGATCATAAAGCTAATGAGTTAAGCTTTTCATTTACCTGTGAGATACACAACAGTGCGGTGTGATTTTTTTTTTTTTTTTTACACAAGCTGACCAGAACTCATCTATGACATAAGACTAGTTTACTCTGAGGAGGTGCATGACACAAAAACGAAAGGGCAGTTTACAACAGATTCACAGGTATTATCTATGGAATGTGGTTGGACGTGTTATAAGGTGCAAAGTGCGGATGCAGACACGTTTGAATTTGCATGTGTAGGTGAAGTATGGAGAGCTTATTTGTAGCTGCATGTTATTAAAGATACATATTTGTACTGTATGTCTGCTGTCAGCCATGCGAGTGAAAAAAAAGCCATGCGAAATTCAGACTCAATAATAAAACATTGGTTTATTTTATGATTAATTAGACTCCTGCTTTGGTGCATGTTTACATTACTGTGCTGGAACATAATTAGGTTATTGTGCACAAACAGAGGTTTCCTGCTATTTTAGCTGGTGTGGTATTGGCCTGCTCGTCTTTAACAACTCTCTGTCTACAGCAAGAAAGTGCTCTGCTCGTTCTACATTCTTTATCAATGCTTCTTGCTCTTTGACGGCCTTTTGAGTAGGATTTGGCAAAAGGCTAAATGGTTTCTCAAGACCTCAACCTTAGTTAACAAGGACATGAAACTTTTGAAGACAAAGCAGGAGGACTGTTGCTTTGTGTTTTTGTAAGATTTGATAACGTGGGCTCCTGAGGGAACAGCGAGGCTCTTATAATGTTTGGTTACACTGTGATAAATTGAGCTCAGTGACAGGAGCAATCTGTAAACAAGACACCGTCACTTGGTTTCCTGGAGTCGTCTGGCAGAATTTCAACTTTGTACCGTTTTCACGCCATGCTCTCACATACTGCACTCACACGTACAATGTAACGCCTCAAGAGAACAGTTTTGTCACCCTAAGACATTTTACCTTCGCAATCTGTCAGTCACCCCCAATGATACAAACTCAAATCCAAACTTTTCTCCACAGAGTATGCAAGTGGTGGATCATTGTATGATTACCTGTCCAGCAATGAGAGTGAGGAAATGGACATGGGACAGATCATGACATGGGCTGCAGAGATTGCCAGAGGTAAACGTGACAATTATCACCTTGTTTATTATTAGTGAATAACACCTAAACTATCAATAGCGCCTCTCAATAGCAGTGTGTTTGTATTAATTGTTCAAGTCAAGACCTTTCATTTTGCTGGGGTAAGTCAATGAGGGCAGGCTATTTTTTGTTTATACAGTTTTCCAAAATATCAGTTGGTTACACATGGATGGTGTGGGTAAAATCTAAACAGCTAAATGTAGTTATTTTTTGTATCAAGGCAATAAGCGCTGAAATACGCATATAATAAACTATGTTACCAGGATCAATAGTCAGAAGAAAAGAACCCTGGAACAGTCGTTTACTGCGTTCTTCAGTAAAACTTTTTCTGTTTCTATAAAAATGTCAACTTTGAGTTTAAGCTTCCCCACTAAACATTCGTAATAATGTAAAGAAAAGATTTGGATTGACGAGTGATTTTTTGGATACAATCGAAACTGAGCTGCAAATTATTAAGCACAAGTTCACTTCAAACATGTAATTGTGCATCATGTCGTGTAATTTGTTTGTTTAGTTACACCTTAAAACCAGTTTTGCAGGTCATATCCTAACTAGCCACAGGTAGTCCTATTATTAAAACCAGCTGCTATAAGAATCTCAAAATATAATGATGTATGATATTAAAGGCCTAAGATAGATTATTAAACAGCAGAACTGAGGGGGTGCCGAGGCCTGAAACCAGATTGTCAGCCAATGTCAAATCATACATTTTGGTAAGAAACAGCCTTATCTGTGAAAGTATTTAACTGTTTGTGTCTGTTATTTGTCATTGTTGACTCTGGTAACCAGTTTTTGTGTGCTCACGTGGAAATATAAATAAGCAAACGTCACTTGACTTTGCTCATTAGTAAATTCCACATAATATACATTTCTGGCTCTAGATCTCCCTCAGCTCATTACTTCTCTGTCGCACATACAGTATTTCAAACTGGATGGCGTCCTTGTGTTTCCAGTGATCTCTCTCTCTCTCTCTCTCTCTCTAAAACCCTCTCTATATTTCCACTTTAGGAATGCACTACTTACATTCAGAGGCCCCCGTAAAGGTGATCCACAGAGACCTAAAGTCCAGGAATGGTAACAGATTTGATCTCAAGCATCATCTTCTTTGCATCCAAAACATAAATTTGTATATTCACGAGTGCTGCATATTCTTTAAAGGGAGTCCACACTTTCATTGACTTTGAAAACGTTATTTTCTCTTTCAGTTGTTTTGGCAGCAGACAAGGTTCTCAAGGTAGGTTTTTATTATGACTGTAGGGTTTTATGTTGCTGCACAGTGAGCCAGCCCTGATGAGGTCACGCTGTCTGGTTTTATTTCAGAATTTGAAAGGAATATGTGCATGAATTACTGGTATGTTATTAACCTACAGTATACGGAAACTTTTTTACAAGAAACAAATGACAGTGTTACTGGGGTGCTTTATTGTGAGACTAGTAGAGAGATTTAACAAAACCTCATGGCAATATATTGAGTGCCTTTGAGTTAGCATATACAGTATGATGGAAATCTATTCAATCACTATGAACATATTGTGAAGCCTCTTCTGTTTGTATCTGATGTATCATAGAGCCACATTTTTTTTAAATGATACAAGAGCACAGTTTTCCGAATTACCTGTGACACTGCATTCAGGAAAATAGCAATAGATGTCTAAATGATGTGACAACAGTACAGTAGATACTCACATTTGTAGTATTTACTAATGCCAGCATCACCACCAGATGCATCCTCTTTTTCAGTAGAGAAATAATCCGCATTGCTGGTTTGATTAGTGCATTTCAGGAATTCCATACATGCATAAAGTGTCTTCTATAAATGGTGACTGTGACCAAAGCAAACATTTTGATTTAGTTGCAACTGTAACATCAATTTTGTTGTCATCGCTTCAGATCTGTGATTTCGGGGCATCCAGGTTCGTGACCCACACAACACACATGTCGTTGGTGGGCACGTTTCCCTGGATGGCTCCGGAGGTGATCCAGAGCCTGCCCGTGTCTGAGACTTGTGACACGTTCTCCTATGGAGTGGTGAGTGACAAGAAGGAAAAGGGAGGAACATAAGCATTCCCATAACTCTGGTACAATTTTTACATTTCAAATTCGACAGATACTGCATTCTTCAGGGCTGATATATACTATCTACGACAGTTTCCCATATCGGTAATATAAGGAATAAGTACTGTGCATAAAGTGTTATGACTTGATTGTTAATTATTTAGGAGCGCTTCGGAAGACAGAAGTCCAATAGGAGAGACAGCAGCACAGAGTCAGAGGACACATTCTTTCCTACAAAGGAAATAACCCTTTCCCAGTATCCACATAAACTTCCAGGTCATAATAATTCAACATAAATCCAATCAAATGCTCATATGATTCACATTAACATTAACTATATACCTATATAAATTGAAAAAAAGTCATTATTATTTTATTGGCTGTGAAAAACAAGAGGTCTCTTGACAACCAGTTTGTTCTCTGTTCTGGAAAACAACTAAACATTTATTTGGTTGACATGCAAACACATTGTAGGACCACCACAGATTATTAACACTTAAAATGCTAATATATAACTCATGTAAGAGTTTTACTTAATATAGCCATAATATTCTGAGTATTATATCTGATACTGTCATATATTATGTCATTGACAGTACTATTATCATGAGAAATATCTCACATAAGCTTCCTGTGTGTTCCTATGTTTCAACCTGTTGAAGCATATTAAACACATGCAAATATTTTATAAAGAGTAAATAGAAATATTTTTTTAAATATGGGGATAACGGTGCATATTTTCAGACAATCTCACCTGAAGGACTCTCCTGTGTTTTGACAGAAATAGTTTTGCCAAAGAAAAAAAAAAAGAGAGCTATAGAGAGAAGTCCAATCTGCGTGAAGTCGGTGTGAAGGTCAGATCACCAGTTTCTAAAAGTTACAAAAATGGTCACACACAGACCCCCCTAATCCGACATGGGAACGGTGTGAGGGAGGGGGTTTCTGAACCTATCCGATCATCCTACAAGCACCTCTGAAGGAGTATACTGGACCCTTTACACTGCAAAAAGTTACTTAAGCTTCTTTATATAAAGTTCTTAAGTTTTACTTTTTACTCAGACTCATAAGTCAAAGTTCAGGACTGTTCTTAAGCTTTGTACATACTGGTTGATTTTTCTTTCATTTTCTGTTGTTTTTTCGATTTTTCGACAAATAGTGCTATTAAATCCATCCATCTATCCATTATTTATAACCGTTTATCCTTTGGAGGGTCACGTGGTAATCAAATTCAGTGAAAATGTATACATTATGGCACATTAGGTCACAAGATCACAAACGTGAATGATTGACAAGATCACTGAGAAGTCGGAACCCATTTATAAATTGCTTTCTTGCTTTAAAAGGAAGGATTTGACAGGCTTTTTTTTCAGCCTAAAAAATTACCCTGTAAAATTGAATGTAATATGCTCAATACATTTGAAGGAATTGCGATTGAGTCACTCAAAGCTAAACTGTCGGTAAACTGCTTTAATTTCTGTACTTCTTTCTTTTTCTTTTTCTTTTCCTTTTCAACAGCAGTGATTTTGACCTTTGCAGAAGTACATAATCTTAGAAACCTACAGTGCCGTTCTTAGTCTTGACATTCTTGTAAAGTTGCTGCCTGAAGACTTTTGAAGTAGTTTCAAAATGGAAACCATTAACTGTTAGGGTTAGGGTGAAATTGAATTTCCTATTATGCAAAGGAAAACTATCGATGCAAAATCCCAATTAATTAACAAAAGAAAATGTAAAAAGTATATCTATTCAGATATATGTAGAATATAGAAGAAATATTGAAATATGAAATATTTTAGAAGAAAGTTAAACAGACAATGTTTGTGACAGCAATGACTGCCTTTTATGTCAGGTACTAGAAAATGATTGAAAATTTAATTATGTTTTCCCCTTAAGACACTTTTCTGAGGAGCTTATTTCTATAGTAAAACACATACATGTAATAAGATGCAGCTGGCAAGTGCAGAAATGCAAAAATATGGTACACATATTTAGTAGAGCCCTCGGGTGCTTGAAAAATGGCTCTCCACCTTCAGCCTTTCATTGAAAGGTTGTTATTTCTGACGCTAACTGAAAAGAACCTAAATTATCAATGGTGTACGGTTATTGGACTTCAGAAATCATGGCAGCCTTTAATTGTTGCTAGAAATCTAAAATGAATCCTCTTGCACGTTACATTCGGTCTCCAACAAAGACATCAGAGTGTTTTTAATGTTTATTTGGAAATAAATACACGTGCTATATGAACAGATAAAATATACTTATCTGCTCAGCAGTGTTAATGTTTTTTTCTGTAAAAGCCAACCACCTGGTGGGACTATACAGGCATTTCATCGATGTTATGTATGTTGACAGAGCATCCACATAGTATACGTGTACAGTATATGCATCGTTTATTTATTTACTGACCTTGGCTCTTGGTTTCTGCAACAGGTGCTTTGGGAAATGCTCACCCGTGAGGTACCCTTCAAAGGACTGGAAGGTTTACAAGTGGCCTGGCTTGTGGTGGAGAAAAATGAGGTAGTCTAGTGTGTCATTACATGTATGCATACAGTATTAACCCTTGGAACTGGGAAATCCTTATTGTCCAGGTACATAAACCTTCCTTCATACTGATATACTGTATACAGTATATATATGCTGTCAGTAACTGTCCCTTACTGCATTTTTACATCATTGTACTTTGTTCAAATCTAATGCCCCTGCTTGGGGTCATAGATGCGAAATATCTTATAAAGGAAACCGTTTGTAAGTTTGGGAAATACTTTTATTTGCAGGAGTGTGATGAGAAGATTGATACCACGCTTATGTCTGTACAATAAATATGAAGCTGCAGCCAGAAGATGGTTAGCTTAGCTTAGCATAAAACATGGAATCAGGGGGGAAACAGTAAGAACTGGGTATCATTTAAAAATATTACTATACCAGTACCACTAACAGTACCCTTTGTCACGTTTGTGCCAAAAACACAAGGGAACAGGGGTTTGGACCCAAATACACACGCGTCAGGCAGAGCAGGTTCAGTTTAATGATTTATTGATCAAAGTCAAATTCACAGGTCAAAGGCAGGCGAGGGTCAAAACCTAGAATCAGTCCAGCCCAGGCAAACAAATCCAAAAGTGGCAGAGGCAAAATCCAAACTCAAAGAAACACAAACAAGGTCCTGAAAACAGTAAGGCACAAAACGCAGGAACGCTGGGACGAAGGCACACAAGGTAACACGACGAACTGGCAGAGACAAAGGGGAACACATGGACCTAAATACACAACGAAGGAAAGGTTAACAAGGCACAGGTGAAACTAATCAGGGTGGGGCAGACAATCACTGTGGATGGAAAAGAACAAAGGGAGGAAGTGTAAAGCAGGATAAGCCACACAAGGAAAGGACTACAAAATAAAACGAAATACAAACTAGAAACTCAAACGATACATGGTGTCACAAACTGGCTCAGGGAATGTGACAAGTAGGGAGACAACACAAGAGAGTTTACATTAAACAAGAATAATTTATTAAAACTAAAGCCAATACAAACCAAAATATAATAATGTAAGGTGGATGCCAGCTGTAGGAAGGGAGAGCTTGAGTGAGCACATGGGCCATCTTTTACAGCCCAATTGCCCAGGTGAGCTCAATCAGCTGATGGCCCTTCCCACATCAGCCAACCGCCTGCTTCGGATGCCAGGACAGCCCCCAAGACAGTGGCAGGGGCATCACAATAGGATGTAACAAACACAGGGATACAAACTAGAAACTCTAAACCATAACACAGGAAATGACACACTTAAGACTGAAACCATGACACTCTTAAAGTGATACAGATAGCAGTAGAATACTTCATTTGATACCTTTTTGTCTTTCGTTTCATGTTTCTTTTCATTCCTGAAACAATCCTTCTGCATTTTATGCATTTGTTTTTATCAGACACCACAGACGTGTAGTATAGCCCTATTTTTGAATGTTTTGGTAGCATTTCGGCATGCTGAACTGCCAACTCTGTCAATTAAACAATGCTTGAATGCACCACACCACAGGAGAAGGGTCCAACTTCAGTCTCACAGAACAAACCTTACTACATGGCCCAAACCACCCTCATTTCAAAACACAACACGCCTCCCTGAGATCCCTAACCTTAACCAAGTAGTCTTGGTTCCTAATCCTAACCATTTCAAGGGCATATTATGTAGTAGGTGTGTTTTTCAGCTACTGTGAGTGCGCAGCTAGACCACCTTGCACCACAGACTAAATTAGTTATATTTGCTAAGTAGTGGGCCAATCACTTGTCGCATTAACTTAATAATGTTTGCAGTGATTGGCTGCAAGCAAAATCATTGCAAAGTTGTTGTTTTTTTTTCGAGATCTGGATACAAAAAGTTTCCAATGCATACATTTTAAGTTTGACTGGAGAAGTTTCAATACTACTTGGTACAGGGTTATTTCAGTCGACACCTTAGAGGATATATCCAGGGTATATACAGTATAAAGATATCCAGCTATAGAAAAAGTGGTGGCACAATTGCTTACAAAGTTAAAGGAAAGACTGAAATTAGATGCAGATTTTCCCGTAAGGAGCAATTAGATGCAAATACGTATCCCCTTGAGTTACAAATGTCTTAACTTTATAAATTGGCTTCACATAAATCTACACTGGCAAGAGGAAAAATGAGAGAGAGAATGGGGAATGACAGGAGGGGGAATGACAGAAATGCCTGGAGTTTCTGGTGAGTTCAGTCAGAGGCTGACACACAAACACAGTGCCACACACATGCAGCATGCACGTGGCTAACTAGCTTACAGCTCACCACTGTACAGTTGGCTGTAATGTCAATGGTCCAGTGGTCAAAAGGTTTCACTTTCTGTCTAAACACCATTAAATAACATGTTGTATATCATTTGTTTGATCTGTGCAAAACTGAAAAGTAAAAATATCAAGTTGTTTTTTTTAACAGGGGCTTGCTTATGTGTCGTACTATTTCTTGGCTCTTTCGCTGTAAATCTCTGGAGTCAGGCTAGCAGTTTCCTTTTTCCAGTCTTTATGCTAAGCTAAGCTAACTGACTGCTGGCTGCAGCTTCATATTTACTGTATAGATATGAGAGCGGTGTTGATCTTCTCATTGAACTCTTGGCAAGAAAGTGAATAAGTGTATTTTCCAAAATGTCCAACTACTCCTTTAAACCAGCAGCTTATCCTACAACTGTGTGTGTTTCAGAGGTTAACCATCCCTCGTGGCTGCCCTGCCAGCTTTGCTGTGTTCTTGAGGAACTGCTGGGCAACAGAGCCAAAAGTGAGTGATCCAATAAGTTACATTAGCATGCAAGTTAACAACATATGTATGTTTCATTTGAATAACAAATGTTTGTGTTTGGATTTAGGAAAGGCCAATGTTCAAGCAGATCCTCTCCACTTTGGAGTCCATGTCAAATGACAGCCAACTTCCTCAACAGTGCAACTCCTTCCTTCACAACAAGGCTGAATGGAGGTAATGAGAAGAGCCATTCTGTGGGCACAGTAAATGTATTTGTAACTCATTTTTCACTAACATACTGCCTCAGCCTAAGGAAATTTGCAACTGTTTTCAAAGAATGATGTGGAAATGTAGCTGATGGGGGCCGTGAAATACAAAAAAAGACTTGAGATTATGCATATAGATCTTTAATAATTACACTGATAGCTACATAAAGGCATGAAAACCTCCAAAGAATCATCCATCTGGATATACTTCCTCTCTTTACCCATAAGGCCCTAAAAATAATCACCATCTTTTTCAAGTAGAAGTGTTTAATTGGGTTGTATGAGCAGCTGGAGGTTTGGTGATGTTCAGCACAGCCTGAGTCTCAGCTGTTACTTTATTCTCTGTCTGCCTCTCTGCGGGGCTTGTCTGTGCTCTGAGGTTTTTCCTCAGAAGTTATGCTGGTGGCATCATGTCCAGGCAGCCATCTGCAGGTGGGACTGAATCTTGGTGCTGGAGAGCAGAAACTGAAAATGCGTGGCACAGAAAGACGCATTTCTTGTAGCTCAAGAGGTTTAATGCTATAAGTTCAGCCGGCTGGGAATGGAAGGAGAGGCTGGTGGGCAATCAGAGCAGAAGGTATATTCACCAGAAAGGGCAGAGAGATGTTATGTTAAAATCAGTGAAATCTGTGGCTCAGTCAGGTGGCTTTATGTTATACTGTAGCTCTTTTATCCTTGGGGGTTTGTACAGTCATAGGTGCTGTTTTTGCCCATGGGGGCTGACGGGGCCGAAGTGAATACCACCAATGATGACTATCACAGAATTACTTTTATTGCGCTTGCTTCAGGAGTCCTAATTAACTAATCGGTAGCACTATTGTCGCTGCTGCTGCATGTTGCTGATTGAGGGATCACTCTTGGTGGAGGCCTCACTTTTACTGTCTTATTTAGCACTTCCTGGTTTCTTAATCACAAATTTGTTCATTCCCACCTGCCCATCACCAGTTTTTTTCACATGCAGTGTAGCTAGCTACGGAAACGTTGGTTTAGCTGACTCTAACATAACATTACATTGGTAGTTGGCTGCATGATAATGTGATTGGATAATGCGATTCACATTTAACACATACACCAATAATAGTAATAGTAGAATAAACAGATTCATTTCATTCAAAGGTGCAGTATTTATTAATTTATGTATGTAGGCCTATTCATTTATTTTTTGATCGGCCTTCCCCGAGGGTGCTCAACCTTTTCGGTGGGTGCTCGAGCACCAGAGCCCCCGTGTGATCGGCGCCTATGTGTACAGTATAACAAGACTAAAAGTCTACAGCCATGCTAACAGCACTGGGTTATACTTAGGTACAGTGGTGTTTTGAGCTAAATGCTGACATCAGCATTGCTAACATGCTCACAATGACATCGTTAACATGTTGATGTTTAGAAGTTACAATGTTTACCATGTTTACCATCCAAGTTTACTGTGTTAGCATGCTAACATCAGTTAATTAGCACTAAACACAAAGTACAGCTGATGATGATGGTTTAGTTTTGTGTCATAAACCAAAGTATTGGACAAATTAAAAATTTTGACAAGTCAGGTTATAACTGAAGTTATTACAGTTCATCCTGAGGGGGGACATGAATGAAGCTCAAATCTTGTTGAGCAGTGTGGCAGATAGCCTCAGCTGTTAACCTTCAGTCCTCTTCTGCTCCATCATCACTGAGTTTTCATGGAAACACTCACTGTGTAGCTGCTCCTATTTAATTATTTTTTTCTGTTTATGTTGTCAGACAACAAAATGAGCATAAACAGTGATTTGATTGTGGCTCATAAATGCTAAATAAGGCAGACAAACTCCTGCTGTTGTGCTTATTAAGACACTAGTTAAATTGCACTGTTCCGCTAATACACCTTTATTATTAACTTTCAATTGACCCACAAATGTGACATGGAAACGGTTATCAGTGTGCACATTGCATGATGAGATCACATGACCTTCTTGTCACTTACTAGGATCTAGTTAAAGGTCCCCTCCAGGCATGCTTTAAGATGTATATAAAACACTGTACTTTAAATTATAACGTGTTTTTGGTGGGGGTTTTTCCACAAAAAAAGTTCTATTAGCTTGTTAAAATCTTTAAAACTACATCTTCTTCATCATTAAAAAGTCCTCAATGTATATTTCCAATGTGTAACTACTTCGCAGGAGATGTCTCCTACTTTACTGAAGGGTCCATTCTCGATGTTAATGTTTCAAATTTCTAAATTACACTTGTGTAAGTTGTACATTGCATCAGGATTGGCTTGTGGATTGTCACAAATCATGCTCGTAGGCCCGTCCCTTGAAAATCAGATTTTCATTGAGCACAGAGAAACTTTCGACTTTCAGCAGATGACTGTGAAGACAGCCCTCTATATAGTGTCAAACTCTGCACATACATCATTCTGCACAGTGAATGACTGTAGGAACAAGAAAAAACATATTTTTGAGTGGAGGGGACTTTAGGAAAGAAAAACAACTCGTTAAATTAACCAGTAGCTTCCTCCACTGAAGGGGAGGGGCTGTATAGCATCTTTCTGACACATCTAACACTCTGTGATTCATTTGCATATATAAAGATGGACAAGAAAATTAACAAAAATAAAGCCAAAATATCCAAATCAACTCCAAAGCCAAAATAAATTGTAAAAGGGACAGGGCCCAGAACTGATCCTTGCTGAACACCTTTTGTTACTGGTAAAAAAAACCCAACCTATTTCCAGCGTTGACACATTGCAATCTCTCAGAAATGTAATTCTGAAACCATCTACAAGCAGTGGAATCAAACCCAGTATTACACTGTAATTTTTTTTTGACAAATCAATAAAAAAAATTGCATCACAATACTTCCTTTTGTCCATACAAGAAACAATATAATTAACAACTAATGTGACAGCTGAGATTGTACTATGCTTAGATCTGAAGCCAGACTGGTGAAGACTCAAAACAGAATATTTTGATAAGAACATTTTAAGTTGATTATTAACCAGTGATTCCAGGATTTTCGCCAGACAGGGAAGTTTGGATATTGGACAAGGCAATATGAAATGCTGAAAAGAGAACAGAACATATTGTTTGGGAAGTTGAGCAAGAGTTGAAATTGAAAGCGTCAGCAGGCTGGAGGATGGGAGGAGTAAAGATGGGCTTTCCTGTCTGGGCTACATTTGTTTATGTGTTTGCACTAAGTTTTTGTTGGGCTGAAGCGCGGCATGGATTTCCACGACACACTGTGCAACCCCACACGCTGAGCAGAACACACTTCCCCAGTGTTAAGTGAACATGAGACATTGTCCTGTCCTTGGCATTCAAAGTCTCAGACACAGAATAATCTCCTCCTGACTGCAGGGTATCACTGGGTTGTTTAATATGTTTTATTTTAGTAATCTAAAACTAAACTGTTTACTGTTCTAGCACTGTAATTTATTTCACAACTCTGGTGATATTTATTTATCATCAACAAATCCCATGAAAAGATCAAAATGTGAGTAGGTTAGTCATGACAAACAGTGGCTGTGCAGCCAAATATTGTTCAAATCCACATAATTTCGTTTAAAATTCTAGTGGAATCGTAAAGCTACTAAATAAAAATAGAAAACTAGATTTTAGGGTTTAAAACACATCAATGAACCAACACATTCCTTCATTTCAGTGAACACTAGCACTGTAGTTTACTGAGTCGATCTCACACACAGCATCCTGCAGCAAAAATACTGTAATCTCTTGGGCAGCAATTGTGTATTCATCTGCAGCTGAAAATAGTTCCCAACAAATGCACTATTCAGTCCTGTTTGAGACATTTTTGCTAAACTACAGTACCCATCTGTTTCAGGACATTTAAAAATAATCAAGATTTACGTCTTTAGTAGAAAGAAATGGGAAGAGAAGTTAAAAAGTATTAAGAGACAGACTACCACATTGTTGGCTTTGGTCTTTTCACTGGATTTGTTGACAAAAAGAAAAAAATATTGCCATCATGCCATGCTTTGATACATCTATATTTCTGTTCTGCTGCTGTATACTGCAGGTGTGAGATTGAAGCCACACTTGAGAGACTTAAGAAGCTGGAGAGAGACTTGAGTACCAAAGAGCAGGAGCTGAAGGAGCGAGAGCGGCGTCTAAAGATGTGGGAGCGCAAACTCATCGAGCAGTCCAACAGCCCGGTGAGTTGCTCATTATTCCCTTTCCACCTTGGTCCACCTTCACCCTCCGTACAGACAACACCAAACGCCAAGTGCTCACAGTGTTAGCGGCTCACTTTTACGCTGCTGTTCGCATGTGTGTTTCCTAAATCCTATTAGGAGGAAGACAGATATCCTCTGATCTTCCTCTGGGGTGAAGTGGAAATGGGAAAGCAGCGAAATAAAAATAAAAAGTGTGGAATGAGAAGTGAAAAGAGGGGGGGGGGGGGGGGGGGGGCC
>JBBPCS010000001.1:17165238-17181215 GCA_037974645.1 Hollardia meadi | reverse complement strand
CACACACACACACACACACACACACACACACACACACACACACACACACACACACACACACACACACACACTGACGGCATCATTCTGTAGCTGTGAGCAGCTGATGTTGTTCATCATTCCATCTTTGAGGACAATCACAAATGAATGCTGTGTCCACTTTGATCAGCGCTGTTATAAATTGTTAACATCTTTAATGATAATTGTGAGTCGACGTACAGAATCATGTTTTTTCCATGACTGAATCATCCTCGTTGTGCTGAAAGTGTTTGTCCTGAGGAAACATGATGATGCCGCACTCTGACCATTGAAGGCATCACTAGACATGCATGAAACCAGACAAATAAACATTTCATTCTCAGCCATGTACCACATCCACCTCTACTTGCTCACAGCTCTTTGTTAGGCTTTCAAACTGTGGAGAAAGGGTGGCTCTTAACTTGCTGTTTGAATTTAATCAAAAATAGCCCATTTAGCCAGAAGTCATTTTCTTTTTAAAAGGCAAACGTTATTTAATCTTTCAGCTGTTCATTGTCCCATCATAAATAGTCCTCTTTCAGTGTGTTCGGCAGGGCTGAAACGAGCCTGCTAATTGCCTCCCATTTCTTCTGACATGTGGTGGTTTAGTGGGTAGAAAACACAGCAGGGAGAAGGAAACAGGAGGCTGAGAAAATGAGAGCTAATTATTTTCCCCTGCCTGGTGTCAGGTTCCGTGTCAGCCTTGTTTTTACAAACTGGAAGGTTTTTTGCACTAAATAAAACAAACCCGCACTGCATTTTTTTCCTTCGCCCCTCTTTGCTGGCGATGTCATGGAAGCAGCTGCACTTCTCAAAGACAAAATGAGGGCCTGCGATTGTGCGGCCACCATCTGACAGCCACTGAGGGTCCCCTACTAATGAGGATATCACCGTGCAGCCAAGTGAAAGGTGCTGAATTATGTATGAGTTGTCATTAGACGCACTCGGGTCCTAGGCATCATTACCAGACATTGTTTCTGCTGGAGCGATTAGACTAGCGTGGACCTGGGAGCCCCGGTGCGACCGTCCAGTGCCGACACCAGGCCAGCACGGGGCCACTGGTGTGTTTCTGAGCCAGAGGCTTGCTGAATCTTCCCCTTTGAGTCGTTTCCAGCCCCTGGGGACAATGCAGGAGAGGGCGAAGGCTCCTCAGACGAGTGTGTTAGTGCCACTCCTCTGATGTCTTTCTCTGTGATCACGACACAATGGATTGGCCTGTGCCATGAACCCTGCGTGGTTAAGCAGTGACCTGTGGTTTCATGGCTGGCTTTGGAGATTTATCATTACTGCTTCGTCAGCATTCACTATGCAGGAGAAGAGGGCTGGGGAATTGCTCAGATTTGTGCCTCCTGGTGAGGATTCGATGTGTCCCGCAGGCAGCAACTCATGAGGAAAAACCTTCACCCTTACCACCAAAAACCCACCAAATTCCTGCTCCAAGACATTAATCCTGGATCCCACTGGGAATAATAACATCAACGTTATCAAATGTTGCAAAATGTTTGACAAGGAATTTAAAATCTACATAAAAATATATATTATTGCTGTCATTTTTTATGTCTCTCTGGGACAACTGTCTCTGCTATGTTAAGGTATCAGTACTGTGTGGAGAACAGATTCCCATTAACATCTGTTCTCTAAATGAGGTGTCTCACAAAGCATTTAACCTGCTTTAGATGTTGTACATAAATTGCATTTGATATAATTTCTAATTTCTCATCCCTTTGAATTTTATTTATAGTATATTTATGTTAGAATGTCTGTCTTCTCCCACAATTTGAGGCTTTGTGGCCAACACCATTAATCTACCTCTAGGTTGTGCTGTTGGTTTATATACAAGACTAACCAAGTTGTCCACGCAGAACACTGCAGTACTGAACTTTCCCATACAATCAGGTGTCGTTTCTGAGTGCACCAGACCTACATTATCTCACCATTTGCTCTTTACTTTCAAGGACTGCAAATGGAAAATGTACATTGAACTTGATGGAGATGACGTTGCAGTAACCTACATCAAAGATGTCGTCTTTAATGCAAACCGCCAGGATGTGGAAACGCTGCGGATGACTAAGGTGTTGTCAGAATCACATTTTTTGATGCTAAATGTTCTCTATGCCATGTTTCTGACCTACAGTGGCAGTCAAAAGTTTGGACGTACCTTCCCATTCACTTGAATGAGAAAATCTGTCCAAACTTTAGACTGCCTCAGTCAGATTGTTTATGAGCTAATGTCATTGCAATGCAGCCACCTTTTGTGATGGACAAATGGATCATTGGAATACAGCAGAACCAGCGGGTGGACTACACTGTCAATTATGAGGTAAATCATTTCAGCAGTTGTGGGAGGCACCATGCAAAATAATGCAAATCTACACATCAGCCATTTGAAATATGAATTTTCAAACGTATCAAAGGCAATCACAGAGCCCTGTACAACAAGTGTAAACGTTGACACTAAATATGCTTATATTGTCCTTGTTCTTTTACTTAACACTTCAGAATGACGTCAAGTCACCAAAGTCTACCAGACACAGCTGTCCAGTGACATGGAGTCTCACTGGTGGACAAGACGAGATCAAGACTGTGGAGCTGGTCATCGAAACAACACCAGCTAAAATCGACTGGAAACCCACAGACGAGTCTAACTTGGGTGAGAGTTCCAAAGCAACAGTTTTTACTGCTGGACAAAGAAAGATTGTTATTGTTGTATTTACTATGAATTAAACAAATTATCAGTAGTAAAAGCATAATGTGCACATAATTTTATCAATGCATATCTTATTTTTTTTAGATATTGATCCCATTTGGATGTACAACGTAAGGCAGAGACAGATGATGACCCAGAAATCCCTGCAGACCACTGCTGCTCTGACTGCCTTCACTAGCTCTGATGCCCGCACTCTGCCTCAGTTCCTGTCTGCACATGAAAGCCAGGGGTTTTCTTATGCTGCAGCTGTGCGTCGCTCTCCGAACCGCATCCACACATCTCCCTGGGCCGACTCACGCAGCTCCTCGCCAACTACGAGCCTGTCAGCCAAACTTTCCTCACTCCATCTTGGGTCAAAGGGCAGCAGCCCTTCCAGCACTACGTCAGAGAGCACCTCGGAGAGGGAACGAGAGCGCCCGCTCAGTGCTGGAGCAGTGTTTGACTACCGCAGAAACAGCTACTTTGGCAACACATTAACTGTGGGCGGGGGGCAGGGCAGGGGCCATGCATGGACCAATACTAGAGGTAACTACATTCATAATAAAACCAGCAAAACCTGGCGACAGTCAGGGAGGCCACGGTCCAACAGTTACAGTGTCACACCACAGAACCGCCCCTCTATGATACCAGGTATATTGTCTGTGACAGAAAACCCTAGTGAAGAAAAAGAGGGGGCCAAAGCCAGTGATGGGGGGTGGATCAAAGTGGAGCGACAGAAGAGATTACCACGTCAGGACAATAAACAAGTCAGAGGTCGACAGAGGAGAGGGAGCAGGGGTGGGCGTGGCGCTGGTGGAAGAACTTAATGTGGGCCACGTGAACTGATAGCTTCTTTTATGCTCAACATGCTATGCACTGAAATGGTTTTTACATATGAATTATGACTGCTTACATGCTCAATAATGAACTGCTTGTTGTAAGAAAATCACACTGATGCCTATGATGTATATACAGTATGTGTGACCATAAGCTTTAATTTGAAAAAAAGGCTCCTGTCAGGGTAATAAAAATGAGCCTATGCTCCACATATTTTTAAATTATTATTATAAAGCTATATAATGGATATAATTGTCTTCTTCTTTACTTTCTTTCTTCATTACAGTTTCTTACCATTCCTCACATTTCTCTATACGGAGTTCACTTTTTCAAAACTCTTTACACAGTCAGCACAACAGCAGTCAGTGTGGACTAAACTGTGGATTTTTTATTTGATACAAAATGCATTTAACAATCTTTTATTATTATTCAATGATCTATTAATGATTTAATAATCTTTCCAATGTCATGAACTGTTTTGCCAACTCTAGTAACACTCCATTTTGGATCTTTAATGTAGAAAATCTTACATCAAAAACACTTACAACACAAAATTGATGTATGTTAGGCTTCAATTTGCTGCACTCTGCAACATCTAAAAATATAATGCACAAACTCCTAACTGGGGCATTCAACACTGAGAGCCTATTTTCATTCTTTGATGACCTCTATGAAAAACCTGTGAATGTTTTGTAATTGTATGGGACCGTGTGGTGTTTCACTGTTTTCTTCCAGTCACATAGTGGTTTACAGCCCATTTTCCTTCCACCTTAACATCCATTCCTCAACTCCAAATTCTTTGCTTCATGAAGGTGGAAACTTCATGACCGGCTGCCACATGATCAGATGTCCCTCTTGGATGCAGTGAATGCTGGATGTCGACATATCTGCAGAAGATTGATAGATCAGGCATGCCAAAAGATTAATTCCCAGGTGTATCACAAGAGAGGATATAAGCCTATTGAAGCATATTGTAACAGTAATGAAATGTTGTTGGTTTATGATAAATACACTTCAGAACAATACATATTGTAATGCCTGTTGGTGATTTTATGGTCATCGTATAATTAGTGACCAAGTGTTACTGTTCAGAGCCAGTGTTCTGGTACACAAGTTGACCTGACGTGTTTTGGTTAAATTAGTGCATTCTGGATGTGAGATTAACTGTTGTGCTGAGCTGCAAGTCAGTGAAGACAACTGTGAAGAGCTGAAAATGTACTGAAATGCCAGTTAGCAATGGTAAAAAAGTGTAAATGGCAACCAGCCATATTGTTGCATAAAAACATTCTATTTATCAACCAATAAATATTATTTATGCTCCAATGCCCTCATCAAATGTTGGAACTCGTTTCTTCAATACTTTCTGAGTTTTATTCAGTCGGGTGTGTCCCACCCCAGCCTTCTTATGCTCTCCTCGTTGATCCTTCAATCATATCCGCTGTTTACATAAAGATCTCACACTGTGTTTAACTCAATTTTGTTGCTATTTTATTATTCCCTTTTAATCAGCTTTATTAAATGAAACTCCCTTATCTTATATACCTTTCCAATAAACCCCCTTCCTTTAATCCCTTTATCAACTGTAACCCACATAAAGTGCAAATGAAATGCTCATATTAATATATATACATACAAATAATGCTTTATAAAATGCTTTCATGAACTATGTCTCTGTACTATGTTCTGTCTGCTGTAACATGAAAGTCACTTCTTTTTTTTAAAAAATTATTTGACCTGTTTCAAAGTTGGAAAGAGCTCAACATTTTACCCGCCTTGCATGCAAATTGGCAAATACAAATTCGCGCCACAGCAAAGTACATGAAAGAACCACAGCTCGCGCTCCCTAAACGACATATTACTTAATTAGTTGGTGAAGTTTGATCAGTTAAAGAGATATCGAACCCATTTTAAAATATTGACAACGAGTTTTTGGTTGTAACTTTTGCGTGCCGTCTCTAACAGAAGTTTATCATTTCGTGAAACGTCCTGACTATGTTTTATACGGCTTTCAGGACTTTCCGGTGGCGCGGGAAATTAACCGAGTGTGGGTCGCGTGCAGCTGCAGGAGCTGCATCATTGTTCACTGCGGAGCTGCTGCATCTTGTTTGTGTTCTCCTGTGTGTCTGGGACGATTATTAGCCTACAAGAAAAATGCCATCAACCCGCTCCATGGTAAGATACTCAGCTTAACATTTAAAATTTAACTATTTAATAAATATAAAGTGTGCTTTTAAAAAAATCTTCTTGCTAATGAGACATCATGTTATGACGAGTTTGTAACAGTTAGGTTACCATTTAAATACCACACTTCCTGTAACAGTTACCTAATGTTAATTAAACGTTTACTAACTTGCAAAACTGGGCATAATAATGTATACAATATGTTTCAAACCAACAAAGTGAATGATGTAAAGAATTGAACTAACTTTGATTTAGTTTAGTGTTACACTAGAAAAGTTAAGGAGGTAAAACATATATTTAATGTAAGCTTATGCATTTACAATGACTGAAGTCCATTCTAATGAATTATTTGAGTAATTGTATTGAAATAAACGTGACCCAGTTATTTAAATTTGGCCAGCTTTTTCAATGAAGGCGTGTAACACAAGCTACGGCGAAAGATTTGAAACGGTGGCATTAATCGATTAGTTACATTATTCATAAGTTCATTTGCAAACACGGATTATTTAAGTAATTTTTTTTTATCAACTACTGATTCCAGCTTTGTTTTTTAACACAGATTTTGCTGGTTTTAAGCCTCTATAATAGAAGTGTTAAACTAAACTCTTTTGGACAAAACATGCAGTCCAAAGTTGTCAACTTGGGCTTTAGGCTTTTAAAAAAAAAAATGTTTGCTGATATTTTATTGACCAAACAATTAAAAGAGAAATTAATTGAGAGTGAAAACAATCGTTACTTGTAGCCCTTTTGTAAACAGTTTAAAGCACGATCACTTAAATAAATCCAACTGTATTGTTACACAACCTGATTTGATACTCTGGTGGTCTCAGTTTTCTAAACTTACCTGTTATCATCTACAGAAACTGGCAGCCCAGCCTCCATCTATCAGGATGGGTCTGAGGAGCTTCCGCAGCTCCCTCCTGATACCCATGGAGACTTCCTCTTCTTCCTCCGATGACAGCTGCGACAGCTTTGGCTCTGATGGAGGCTTTGCAAACACGGTAAATACCAAGTCTTTAATATTTCGGTCAAATGGTGGTTAATGTATCTGCACCGTCTGCAACTAATGATTGTGTGTGTGTTTAGAGGAGCAACTCACGACAGACGAGGAGGATGGCAGAGAAGCCAAAGGCGCTTGAGGCTACATCAGAGGAGGATACATGCAGCGTGTTTGAGGAGAATGTGATCAACTGTCAGATGAAATCCATGGTGAGTTTTTAGGAAAAATACAGTGGCAACATAATGTATAATATTGTAGAACTTCATCAGACGCCGTGTAAACTTCTTCTAACCACAAGTTGTATTTTCTTTCAGAAAGTAAACTGTGAACCTGCGAGACATGGGCGCAGATCCAACGTCCTGAAGGTTGCCATGACATTCCCTACCAAGAAGACGGGCAAGAAGAGGCCTGCATCTGAACCACTCCCTCAAAGTAAAATGCACGACTCAGATTCTGAGGAGGAGGAGAACTTCATGGTCAAAAGAGCCTTGAATATCAAGGAGAACAAAGAAATGGTACTATTTTCTGCATTTCTTTGGCATTTTATTGGTACAATAACTGAACTTTGGCCACAACAGCCCACACTGTCATTGTTCTGTACTCATTCATTATTTATTTTTAGCTTGCAAAGCTCATGGCACAGCTGAACCAAGTACCTGGACTCTTCCCAAGACGGATGGCAATGTCGGCATCCACTACGGTAATTTAACATAAATATGAATATTTAATCTCACCACACACGTGCTGCTGTATCAGTGCTCTGTGTTAACTGGTACCATTTGAATTTCTCAAGCCTCGACAGGCATCTCGGCGGTCTGATATGAGAAACCTGGAGCGTTTCTCCCGACCCCACACACGGTCTCGTAGGAGAAACCCGGAGCGTTCCTCCCGACCCCACACACGGTCCCGCACACTGGTGGACGGACCCCCCAGCCCAACTCCAGAAGAAGAGCCCGAGGACAAGTTCAGCCTGGTGCGCAAAAGCCGCTACTATGAGGAAGATGATGAGCCAGTAAGTCAAATCACGAAAGAGTCTGCACATCTTGTCACCTTTTTTACGTTCCATCAAATATACAGTATAGGCAGTAATTGCATTCTGATTGATTGCGTTTATTTCATTCAAAGCTCCGTCGCCGCTCCTTCAACGGTTCCAAGGCTATCCCCCATGAAGTGCGTCCTGTGGATGACATCACGGAGTTAGAGCTGCAGAACATCTGCAACAACGTGCGCGAGAAAGTGTACAACAGCGTCACTGTAGGTCCCACTTTCACTGTGATGCTGAAAAGATTTTCTGTATTTGTTTGTCAAGATCTTTTGGCTATAGATACAAATTTTCCTCTTATTTTCAGGGAACCACTTGCCACCAGTGCCGCCAGAAAACAACCGACACCAAAACCAACTGCCGTAACCCAGAGTGTGTGGGAGTGAGGGGTCAGTTCTGCGGCCCCTGTCTCCGTAACCGCTACGGAGAGGAGGTCCGAGATGCTCTGCTGAATTCGGTGAGTGCCTGAAAGATTGTGCTCACATCTGATCTGGTGTGTGTGTGTTGGCCACGTCTGACTGATCTCATTGTGCCTGGTTAGGAGTGGCAGTGCCCACCATGCAGAGGGATCTGTAACTGCAGCTTCTGTCGGGCCCGAGATGGCCGCTGTGCTACTGGAGTGTTGGTTTACCTGGCTAAATATCATGGCTATGATAATGTACACGCCTATCTGAATAGGTGAGGATCATATTTGTAAAATATGAAGTGTCTTCTTTTTAATTTAATGTCTGTTTTTAACTCTGAAAATCTCTTATCTTCACTGCAGCCTGAAAAAGGAGCTGGAAGAAAGTAGCAAGTGAAGTATGGAGGGAGCTGATCCTGGACCTGACTGACACGCTTTGTGACCATTTTTACACACACACACACACACAGTCCAAATAGTGTTCCTATAGTTTCAAGCAATTATACCTGAGGCTCACTCAGGCAGGTCTCTCCACATTATTTTTTGTTCTCCAACATTTTCCTGCTTGTTCTCAAGAGCAGAGCCCTTACATTAAGATTGCTTGCTTGTAAACTAATGTGGAATGTTAAAAAAAACTAATTTTTGGAAAATGTCTTAACCTTAAATTGTGGACAGCCCTTTGTGATCTTAAATATTTTAAGATGATTGATGTACATATTCCCATAACCTGTAAAAACATCCTGTAAATTGCTGAATCATCCAACCTGCTGCAAAAAAACCCAGGCTTGTTTAAGATGATCTACTGTATTTTACATTGTTTTAAATGTATATATTTTACACAGCCCACTTGGACATGAATTGGCCTCCGAGGAATCATCTTTGTGCCTTTTTTTGTTTTTTACAAGTTGCATAGCCTTTTGTACATTTGCTGAATGTGTAAACAACTAAACAAAATGTTTGCTTTAGTTGGGATGTCCTGTAAAAATGGCAGAATGACCTGCGTGTTACTGAGGTGGTGCAGGTGGAAAGGGCATAGACTGGGGTCCACTGCCTCTCACTTCTAAAGTGAGAGAAACTGTGATATACTACAGCGCCTGGTTAAATATCCTTCATTAGATAACTGTCACTAATGGTGTGGAAACAATTAGCACACTGTAATGGGAATCTCATACCTGTAAATCATTTTATCCTGTTAAAGCACATTCTCGCTCTGCTCCAGTCTCTTTGGCTCATTTTCTGCCTTACACTGTTAAGTAGGAATGGTTGAAGGTGCCACTGAAGTGGCAATAGAGTTATGGCCTGCATTTTCTGTTCAGAAGCACAATACTCTACACGAAGTGACATGGAATTAACCTTTCTGTCGTTTATCTTTGAAATGTACTTTATTCGACCTGCACAGGACACACTGTTCACATGATACTGTTTCAAAATAATAAACTGTTGAGATTTCTTTAAGGTAATGGCAGGTGGAGGATAATCTCACTGCTGCTTGTATTTACCAGGTACTACAGTAATACTGAACTGGGAATATCTGTTAATGGTGATGGTGGCTTTATGCTCATTGGGTTAACTACATTTTCATTAAAGCGTTAATCACTGCAGAATCGTGTTATCAATTTTCTCTGACTTGACCATCACTCTATCCAGAACAGTGTCAGCTGTAATTACTGTTATTGAAACTTGGAAGAGAAATCCCTGAATACTGCCGATGAAATGTGAAGGCTGGAAGTTTATTAATATTTCCATCACTGTTCGCGAGCTGCATTCAGTGTTTATAGTGTGCCTACCTAAGTTTGCAATCCTTCAAAGAGTAATACAAATACATTTTGATTGATCCTTGCAAGTGTAAGAAAAGCATCTAGTATGTAGTGATAAGCACCATCTTGATTCAGTAAAATTCATTTTCAAAAGGATGGACATTTTATTAGTTCCCAAATTACTTGCAACCATCGCTGTACAGTAAGAAACAAGCTGATATGAGGATCTATTACAACCAATTAAAATCAGATGAGTGGGTTGACCTTATGTCTTTGGGGTCTTGCTCTCACAACGGCTGTGAGAGAATTGACTATTCACTATAATAAGTAAAATTCCTGTTCCTGTATCCAATTTGGGGGGTTACTCTTTTCCCCATCTGTCCACAAAAAAACCCGGGCCCTCCATTGTAGTGCACACCCCTCACTGCCTTGCATCCTCCCATAATAGAAATGTACATGAGAGAGCGGAAATAAAGATATCTAACATTAGCCATTATCACGCAATGCATGCAGAACATTGTTAAAAAGGATGTGATGATCTTTCAACATAGCAGGCATCCTACACAACCAGTTAATGAGCAGATGTGCAAAGGGAAGAACCCCACACCCTGGATGCATGACTCATCATTCAGGCTTTGAAGCAGTATTCTTCAGTCCACTGGTCCTCCGGGTCGAGTCTGCTCACATGGTCACGTACTATGCTGACTGAATTCACACACGAGCTTGTACTCACAAAATATCAGATCACCTCATATGGTCTTAAAACTGTTGCTCTGCTCACCTTAAGCAAATGGATTGCTGACAGTACCTGCAAAACAAAGAAAACCACCCATAGGGACACTAACAACAGTGTACCACGTGTAAACTGCTGCTGACAGCTAGAGATTACCAGTAGGTATGTTCCTCTGGGAGTCATGGAGGCAGTGAGAACACACCTGTTGTATTATTCAGCAATACACAGCATTTAAATGGAAATTCATTTTAAGGTATAAATTAGTTTGAAATATGTACATACGCTATATAATTTTCTCTTTAGTATGGTTATTTGGCAGACAAAATGGTGCCAAAAAACTCACCTGTGGTGGTGCACCTACATAGTGGACAGTGGCCAATTATAGCTATGGCAGCAGATTATCATCATACATTGTGTAGGCTACCTTGTGGCATTGTAGAAGGGTGCACAAGTACTGGGCTAGAAAAGGGCAAAAAAAAAAAAGATTACCACTCTATTTACACATTAGTGGCCAGGAGGAATCCTAGCCACAGCGTGTCTACTGGCTCAGCTCAACTCTTCACTGGTACAATGCCTTCATCACTCCTGATGCCGCTGGTCCATTTACCACTCCATTTTTCTGTCACCCAGAAAGACCCCAAGATAAACTCCTTTGTTTGGGGCAGCAACCCACTGTTTCCAGCAGAGAACAATGGCCTCAGACTTTCATTCCAGTCGCCTCACACTCGCCATGCCAGTGTGTGCTGAAGGTCACAGACTGATGAAGCCGAAAGAACCACATTATCTGCAAAAAAAAAAAAAATAGACGCAATCCTGAGGTTCCCAAACCGGACACTCCTCGACCTGGCTGCACCTTGAGATCGTGTCCATGAATATCGCAAACAGGAGTTGAGAGAAAGGGCAACCTTGGCGGAGTCCAACACCCACTGAAAAGTAGTTTGACTTTGTGCCAAGAATACAGACACAGCTCTCACTTTGGTTATATGGAGACAAAATGGCTCGTAGCAATGGCACATCACACATGTAGACTGGATGAGCAAACTCCCATGACGCCCCAGCAAGGGTGAACAGCTGGTCCCCTGTTCCACGTCCAGGACGGAATCCACAGTGCTCCCACTGAATCTGAAGTTAAACAATCGATCGGAGCCTCCTTTCCAACACCCTGGAATAAACTTTACTGGGGAGGCTGAGCATTGGGATACCCTGGTAATTGGAGCACACCCTCTGGTCCCCCTAAATCGGAACCACCACTCCTGTCTGCCACTCCACACGCACTGTCCCTACACCTCTAAATGGCAGCCCAACAATGTCCAGAGCCTTCAGCATCTCAGGGCAAATCTCATCCACACCCGGTGCCTTTCTGTAGGGGAGATTTTTGACTATCTCAGCGACCTCTGCCAGGGATATGGGCGAGTCTTCCCCCGAGTCTTCAGACTCTGCCTCCTCCACAGAGAACATATTAGTTGGGTCCAAGAGGTTCTCAAAGTGTTTCCACCACTCACCAATATCCCCAGTCTGGGTCAGCAGTTGTCCTTCCCGGCTGAACACAGCCTGGGCCAAGCCTTGCTTTCCCTTACTGAGTTGCCGAAAGGTTTGCCAGAACATCCTTGAGGCAAAAGTCCTTCAAAGCCTCCCCGAACTTCTAACACACCCAAGTTTGCCAAATCTCTTCTGGCCTCCTGATACCTGTTAGACTTAATATAAGCTGTGGTTCCTTTCTCACTTACACACATTTATGTGATCTTTCCAGTCATAGATTAGCCCCAATGTGTATCTGGTTGTATTCAGGGGGAGAAAGCTAGCCTGGGTCTCTCAGAAGTTAACAAACTGTGCCTCACTCAGTGGTGAGACTTCCTGAAGTCTCCCACTGATGCCTGAAAGCCAAGAAATATTTTGACACATTACCCCCCATTAAACAGTGAATTGTAGTTTTCACACTTCAGTTTTATGTGGATTAAACAAATCAAATATAACATGATAATTAGGGAGTTTCAGAGGAGGCTATAGGTGGGCTTTGTTGCCTTAGGACAGATCCAGGCTAGCTGTTTCCTGCCTATATGCTAAGTTAAGCTAATGTTATTTGCTGTACAAACATGAGAGTGGTATCAGTCTATTCAAGTCAAGTGATTGAGCTAATTAATGGAATTTACTGAGTCTAGTCTTGACGAAAGGAGCAGTAACTGTTTCTAGCTCATAAGATTTTGTAATCAAATAATTGTGCTGGTTTACAAATCCGATAAGCTGTATCTATAGTCCATATTAAATCTGTAAATGTAGTCTTTATTAATTACATGACTACAACACTAAACAAAATTAAAATGAATCCGTTTATTAGATACATTTGTAGTAGGCCTACTGTAGGTGTAAAACTGTATTATCTTGTACAGTCACATTTAGATACGTGAGCAGAACATTGTATTTGGAATACCTCTTAATGTAATACAATTCCTTAGAACACTAATTATGGTAAGTGGTTAAAAATTATCCTGCTGTTGAAGTGATACCTCTCTGTTGCAAAAACATTTCATAATGTTCAGCTTCACAATGAAAGACAAGATTTAACACTTCAGAATAAGAATACAACTTCTAATAAAAAACTTTCCCCCCTTTTTCCCTCCGAAAGGAAAATTTCAAAAACTATTATTATTATAATAAAGATGCACTTGAAAATACTAGTCCTGTATTAAATACCAATGATCATCCACTTTGGAGTGATGAATATTTAGGCAAGTAATTGTTTACAACGCTCAAGCATTGAGCTGATCTGGTAATCAGGCTATGAAATACAATATTTATTCATTAGAGCAGATTTAATGAGGCCTTGCGGCGCTAATTATGAAAACCAGTGTAGCAGTAAATAAGTAGCACATGGTGGCGGGCTGGGGGTACCTGTAAGGAGGATCTGGGGGTTGAAGTGCCCTGAATGCCATGGCACACTGAGCAGCAACACACAGCCCTGACTGTGGCCGTCCAGCCCACAGCTATACATCACCGGACCTGCAGACAGGTCACAGATGGGCCCCACGTCCCTGCATACCCTGCTCTCCTGCCTCTAGGAATTAAGGCTAGAGTTCCCCAAAGCATCCTAATATCCAGATTATCTGTTTTATTGCACGTCAACAGACAACAAAGTAGAAAATCTCAGTGCAGAGGTGCTTCAGGTGGATGTGCTCAGCGCCGTAAATACACACTTCCAGACCTAAAACTGAAACAGACTGAGCGTATCTATTTGTATGCAGGTCTGGAGATATGCGGTAGGATTTCACAGCATAATATGGGTTTTGATTGACTGATATTTTCATTATGGCTGCAGGGTAGCGTGAAGACTGTTAATTTGCTTGGGAGTCCTGCAGGTCTACAGTGATTGTAGTAGAGCCAGAAGAAAAGCTGAATTAATGAAACTCACAGAGCACAATCACAATCTGTGGGTCAAAATCAACTGATTAATTATAATTTAGAATCAATCTGTCAGGCCTCTGTAATAAACACCCTTTTTGGCTTGCTGCTTAATAACCAGCTTTACATGTAACACGGTTAAGCATGTAAAGCCATGTTAGTACAGTAAATACTGTACATACAATATAATTAGATAAATACAATAAGACGTGATGAAACATTAAGATGAGAATAGGAGTATTGATGGTTACATATTGATGCAGCTCAGCAATGCAAGATTGTCCCTCTGGTTCTGACCTCTACATCCCGGAACGTGTAGTGAGGAGAATGCTGTTAAATGCACAGTGAGTAACTCTGGGTGGCAGGAGGTTTATGACATGTTCCTTTCCTTCTGTTCCAGCCTGCAAAGTGATGGAAACAGCAGCTTGGTCCAGGTGTCAGGGACATTATCAAAGAAAAGGACTGCCTGCAGTTGCTCCATCTCACAGGAAATTGCCAAATCACCCTAACAAAGAAAGGCATAAGTGCAGGGGGGGGACATCAGGCAGCTTAACTTGACAATTCTGTTTTTCATGTGCACGTCTCAAGTCTGTATGGGTTTATCTAAAACAAAATCAGCTCCTTATGCACCTGGAATTCATACATTTCTTGAAAGCCTTAAACTGTAATTATGGATGTTTATACTTTAAACAACTTGAAACTTCAGCTTTATAACAACTTCAGCTCAAGGAGGAATGAGACGACTCACAACTGATGATGCACTGCACAGCTGTCACCAAAAACTTTGTGGTTTTTGTCACGGTCAAAAATACTTTTAAAAAAGAGAAAAGAAAAGAAAATAAGCCTTCAAAAGGGATGCTCCTTATTTATTAATGCTCATGATAAATAAATGTGGACAATGCTTCTCAGCGTGGACCTCTCATTCTCCCTGACACCTGAAGGGGGAGCTCTAATGCAGGAAACTTGCTGCCCCTTTATCTTCCTTAAACTTTCAACAAGTCTTCAGGAGTGGAGAGGAAAGTTTAACGGCTAGCAGAGCTTTACCTCACATATCACACACACATTTAAGCAAATAAATAGATACTAAGAGCACACACACATGCTGCTTTGCAAATCGGCAAACACTCAAAATTCAGCAAGTTTTTGTTCACCATGTTTCATACCTGCAGCATCAGAGCTGAATGTTCAGCGGGGACGATGACATTCTCTTGTGTTGTGACACTTCACATCAAAATCTCTAAAGGAGTCCAACAGCACACTTTGACTGTAGGGGGGGAGAGGGGAAGGTGAGGGGGTAATTATGACCAGGGGAACACAGGGCTGTTATCTGTAAATCTATTCTTACCCTAAGTGAGAACTGGTACATTGGATTGATTTTTATTGAGATCATACATTATAAATGGGGCATGGAGGAGCTTACAGCCTTGAGATGGTGGTGCTCACGTGCTTCATTAATTTTTACTTCATTAACTCTCTCCTTCAGACCCTTCAACACACAATTCATTCCTGGCTATGAATCCAGGCTACAGGCAAATGGACAAGCCCGGGGACGTCTTTCAGCAGAGTGGATACAACGAGTAACGCTGTCAAAACAAAATCAGTAACACATGAAATATACATAACCTCAGATCAAATCGTATTCGTGTGCCAGGTCAACGTTAAAAAACATAAAGGAAGAAAGTGTTCCCTTCAGTCACAGTGAGATGGAGTGCGGTATCTGTATATTTAGCTGTCAAAAAGTCTTTACAGCCACAGAAACAAAAAAGCATGGGGACAAAAACTGGAAGCTGAACAAGAAGAGTTCACTAGAAATATTAATTTTGCTTTAACAATATCAAATTGACGGGCCATTATGAAATATTTTATGAGTGCCACTGTCATTGTTTCAAAATCCATCGTTGATTAAAATCTAGAACGATAATTACAG
>JBBPCS010000001.1:17149181-17165138 GCA_037974645.1 Hollardia meadi | reverse complement strand
GTGTTCCCTTCAGTCACAGTGAGATGGAGTGCGGTATCTGTATATTTAGCTGTCAAAAAGTCTTTACAGCCACAGAAGAAGCTGAACAAGAAGAGTTCACTAGAAATATTAATTTTTTTAACAATATCAAATTGACGGGCCGTTATGAAATATTTTATGAGTGCCACTGTCATTGTTTCAAAATCCATCGTTGATTAAAATCTAGAACGATAATTACAGATTACAGATTACCCCCCCATCCTCGGATACCTACTGTTTTCCTGCAGTGTGTTTACTTGTGGTTATCACTTACAAACCAATAGGTGCCGCAGCAGTCGCTTTTCGTTTCACAGCTCGGAATTTCAAACTTCCCCTTTTGGCCCTTTAGGTTGGACCATTTGTTTGATATTATAGCCATAACCCGACAATATCAATCACTCATGAAAGCACCTATATGCATGCTGCTCTGCCTGAGTCACCATTAAGTAACGGCCATCGCTGGTTTGCAAGGTGCAGGAAGGGAGGGTTTTAAGAGGTAAAGAGGGATAAATGGACGGTTTGCTTTTGACTTCTCTGCTTTTAGTGGCTGACTTGTTCAGCAGCAAAAGGAGTGTGTGTGCGCGTACTGAAAACCGGAGGTGAGAAACAGTCTGTGGCAGTGAGCTATACAGATTAAATACGCGTCATTGATAAGAAGAAGATGAAAAGAAGAAGATTGGTAAAGTTACTCTTCTTGGAATATATTGATTTGTGTTTGACATGTTTTTTTTCTCCCAAATTCTTAAAATGACATGTTTCTCAGAATCTATGAAACAAATATGTTTCATTTTAAATATTTAACTACTGGACACAAGATGTGCTGAAGGCTTCTGGACCATGAACTAATTGTGATGTCACAAAATCATCTTGTATGTATGTGTGTAAACTTTCTTCTAAGCAGATGAACGTGACAACAGCATTCTGGTTCTCTGCAATGAAATGAATAAACAATAAGCAACACACATTTCTGAGATATTATAGAAGTCAGTCATAAACATTTTCTTATAGTATCTTATGGATAAAATGTGTGCATCTGTGTCGGATCTCATGGAAGCTGTGAAGTTGCTCATGCTTCAAACCTGTTGTCAGACTCTTCCCTCACTGAGCATGAGAACAACACACATCAGTGAGCAGGCGCTAAGTGCTATTCCTCTGAGGCAGCATAAACTTCTTAACATTTCAAATCTGCTACCACAGCTGCCACGGAGAGCATTTCTGAGGTCTGTTTCACCACACATGTTGAAATGATGATTCCGTCATTACATTTGCCGTCAAACAAAACTAACAGTGGACAAAATCCTGTTAAAACATTTGGGGAAAGCTCTTAAAAGACGAATTAATGGGAGCAAAAGAAAAACAGCTCAGAGACAATTAGCACCAGAGACCACTCTATAATCTTAAGATTATTTTCACCACTTAAAAGCAGCACACATGGTTTGTATTGTGCCGGGGCAGAATGAACAACACTTGAGTGGATTTGATTTGGTCTCCTTAATCTGCATTTCCTTTAACATGCCTTTCTTCTGTTCCAAAATGTCAGCGTTGATCAAATCCAGCTGCAATAGAACATGAGTGTCATCCCAGTTGCAAAATCTTTCAGAAAATTTTCCCACATGTGTGGGCAGAATAAAGAGTTTGGTCTGAGGCGTGTTTCTAGTTGTGATATTATGCAGATTTGACATTTTTGTGCCTAAATCCTCTTAAACTAGAATAAACGTGGCATAGATTTATCCCATATTATTATTATTATTCATCCTATCACTTAAATATTATGGATTCTCAATTATTTTCACAAGAAAATATTAAAATATCTCTACAATTAATATAGAGACGTCTTGTTGATGACCCAAAAACATACAATCTACTCTCCCTGTATGAAATTATGAGTTAAAATAGAGTGAAATTAATCTACAATTCATTTTTTCTGGAGGGCCCTCAGGGCACTCCAAAGGGCCCACAGGAGTCTCTAGACCTCACTTTGAGAGCTACTATATTGGATCTGGTTAACCGAAACATCCCAAAGCTATGTTCATTTAAATAACACATTGTATTTTTTGTGGATTAAAAAAAACCAAAAAACTGTAATTGCTAAATTTGAAATTTAACCCTGGGGCTGGTTGCTTAACCAAACATGCTCAGGCTTGTTAGGCTTAGTCACAGAGGAACTGTCTGGCACACAGATTGAATTTGTTCTCTCTGAAGTCAGGAAAACAATTAAGTGTCTGCTGCAGATTTCTGCTGTACCACTTGACACAGTTTTTCACATCACTGGGGCAATTGTCTGCAGAGAGCGACGAGACAAAGCCATTACTTCCAATGTCTCCAAAAGACGGCATTGTTATTTTCTGATTTTGAAACATTTCAATTAAGCCACTGATGGAGATAATAAACATAACGGTGTGAGACTTGCTCTGTTTTCTTTTGTGCTGTCATGTCCTCTTCCAGGATGGTTACTGCTGTTAAACCAGAGGAGCATCAGAGGGAGCTTTGGTCCCAGAGGTAGATAGGTGTGTGTGTGTGTGTGTGTGTGTGTGTGTGTGTCCTCCTCAACCTTCGTCTTTCATTCAACATCGAGTCCTTTCAAAACAAGGTGAAGTTCAGCAAAGTTTCTCTGCAGAGATGATCAAACAGTCACATCACTAATGGCGATGGGTGACAGGGCCAGTGAATACAGATCAGCTTTAATTGTGGTGGGTCTTACTGCCACTGTCTGTCAATCTGAGCCTTTGAATTGGTGAAAATTTGCTCCGTTCATTCTGTTAAATGACGTATCCAATTAAATGCTTTAGAATTCACGATCTTCAGTCAAGGTTAAATGAAAGCAGTTACTCCTGTCAGTGAGGTGATTAAAAGCCGACGACATCAGGCACATTTTGTGCAAAAAAATTTAAATTTGGAACTAAAGCATGAATCTTTATTCATTATGTGCAGCCCTGCTACATAAATGTCCAGCAAAGTCGCTCTTAATCACCTTGTTCATTTTAGGTCCCCAATTTAGTCCTTTTTTATTAAAAGGCATCCCAGTATTCACATTTTATATTATATCTTTTTTTTTCATATTTAGATTAAACTGTAAAACTTTCTTAACAACAAATTAAAAAAGCACCTTTGTTTTTGCTATTTTTTATACTGCAAATTCACATTATGGAAATGGAGCAGGTTAAGACCCTTCAAAGTTCATTGCATTTCTTAGCCAACCAGTTTAATATAATGCAAAATAATGTCATTGTCCCATTACCTTTTTAACTATGATTGAAGGGATGCAGCAATTCCTGCCCAGCAAAACAGCAAAAAAAAGGCTTTTTGACAATTGGTTTAAATAGACAAGCACTGTATCACAGCAAGGAAATTAATTTTCTTTCCAGCAAGATGAATGTCGTACCAGGTTATTAATGAGTATATAATGTGCTTGTGCAGGTAAGTTTTCTGTGTCGTGGTGATAAATGTGACGATGGAGGTGAGAGGCATGTTGACTAATGAGTGTTGTCCAAGGATCTGATCTCGGTGCCCACTGGGCAGAAAGCCACCGTCTAGATCACATGATGTTAATACCCCGAGGGCCACCAGTCAAGCTGCTTGTTAAAGAATCTCCTGGCTCGGTTCAAACTGTGCGTCATTGAAAGTTCTTAAATGATCCTATTTGCTTTGACACGGCATTAACTGGTAATTTCAAGTCAGAATCAAGTCCTCCTCACCCCAGTGAGGCTGTAAGTAACTGCTAATGCAACAACTAATGTTTTCACTTATAGACCCCATGAATCTATAATAACATATATATGATAGCATAATAAGAATAATAACATATTGTGCATATTGTCAGTGTCATAAGAACATTATACCGTAGTGAACTCTCTAAGTCAGAAAATTGGACAAATTCAAGAGACAAATAACCCATCACTCAAACTCCAGTGTGGAAATCCACATGTGAATATGGCACATACTTTTTTGGATTGTTTTGATATGAAAACCATATCCACCATTGACTGTATAAAAAGATGGATGACATGAGAGCTCCTCAGAAGTGAAGCGAAAACATGTCACCCCCCCCCCCTGGTGGTGGGCTGTAGTAAAGGTCATAAACTCCCCCCCCTCAATAATATCAAGTAGGACATTGGCCAAACTAAAAACTCAAAGTACACCTCAAAAAAATTTTTTCCCCAAAGATGGTTTGTGTCGTTTAAGGTAGTTCTTATCACACTGATGTATGTTCAATTGTTAATTTTTCAGATCAGTTTGGTTTTAAACAGTTATTTGATGCTAGAAAATGGAGTAAAACATCATGATTGACAAATGCACCCTGCTGGCGATTGGGCAGGCGGGTGTATGGGCGGGAACTTGATACTGCGGCTCTGCTGCACAGACTCTGGCTCCGAATATGCAAGATGGCAGCGCTTGTATCCGGGATATTTTGGCTTCATTTTTGTACAATTGGAGGAAGTGGAGACATGCCGTCCATCTTTATTTATGTCAATGATATCCACCTATAGGTTGTTCCCTGCAGATGAAGTTATGTTTCCACCTGTAAAAATTCACCAAAATGTTCTACATAATCTTACTTAATCACGCAATGCCAATTACAATAGTGGAACACATGGTGTCCAAAAGGCACATGTGATTTAAATTCACGTTTGTGTTCACATTAAAACAAGAACCACAAATCTATTGAAAAAATGGCAGATAAAGTTGCTTTAAGTGTAAGAGGCCAAATTTAAATGATGTGATATGAGCAAAGTGAGTTTGAAGAATGCGGCATGGCTTCTCGTAGAGAGACATTAAAACGTTAAATGGAACAAAATGAAACCTTCATAGGTTCCTCTGCATTGAGTCCTTCAGATACTAAATGGAACACAGGCCTGAGGGCCAAGATGCACATTGAATGACTGCCAAAAACATAAACTAGACTCACTCAGGGGTTCATAGTGAATAAATAAGGCTGTGGATTACATCAAATCTCTTCTCAAACCACTACTCCTGCACAACACTCCCAGTGTAGAGACCATTTAAACTCTAGAAGGGGCCAAACATCAGCAGTTGGTCTCCTTTAAACAAGTCTGACTAAAGTAGAAAAATAAATAAAGCCTCCGGCGCGCTACTTTAATGTATTCAATTAACTGGGGTCCCTCTAGAGAACTCCAGCGCACACTTGGATAAAGAGAGAGCATATTGCCTGGAGATGAATACGCTGAATGCTCTCATTCTGAAGACCATGATTGGAAATCTTCCTCAACAGGTTCTTACTTAATTAAACTTCCCTTCATCTGACTTTCTGTCGCTTTCGAGGGAAAATTGGGAGAGGCACATTGAAAGCCATGGAAACTTTTTTGCCACTATTGCATGTTGTTTACAGGGCAATTCGGGGGACTTATATGGCCTGTGATAACCTTCACCGTCACTGTGGAAAGTCAACTCAGCCTGAAAGAACAGAGAAGTATATAAAATCGCCAATTCAATCACAGACAATTATGTGGTGAAATGAGAGATATTCAGCAGCCGTCAAGTCTGAGTGCAGGGATAATTATCTGGCAGTCATTACTGTTCCCATAATAGCATTTAACGACATTCATATACTGTATGAACATATTGCACTTGCTGGAAACATGTAAGTTGAAAATAATCAGACCAGCCGTTTCTTGGAAATACATGAAATCCTGTTGAGAAATGTAATCTTAATAATGCCCTTGAGTGAATGATGTATATTAGTGTGAAATGTATCTTATTATCTCAAATATGTCTCGTGAGAATCCATTCAGCATCCCTTTGTACCCCCCCTCTGCAGCTCCATTGTGCAGCAAAGCCCCAAAAGAGTTTCCCATCTATTAAAATCAATCTCTCATCACATCGCCTACATCCAACATTTGCTGCACTTTTTTCATAACAAATCAACTTAATCAAGCTCATTAAGTGTCATTATTAGCTATTTATTGTTATCTCCCTCAATGTAGCGCTGACAGGTCCACCCCGCCCACGCCTGTCCCCCCTGATACTGGGACCTTTGCTTGTCACAGCGGCTCTGCACTCAGTTCTAATTGGCCTTTATTGTGTTGTTCTCGCAAGAGAGAGGAGACGTGGCATCATTTTGCTCCACCAAGTTTCACGTCTACATCACACAGAGCATCTCTTTCCTGCTCGCCATTCTCCGGAGGTTGCAAAAACAAATCCTGTGAGGAAACAATGCGCTGAAATGAAGCGACGTCGTCTTTAATAGCCAGGATAGGCACAAAGATGTGGAAAATGGGCACGGAGAAGGTGCCCCAGACTCCTTTTGTGTTTAAGTGTGGTGTTAAACACTGTGGACACTCCTTAATGCAGCATGGCGATTGTATTTCCACGGCTGTCAGGGTGATGGACAGAGGGGCAAGTCTCTCCATGGCAGCGGCATGCTTCTACCTGCACACAATAGACCTGCAGTATGTGAGTGATGCAAGAGAGAAGGAAATACGCATGCTGCTGTGGAGGAGGGGTTGAAGGGTGCAGGGAAGTTTGTCCCATCGCAGGAGTTATTAAGTTTGTCTCTCGGACACACTTGGTTTCACCAGGGTGCTCGTCCCTCATTCATAATAGATGCTAATCTGTTCAGGGCTGACTGATGACAGAGCTTCCTGCCCTTCATAGAATTAGTCCTCAGCTTTATCAAAGAACCCAAACTGCCTGCTAATTAGACTCATTTCCTCCAGCATGAATTATTTATTTCCATTGTAACTGATCAGAGGCGATTGTGACGCATCATGCTGCCACCAGTTTTCACACAGATGCGCATGCCACCACAAGTTCTCAAACTCTCAGCTCAGTATATGAGGTTAAATGGGTGTAGGGACTGGTTCAACCATGCTTCCTCACTGAATGAAGGGTTTTCAAACTATTTTAAATGACACAATACAAAGGAAGGAAGCATTATACGTACTGTATATAATGAGCAGTTCCAAGATACCAACCCCAATCTCCACAATAAATGTTGGCACTGTATACATTCCTGCAAACCAGGTATTATGTTGAAACTCTATGTCTGATATGTTAAAACTTTATGTTTCTTTAAGTCTCAATTTTCAGGTCTGGTTTGGTTTAGGCAAAAAAAAAAAACACACTTAGTTCGGGTTAGGAAAAGATTCGGATTTTCCTTTAAAATACCTGATTTTATCGCTCCAAACATGCCTGGAAACTTCTGACGTGTCGTTGAAAATATCCACTTTAGTTGCCACAAACAGGCCGACAACTTTAGAATCTGAACGTGATATGACATGTATTGTAGAAATGTGAATGTGATACGTATGAAATGTACCATTATATAGTAGGATATAGTATTATGTCTGTGGTTTGAAGAAACGTACAGAGCTAACATTTTCTACATGGAAACAAGACTTGGTCATTGTAACCTCTGCTCCAGTTCGTGCATGCTATGAAGAGATCACATCCTAATGCTATTTCAGTAGAAGACACGGGGGACAAAATCCACACTATTGTACCCAAAGCCTAATCACAGTTAATATGAGGTTTCAGCAGTTATGATTGGTCACATCATGTGTGGTGATCGTAGCTCAGAGGGTAGAGCGGTTGTCCACTGATCGGAGGATCGGTGGTGCGACCCCTGACCCCGGGTGTCGAAGTGTCCTTGGGCAAGTTACTGAACTCCAAATTGCCCCCGAAGGCATAGCCATCCATTGGTGTGTGAGTGTATGTGTGAATGGTTACTTCTCCCAATGAGCAGGTGGCACCTTAGATGATAGTCTCTGCCACCTGAATGTGTGTGTGACCGTGACAAGTGTTGCAAAGCGCTTTGAGGAGTCGGTAGACTTGAAAGGCGCTATATAAATGCAAGTCCATTTACCATTTACGTGGCTGGTTTCCAAAGCCTTTTTTTAGAAGAACATTCACTCCTTTTGTTTCTGTGCCTCCCTGCAGCTCAGCAAGATCGAATTTTGTACTAAAGGGACCACAATTTTGCAAGATACCAACTTGATTTCATCGATCATATTAGCTTCTGCTGATCTTTAAAATGCTTTTTAAAAAATTTTTTTTTTTTTACACAGAACAAGCTCCCAATCTTCATATGGGCATGATAGTGTTTAAATGCACACTTCCTATAGCTACTGTATGATGTTCCAGAGTGAAGGTTTTTGGGTATATTCCATAAGTTCTTTTCTCCTCATCAAAACATTCACTCCCTAATTACATCTACTTAAGCAATTTTATCAAGGGAAAAAAAATGTTGTTCTTAATTGCATTACTATCTGCAAGGCAGAGAAATTTGCAGAGCGAAAAAATGTATAGCAACGTGAGCAAACTGCTAATTAGTCAGATATTTGGTTTGCATTACCAAATAGCACACAAGGCTCCACACTGATAGGAGGCTGAAGAGAGTGAAGCTTCTGTTCCTGAAACAGTAATCAAACAAAAACAGATGCACAGATAAACACTAGACTGAAAGTTTGGTATAATTGCTCATGTGCTCTCTCTGATGTTTCCTCTGAGAGAGACCAGCTTATTCTCTATATGGACACTTGCCTCTCTGTGATTTCACATCTATAGGTGCCAGGTATCAGATGAAAGTGCGTATGGCTGAGATTATGTATCTCCGATCACAATACCTGCCAATAAGGTTAATGAAAAGAGTTTAGGTGGTACAATGGCGTGAAATATTCATGATGGAGTATTGTGCTGCATTTCAAAAGCATATATTTATAAATCAGTCCAATACAATGTGCTCCAGAAGCCTGCCATTTTCTCTCTCAGAGGAGTTCCACACACAATGAGGCTCAGTTTCATCTCACAATCTGAAAGTTTATTCAGACTTTGAAGCCGTCTTTTAAAAAAAGATTCCCTTCTCTCCACAGTAACACTTGCTCTTTTGGTTGTCATTTTCACACTAACAATAGGAAATTATGTTGAGGCCGGGAAAAAAAAAATCTTTTATAATGAATACCACATTTAGTGATTGCAAATAATTGCGTTAAGTGGCTTATTTGCCTTAGGTCGGGGAGGGTGACTCCTGGATAACTAATATAAGCATCTGAACCCTCACCCCCACTGATGAGGCCTATTCACAGCTTGGCTGCCCTGTGGCCCCCTCCCAGCTCCTTATGCTCCAACCTGATGAGGAGTGTGTTGTTAAAGTTTCAAAGCAATGATTTCACACAATGATATGTAGCCCTCTGTTATGTAGCAAGAAGTAAAGGAGCGGTTCTGTCCTTAGCCTGAAAGAGGACGTTGGGAGCCAAAGGACACACCAGAATTTTTATGACAACAGATTATGTAGTCAACACAAAACCTGCACCGGCTCAGGGCTAAAACTGCATTACAGGATAGAAAAAGCTAATGTGGTCTCAAGAAAACAACGTCTACTGAATTAGAGGAAATCTCAAAAAATCTCAAAGATACTTCCTCATTTTTACAAATCACTGACTTTTTGAATGGTGGAAAGTAAAAGTAATTGTCTTTAACAGTCATTCTTAAAGGTGTAATGTGTAAGATAGTTGATTGTTGAGTCTCATTCCCAGGTCTTCAAACACTGACGCTTTGGGTTGGGGGCCGACCCGATCTACCAACCCAAAGCGTCAGTATTTGACAACCAGGGAATGAGACTCAACATCTTACAAATTGCTCCTTTAAAATGCAAATTACCACTCCTTTGGGCTTTATTTTGCATTACACAGTGTTTAGTCTTACATTTCTAATATGTATGTCTTCATTAGACATATAACTGTAAAACAATTGTAACATTTGGACATTTTGGGGTACTTTATCCTTCTTCTTCATTACACTTGAGAGGGAATTATATTTATTTATAGATTTATTGATTGATTTCTAACATTTATTTGACAGCTGTAGTTACTTAAGTCACCGGTAGTTAAAATGAGCTCCTCCTCAACATCATTAAAATGCTGCTGAGATGTTAATTCATCAGTAATGATAATCCAATGATATTATACTGTATCTATAATAATATAACACTTTAAAATGAGGCCAATCTGTATAATGAGTTCTTCTTCTTTAGATACTTGGAGTATATTCTGCTGATAAAACTTCTGTAGTTCTCAATGCAGGACTTCAACCTGTAATGGAGTAATTTGGTACATTGTGCGTCTTTTGTTTTAGTGAAAGATCTGAATCTCTCCAAAGTAACTCATCAGTAAATGAATCCCTCAAAAATGTTTTCATTAGCATAATAAAAAACTTGAATAACACAATTACATTGCTCTCTAACTTTTTGAGCAGAATTACTTTCATATACTGTATCTTTCACTCAGGCCTGCAGCCCACTTATAATAGTGTGAGTTAATAATTTTCTAATCCCAACAGCCAGTGGATGCAATTTTTTTCTAGTTTGTTGTACCTCATTCTGAGCTGAGTGCACCTTTTTGTGAGTGAAATAAAAACGGGGTAACATAAACTCCATTAGAACATGCGGTAGTAAGAAACGAGATGTGTAGTCAACATCTGTTTATCTTATCTGAGCGCTTTAGCGTGGTGTTGAAGCGATCTTTGGAAATAAATTGTTCAGTCAGCTATTCATGGACACGTGCAACATGAAGCTGACTATAAATAGGGTTTCAAAACAGACAAACTTGATGTGTTTTGTTTCGGTGATGACCCTTCCCATTTGGCTGTGCTCAGTTACAGTTTACCTTTCAGAAAAAAAGCCTTCATGGACTATTAGCAGTATTCTGTCTGATGGTGGAAAACAAAAATATAGAAATGATTGCACACATTGTCTTCAATTTGAAAAGAGACACCCAGGGAAATCATCAAGAGAACAAAAAAAAACAAAAAAATTCAGGATGCTGCAATAATTACTTTAGGGTATCCAGCACTCTCTCGTGGAGTATATCAGTGGCCACCATGTCTGGGGTTTGACCCGCAGTAGCTGCATAAATCTCAGGCAAACAAGGGCCAAGAAATGAACCTCCCATTATGGACAGCTAAAACTGTCCCTGGATGACAAAAACATAAAACCCTGCACAAACTGACCACCTGGACAGTGATGACAAGACTCAACTGTGTGAAAGAAAAATAAAATCTATTCAGTCTGTTAAAGCAGTAAAGGGAGATTCTACTTGCAACAGGGTGCAGAAGTGCCAGTGTCTTGGAATAATGAATCAAAAACCAAGCGTAAGGTTGACTTCATTTTCACAGAGAGAGCTAAGTCTGACATGGTCTCCAACTCTGTAGACGAAGGAGGATAAAGATGGTGACCAGATAACACGGCTATATTCTGGTGAAACCAATAAGAATCTGTAAAAATGTTCACACAAATGTTGCATTTATGTTAGATTTGACAGATTTAACATTTATGATAATGATCTACACTACTTTTGCTGTCAAATACTGTATATCAGTGTAGTCTTTTTTGATGAATACAGTCATTAAAAATGATTTAAAAGGTGTTTTAGGACAATACACCAAAACCACCAGCTCCTCTATATTAGCCCAAAGAACTCTAAAGACTACCACAAAAGACACATTTTTCAAATAGGCTTAAGTACAAATTAAAACTAACAATATTTTGTAATTTGACCAATGTTTTCATGAAACATTTTTGATCAGGGATGCTTAAAAGGAAGGCCATGATCTTTTGGCCAGTGATTAGAGAGTGCAAAATCAAACCAGTACAGCCTTACTGGCTATAACCGACAGTATTATTTTCATTAAGACAAATATACTTTAGCCCTAATACCAACCTACGGACTCTTTTATAGAAAGTGTACAATGGGATATTTAAAGTCGACATACTGCATGTTGGGACATCTTTCAATGGTCTTCGTGTTGAGTCTGTTGGTGTTGGAGCATTTAATGGAAAACGCAATCCAAAGTACAGTACATTACCAAGAGTCCTGTGCATTTGAACACAAATGCACTCTGCAGGAACTGAAGCACACATCTTGGCAGTGGCAGCACCATACTGACCTCACCAGGACTGTAGTTATACAGTAGAATATTTCCTTCTTATCAGGCAAGCATCTTCAAATACACCTGAGGGCATTACAGCTTGAAGTCACAGCACATCTACAAGAAATACTGCTTGTTTCAAATTTAACAACTGATCAATATAACTTCCAATAACTCGACTTAGACTGTGCAGGAAGATTCTTTTATTTTTGATTTAACTGAAATGAAATATTAGTGAGTCTTTACACAACATATTCAGGTCAGGAAGTGTGATACGTAAGATGATTAAAATAATGTGCGGTGGGAAGCGGGAAAGTTTTGCAGCCCGTATACAGTGCATGTAGTCACCGTTGGAGCCAGCACTTAGCCTATTAGGACCAGTGCCTGAGCAGCACGCAATTAAATGTCTCCATGCAAAATGAGCACTCAGGTCATGTTTAATGGGCAGAGAGCTAATAAAGGTTGGGCTGAAAGGGGGGGAGAAGTGACTCACCCTACAGTAGCAGCCCAAAGGTGGCACAAAGACAAGAGCAGGGAGAACCACTGGCTGTCGTGCAGACTTTGACAGGTGCCCTACCAGCAGCTACAAACCTGCAAACACACACAAACTTGAATATAAATCTCTTCTCACTGTGCTAGAATCACATGAGCGAGTGGAGAGTGTGAATGCAGATTGAACAGCTCATATCTACAAAGAAGACAGCGATATAAACATGTAAACACATTTCCTATACATCAAATGATAACTTTCTTTTTGCCTCAGCTCTTCTGATGTTATGAATGCGGTATTTGCCTTAGCCGACAGACACAGTATTACTGTTGGTGTTGTGCATCATGTTTTTCATATTTTCCCAGTAAAAGCGTAGACAAAGAGACAACATGACACATAACATAAACCTTTGAGTCGATACTTTGCTTTTAATGGAGAAAGATGAAAATATCAATACCAGCTCATTTACAAATGCGTTTTGTTGTCCAGTTACTTATAGTTAATTGATTTTAACAACCACATGGGAGACATAGCAAGAAATCAATTGATGGGGCCAAGTTAAGTGACTGCGTGACAGCTCATATTGTGGCCAATTCCACATAGTCTAATCTGTAAAGACAATAATCCAAAGGGGACAGGCAAGGAGGGAGCGCTTGACAACCCACCTCCCTCCACAGCAGCAATACCGAGCTGTCTGGCAAGAAAACATGAGATGAAGTGGAATAAATTCTCCTGGTAAATGTTATTACAAACAATATGCCTTCATGAAAAAGAGAGAGGGAAGAGCAATCTGTGCAGGCTGACCATTCTGCGAGCCGTTTATCAGCTTGAAATGCTATTTCATGCATTAATACTCCGCAAACTGCATTCCCCCCAACATTTTCAACACAAAAGCCCTCCGATTTATGATTACCAGTCAACTAGGCAATAGCCTGTGGCCCCCGCCGACACACCACTTCCTTTTCCTTCCCTTGCCGAGAGTTCGTCTCAGGGCCCCTGCAGGTTCAGAGACAAGGCTGTCAGGGTAATGTGATCAAGGTGGATGCAGGCTGAGAGAAGCTAAATCGTGACTGGAGGATGACATTCTTTGATTTTTAACCATTACAGAGTTTTCATAGAGCTGCAGTCAATTTATTTTATTTATTCTAATGAAGAGCATTAGCAATGCCATACTGTGCTGCACTGCACATTGATCGCCTCGTTAATCACACTTTGCAGACACTCGCAAATCAAGTTCTAACAGCAAGCACTGAATCAAGTGCAATGAAGCATAAGCTCCTTCACAATTTATGATCTTTCAAATTGCATCTTTTCAACCATTAAATTGCAAGATACCATAAATTTTTATCCTCTCTTCTTCAGTCCTGGTATTGATTCTGTCGTGTGAAAAATAGAAGAGTAGTAAATTCAGGCAGTTAGACAAAATTTAAGGCTTGTCTTCAGAAAGGAAACTGAATGGCACAAGGAAGGCTGTTAATTTGCCATCAAGAACAAATACCAGGAGGGATAAAAATTTAAAAGTCCAACAGGGGCTTCGAAGACGTGACTCGGATGTGTTTCAGTCCTCTGCAACCTTGAGCTCTTTTACTTCGCTACGTCTGAAATGCCAGTGCACCTTCAGGGTCTTTTACCTACCATTTTTTAAGATTAGGTCCCTGATGTGCCGCAGAATTAGAATTAAGTCTGCACCATATATGAAAATGACTGGATCCTCTTTTCATCTGGCAGACAGTCACAGATTCTGTAGCTTTTATATATATATATACAGCCTATAATATATATCCGATCTGAAATTCAGTACTTAGAGTGGTCATTACATTTAACCTGTGGAAATCCAAACTGATTCTTGCATGCCCCACGCTGTTCTGAAAATGGGATAATTGTTCTAACATTGCATCTTGCTCACACCAAGCTGAAAAGAACACTTGTCAAACAATACAGTCAAATTAGTTCTCTGTGATTGAGCATGTTGACGGTCTATCCAATACATTATGCATCCAGGAAAAGAAACAGAGGTGTTGAGTTTCAATTACTGTAGTGAAATAAAAGAGAGGCAAGAAAATGGCTTGCAAAAGTGCGGGGTTAATCTCTTCACATATGTACAGGCAGCGACTCTTAAATTATGATTGGAAAGAGGGCCTGCTGTTACATGTGGCATGGAAATAACAATGCCTGCAACATAAGAACCTGTCTCAGAAGTCAGAAACAACCGTACGCTCTGCAAGTTCTTGTGAAAATCTGGTTCATCTTAAAGGAGAAAAGCAGTGCCTCAGGTACACTAATATCTTAATGTAAAGAGCAAAGATTGATCCCTGCAAGTTTTAAAAAGCTAAGAGAATTCAAATGGTTTAGCAGACGCAAATGACATTTCCAAATGTCTAAATAATTTTTTTCACTCTTTAGAACGGTGGAGAAGAAAGCCTTCGCTAACCTCTGCACAGAGGAAAGCAGGGCAGCCTTAATCATATAGCGCTTTGCCAGAAAACTGCTGTGAAAGGGTGAGCAGTAAAACTGCAGCGGCATGGTCGACAGGCAGGGAAGATAACACTGCTCCAGTCATTTTCATGGGAGGCGCTGCCCAACTCAGACAGCATACTCCACATCCTGAGAGGTGTAACACTGGTCAGGCAGCTAAAGGGTTTTTGACACAGACCCTCCCCAAGGGACGGCAAATCAGCAGAGGAAACAGCACGTAAGGAAAACAAACCGTAATAAAATGCATAAAAGCTCACAAACATTGGATTGATCAGACAATTACAACCCATCTGGCTTGTTAATCTCAATCTGCTCACTTTGGCTTTTTTTTTTTGCAGTTGGTGGTGCAGAGTAACTGTTCCCAGACCAGCTAACAGCTGAAACTTAGAGGTCTGGTGATAATTTTCTCATTATTAGCAAATGAACAGAGCAAAAACAATGAGTGGATCTAAGAAAGGAAAACTGTATTTTCTAAATGCTTTTAATGTTGAAGCTGTAGTTTTTACAGATTCATTTACAGGTTTGTGTGGGAATTTATATACACAGGAAACAGGATAACAGGAATACACGTTGTCAAAGTGGTGAGTAAAACTGTTTATGAGCATTACCGCACATCATCTGAATATAAATCCATTATCACAAATCCAAACCATCCTCTAAATAAACTGACTGATGCTTTGTCTCATCCCTGTTGTTGTTATTGCTGTTGTAGTTCTTCTTTTTCTCTTATCAAATGAAGCTTTCACTATCACACTGCATGAAGTATAATTGCACTTTTAATGCCTTCAGTGGTCTTATTGTGTTTATGTTCTTATGCTGCCTTCATAAAAAGAATATCTTCTTAATTTGAAAGGAGCTGAAGTGCTAATATGTTTTGCTCCTTACAATAAATGTACTCCTTCAAACTCAAGCTTTTAAGAAAGAGTCTAGTCTGTTTGAAGAACAATGAATCCCATAATTTATTGTTGAGAAAAAAATGTTAACTGTTCCAGATAGTCTATATGTACATCAGGTAATCAGTAACATTAACTGTAAAATAAGAAACCAAAGTATGTCAGCATGTGATTCCTTTTTTCTCATATTGACATATATAT
>JBBPCS010000001.1:17105389-17138000 GCA_037974645.1 Hollardia meadi | reverse complement strand
ATATATTTGCACATACATACACACATACACACATTTATCCACGCACCAATATATGTATACATACATATGCATAGCCCAATATCACCCAGTGACCCACCTTTCATATTCTCATGTTCCGTTTGAAGTGATAAAATAAACATTGAACCTAATGAATCACAGAAGAAAGTTGCCCATGTCAGTTTCAAAAGACTCTGGGGGGTTAAAAATATTGTTTTGATTTCTGCAAAACAGTCCAAGGTCAAGGTTTTTTCTCCTTTACACACTCACTTTCTCCACTACACAATCATTCGGCTGTCACGGCCTTACATAAAAGCACTTTTCAAATGGCAGACCAGTCATTAGATTTAGTGGTGTAGCACCAATGTTTGATCTGTCAACCGTTTTGCAACGTGAAAGAAAGAGCCAATCATCAATTGTCCCATTCTCCAGTTAAATTGTATCAGTTTTCTAAGTCCTCTGATAGTAAATTGAATATCTTTGGGTTTCGGACTGTTTGTTGGCTGTTGGTCCAGCAACCAAAGAATTTGAAAATGTCAACTTTGGCTCTGGTAATTTGTGATTTCTCAACACGTTCTGGCACTTTGTAGACCAAAATGATGAAACGAGAAAAGAGATTGATCACTAATGAAAATAGCTAGTAGTTGCAGCCCTATTCCTTGGTAGATTGATATCCAAGTCAACCAAATGTAAAATTATTAACAAAATGGAAACAACGGACAGGTGTGGAAAAAAGTTTAAAAAAATCAGATGGCAGCAGGAAAAAGTAATGGGCTATTTCAGATCTGGATTATGAGATGTGAATGAGAATGTGGTAGAGAAAATATTTTATTTGCCTGGAGTATGTCAAGAAAAATAAATAAATAAATCTATACACGGTACATCTCGACGTATCAGGATCAGAGAGGCATGACATTTGACTCTTAGCACATGATGTTATAAAGACAATGAACAAAGAAGCAGAGCTTGAACTCCTTCGAGCTCCCAGTGGAAGGCCAGAGGTGTCTGGGAGGTGTGTTTGGTGCAGTTGGAACGATAAGGAAACGGAAACTAATGAGATGTAACAGGTCCTGGATTATTGAATCAAACGCTTTCTCCTACACACACATCTATAAACACACACACACATAGTGAATGTGCAATCGTTTAATGTTCTCGGTGTTTTCTCTAAGTCTTCTATTCATGCTGAATTTAGCCAGCGGCAGCTGTGCACCGCCATCAGCTCGCCGTTTCATCACATCAACACTGCGGCAATGTCAAATATATATTTCTCTCTCTCTCTCTTTTTTTTTTAAAAGAACATTTATGAAACATTAAATGAATCTCAATCAACAATGGGAGTTAAGGTGACCCTGCACAAAAAGGGAAAGCAGTTTTCTAAGACACATCTTGTCCCCAGTGATATTCTACTAAATGGAAAGCTCACATATCAAATGGATGTGAGCACCTGTATTATAACCTCAAGGCTCTGAATAATGATTCTAAATTGCACTAAGCCTTGAAGGAACTCAAGCAGATAATTATTACCCTTCACGCATGCCGTGTGACGCCTCTTCTCAGGCATAGACAAGGACAAGGTTCTTCCAACAGAACCTGAGTAGTTGATATCCACAGTGGGGACACCAAACCTTTTTCCATTGTTTTACTAATGGATACAGAGGTGGCCTATTTCCCCTGCCTGAGAGAGGAGTAGTCAATCCACCTGTGTACCGTGATGATCAGCATACAGGTATAGGCCTCTTTCAAAGCAAAGATAATTTGAGTCCATTACCCATCCTTGATTTCATACCACAGCTTGCAAAGTGTGACAACAAACACATACAGTAGATGCTGACTGCTTCATTTGTAGCATCTTGGTGTGGCTAGATCTTGCCTGAACCTGCCAAGCTCAGCTAAAGTCATGAGTGTGTGAACTCATAAGGTGTCTCACATCTTAATGAAACACCACGGCTGCACGCGCTGCCAGATCTGCACGCCGACTGCCAAGACTATCACATTAACACGCAGCACCATGTGGGATATTGACAAATACCTGACGGAAAGATTTAAGTAAGAATTCAGCGGGACTTTAAAATATAAATGCCTTTTTATTAAAAAAAAAAGTGAAGTAGAAGGTATTTAATGATCGGCAATGAAAATGAAAACACCCGTGATGTAATGTAATGCAACAGCACTGCAATAAACACTAATAGAAACGTTCTGTGGCACCTTCCAGGCTGTACATTGATGCACTTCAACAATAAAAGTCACCCACCTCATTCTCATATATGAAGAAGCAAAAATGACTTGCAGTAAATGCATTAACAGTCGTAGGAAGAGGAGGTACAGTATATATTGTCAACAGTGCGTTCTTTCTAAACAACCAGCAAGGAGCTAAATACGGAGACCCAGAGCGCTCAACTCACTGCAACTTAAGAAAACACATACAAATAGACCAAACACTAGCAAATCAAAAAAACATCTTCATCCATTTGACAACATGTGTGCTGCAAACACTCACAACACAACCAAACAGAGAAACGCACTGCAAGTAGCACAGATGACAACGGATATGGATGTTTCTAGGAGACACTAAAAAGTGATGGACAATAAAAAAAAAAAGTTTCTCCTTATTTTAATATCGTGATGGCATGAGTCAGATATTAGCCGGTGGCAGATATCTGTTGTTAACCTAGCCTTTGCATTTTGCTTATTATTAGCCTGCCAATTCAAATAATACCACGAAAAACACACCAAGCCATCATGATATTAAAATAAAGAGAAAAAACTTATATTTTATTTTATTTTCCAACCCCAGTTACAAGTGGCCGACTTCAATAACTTTGCGAGTCACAAATGGTCGAAAAACATCAACATCCGTTGTCATCTGTGCTACCTGCAGCATGTCTCTCTAGTGGGTTTGTTTTGTGAGTGTTTGCAGCGCGCATGTTGACAAATTGATGAAGATGTTTTCTTAATTGGCTTGTATTTTGTCTATTTGCATGTGCTTTCTTAAGTTGCAGTATGTTGAGCTCTCTCAGCCACCGTAGCTAAAAGCTTATAGGATATTTTATTTGAAGGGGAATTAAACGTATGCACTAGCATGGAATGTGTAGAAGGAGGGTTTGTTGCAGTGCAAGATGGGCAGTGACTCTGCTGTCCTGACTTCAGTTGTGGGTTCATTTTACCACTGTGGGTTTCAACACCATGGACCACAGCCTTACAAACGACCACAGAATCAACTTAGACACAGTGCTACCAACAATTAAGATTAAATCACGAATCTAGTATTTATAACAGGACTGTTGAATTGCATTACAGTGCACAAGTGTCTGGTCACAGAGTATTATGCAGCAGACTCTTGTTATTCTCTCAACATGCCATTGTTTATGCTGGTACACTTTGATTGCACGTGTACTTTACATTAAATGAGTGAGTGCTCTACATAGACATCCAACAACATTCAATGGTCCACATAAGGGTGGGTGATATACCGGTTTCGTCCTTAAATTGGACATTCTGCCATAACGTGGATTTTTCAATACTGTCAGTTCCTTGATAAATATTTTAGTATAGCCTATTAAAGATAATGTTCTTTACTGCAGCTGTGATAACATGCAGGTAGAGGGCTGCTACACATACTCGTAGAAATGGAGTTACATATGGTAACTACTATTTTCCTTGCTAACCTGCTCCATCCTCCATCTGAGGAAGTGAAGACCATGTGATTAACTTTATTTTTGTCCTGGCAACAACTGGAAAACTCTCAACGGGGGCAACCAATAAAGCAGGATTTCCATTCAAAACTAAAGCTCAAGGATGGTTCAATACCTTCAAACAGAACCTCCAAGTTAGGTTTTTAGCATGTTCCATGGCTAATGTGGCTAGCATAGGAGTAAATATTGAGTTGCAGCCAAGAGAAATTACAGTATGTGAACGTTAAGCCTCATTTGTAACCAGAGTGGTAGGTTGATGTGAGTTTTTTTCACATTGTTTTTGGTGGAACTTACTGCAACACTAGCTCAGCTGGCTCCGTGATCCTCACCGGTATGTGCATCTCTTCCTGCCGTCTGTAAATTGAGGCTACAGGATATACATGTCCTATGGTAGACTGACTGGGGCAGGCTGCTCCTCCCCAAACCACATGTAAGTCTATATCTCATTTTGGTTTAGAGCCAATTAACACATCCGTTTTTTTCAGTACTAATTTTTTTCTTTGTTGAGATTATGTTTCCTTACATTGCCAGTCGGGTGAAAAGAGGTAGAATCATATTTGAGTGGAGTATCCCTTTTATTTTAATGATACCGTAAAATAATAGTCACCCTAAAAATAAAGAACAAAAACAAATATGTACAAAAAAAACCCCAACACGTTACAAATTTAAGCCCAACCCAAACCTTGTAGCACTTTTTCCGATATAACATGAAATATCTTCCACTCTTTACCATTCTGTTTGCTCAGAGCACATGACAACAACGTATGCTGAGTTTTCCATTGTGACCTGGCAATTTATTAAATGATATGATGATCATATGTCTTGTTTAGTGAGGTGCAGTACTGCATATTGCATGTTACAGTGATGCAGGTTTCTCAGACCTGTCACACTGTTACACTTCAAATCTTCTCTATGACTCACATTAAAGATGCCGGTACATTCTTCATCAGTACATGCTGAACACTAAAAAAAAAACACTATACATGTATTATTTTTCAATAACACTTCCTGTTTCCATGAAACGTGACTTTATTTTTTTTTCGCACTAGTCCTTATCCCCTGTGAGCCCAGATGTGGATCTGATTACAGCACTGGACTCAACAATTCAGTGACATCACTAGGAAAGAATATTGTCTACTGTATGTGTTGTCTTTTTTTAAATTTGACAAACGAATTATATGTTACATGGCAGGAAATCCGCTGTTCTTGAGTGCTTGGTTGGAATAAAAAGTGGCAACAAATGTTTTTAGCCACCATGTTTTTAGCCATTAATTTGCTCTCATATTATGTGCAGCTATGGGGGAACAAAATGATCATGCCTATGATGCCCATGAAGGACCCTTCAGGCCTAGATGGATAAAGCCTGGAACACTCTCTAAAATGGCAATAAGTGAGGGAGACTAGGTAATAAATGGCTTTTTTGCTTGTGCTCGGTCTCAGGGGATATTCTCCAAATGAATTAATATTGAAGCGGAGACTCAGACCCAGGCAAGTTTATACCCATAAAAATTGGCAAATTATGGCCATGGTGACAGGCCACTCCATCAGCAGGGATGTGAATAATGTGCAATATTCTGCTGCTGGGTTAAAGTAAATGATAATTACACAAAGGCGATGCCAAGTTAAAGCACTACACATCTCATCAAACCACAACCTGTCACACTGATATTAGCCATGGTTAAGCCATGATTAAGGAAAAAAAAATCCTAAATGACAATAGTACAGTGTGTGTTTGCAAATGTTCTCTCACACACACACAGACACACTTTTACTCCTTGCTGCGCCCGTGGATATTCAAATCTGCCTCTTTTGAAATACTTTTGAACACAGAAGAAAGCTTGAAGAGCTGAGGGGGGAAGGGGCACGTATAGCTCCAGATGTCAAAATCTATCAACAGGCAGGTGGGATACGGCAGTCAGTCTGAAAGGGCTTTTTGAAATGCGCACACACTATTTCAATAACACTTACCTCTAATAATCTTCAAAAGTTTTGCATTCATTTGAAAAAAGTGAAACATGAGAGAGACTCCAGCTTTAGGGCTCAGTCTGTCTGACGGAGATACAAGAGGAAAAAATAAAGTACAATATTTGGCTGCATACTCTGTGTTGGAGATGTAGAAAACTTGGCAGTGGGTCTCTGTTTGTGTAACTCACTGTTTGGATGGACTTCAGTCCAATTTTACTCTGAACTTTTGAAGTCTATCTCAATGTGCGAAGAAATGGTGTTGATTTTACACCTTTCTTCAAACTGTAAAACTCCTCTTTACATTAGTTCTTGCAAAGGAATAAATGAGTATTCTGCCAGTGAACATGAATGATAAAAAAATACTTAATCACAAACAAATTGGAAACTTCAATACTTAAAGGAATGGGTCAGAGTTACACCTAAATTACAACTTGGTTGTACTATGCCTTATTGTAAAAGAAGCTGCCATCATCCATCATGTTCATCTCGGATGCACCTATAGGCAGAAGTCTCGCGCACATGCCTTCTTTGAGGTCTGGCACGTCTCCACACCTCTGTCTTCGCATACTTCATCCGATTCTTGTTTGAACATGACTCACCGGGCGATGTGCTGTCACATCACTTTATAATCAGCCTGATCTGCATAAGACAAGTGCGGCTTCTGGTGATTTTTGCACGTGTGAACACTAAAACAGAATGTGCTCTGATGCGCAAAACAACTGGTTTGGATGCACTTGGATAGTTCCTGTTTTCTAAGTTAGGATGATAGAATCAACATGTTCCCGGTCGCATCTTAATTCACCATCGCAGTTTGGAGATGTTAAAACCATTTGCTTCAGTTTGCAGCCACTTCAGAAACAGCCTCTCATTGGACTGAACTGTGCATGAGCGAACAGTATCAGGCGCTCAACCAAAATCAGTGTTAGTTCATAAAAGCATCGGCTCTGGCAGACAATGTGAACCATGTGCCCTTACCTGCTGTCATAGTCTGCACTTGCTCCAAAGCAGCAGCTGTACAACAACATCAACTTTATCCATAAATCCATTATTTGGGGAGTTATGCGCCTACGCTGGTTTTTCTCCGTAATCCACAAGCCCCGGGGAGGAAACCGCGGACGAAACAATTGGACGAGGAAACGGCGAGTTTCGTTGAAGATGCACAGGTAGGACAGGTCTGCAGGCGTCCTTCAAACTGTTCATATGCGATATTCAGGAGGTGCGGGAGTGAAACCAGTCCGCTGCCTGGAAGTAGAGGTGAATGTGTGTGTGTGTTTGTGCGTGTGTGTGTGTGTGGAGCGGGACGCACTCTGCCGGGAAGAGAGCGCACAGCTCCCTTTCTCTCTCTCTCTCTCTCCTCTCTTCACAAGTTCAGTCAGCAGGCTCTCCCACCAACAGCACCTACTGCAGTTAGATATTTATCTTCCTCCTTCAACAACCAGCGGCCGAAACACAGCAGATGACCTGCCAGCTGCGCTTCTGGGACTTAACGTCATGACCTGTGCAGCCAACGGGAGTCTCCAGATGCAGCTTCGTGCCGCGCATGCTCTGCAAATGCCTTCATGAATTGCGTAGCCTGCTGAGGTACGCAGGTGCATCGCCCACCCAGGTAGATGTTGCTCACGCAGTAGAGACAATGGAGTAAAAAATTACCGGTGCAGAATTTGGGGAGGACAAAAAAAATTAGCAGCGCAAAATACAAACTGAGCGGTTGGGTAGTTTTTAGGAGTACTTGCATAAAGGGAAATGCTTTTGTTGGCCCTGCATTTGTTGTAAATAAAAACACAAGTGTGACACATTGATTCCAGCCACAGACAGACCGTGCTTTGTGTTTTTTTTTCTATTGCATTGTTGTAAAAAGAAGCAAAAATCCGCTGGTTTTCTTGAATGCAATTTTCCCCATTATACCCTGAATAACATCTTGAAAGTATGAAATGTAAAACTGCAAAGTCTTTATTCTCTTCGAGGTCATGTCTGATTCTACAGGGTAATTATGTGCCGCCTGAGTCATTAGCAGAAGTGATGATTGCACTTCCTGTCTGGGGGTAGAATTATAAAAGTCTGTCTCATTTTGAGGTGTGACAGCCCACTGCCTCGAGAATTTAAGTCAGTCAATAAAATAATTCTCCAGTAAGGACTCAATGGAGAAGGCCTAACAACACCATTTTCAGTAATGGAGCAGGAGATGAATGAGATGAAGGATATGATTACTTCAGCTTGTTCACAGTCACCGCCGACATGGCCGCTGTTCGCCTTGTTGAGCCCCGTCAACAGCTCGATAATCAATCTCTGTGGTGGTACAGAGGTCTGACATCTCCAGAATCAAGTGATCGGAGAAATGCCGGTTGTGTATAATTACGCTATTAATCACATTATTTTCATAACTGGACTGTAAGGATGTGATGATGTATTACATTTGAAAATAAATGATGGGTTCACCCATGAACAACAGCATAGGGATGTTGTGTAAAACTAAGACTGATCAGATTCAACTTTAAAAGTTCAGTTACCCAAAACACGAAAATACATATAGGGTCACTCATTCCGAGCGGTATCTAGCCTTGCAAAGCTTCTCAGGTTTATCTCGTAAACTTTGGTTATGCTCATCTCAAAGAAAATGCTTTTTTAGTTAATTTACGTTAAATTTGATAAGCAGTTGTTGACTTCCAGAGGAATTGTCTCGAAAGAGTGGCTCCATTTAAACACACGTATATATTCATCTATTAGTGGAAATGTATTGTCTAACTGTGTGTGTTCAACCTTACGTGTTGTGTACTGAATAGGTACCTACATTTATTTGAGTTAAGTTACTGAAAGGGCACCAACTGAACACTGAATCTACTGTCTTATTAGCTCCAAATTTCACGGTTCTTTCCAGGAAACGTCTGAAGGAATTAGAAGGGAATTAAGGACAAGTGAAATAAGGCATTACCAAATTTTGCGCGTGGTGCTAAAAGTACTGAAAAACCTGAACATCAACATGTCAAACCCACAAAATATCAACATCTGTCAGGGTGATGTGAAAAAATAAAAATGTATTTTGGTGGTTTGGGTGAACGCATCTTTTAATTAACCCCGTGGGAGAAGTGAGTCATTGTGTTGCATTCTGAACACACAATGCCACAGCAGACAGAAGTTAAAATAAACACAAAAATAGAGCATAAGCAGGGAAATCCTAAACAGGGAATATACAAGTTAAGAACGGGCAGGATGAGAAGCATTTTGAAAAATAGAAAACAACATTATTAGGGTGTGCAAAATAACAGAGGAAAATGTGAGGAAATGAAAATGTTATCGTTATTGTTGTTTTTGTTTTTAATGGTTTCTCTTACTTTGTATATTTTCTCTGTTATGCACCACAAAACCAAGGCAAATTTCTTGACTTTGTAAAAACATACAATAAACCCGTTTCTGATTCTGTTAAACGATAATAAATTCAGCTCAGTGCATCACTGACTTTATGCTGGACTCACAGAAAGGCTCCACACGGCTAATCGATCATAAAGAAACACTTTACATTCACAGAGAAAGAAGCTCAGATATCTCACCATATATTGTCTAAACACAGAACCTTGTCTAGTCACCTTCCAGCCTGGGGTGTTCGGGTTGAATCCAAACACTTGACAAAATTCTCCTCTCTTTCTCATGCAACTTTTAAGTAGTGCCACCTAGTCTCACTCTACTCACTCCTTTTTCTGTCTATATGCATTTCTGTAATGTGCAGAGCCACAAGCATGAATATCCCCTTTTGAAATAACTCCAGTCCTTGGAAGGAGCCGTGTCTGTGGCCATTCACCTCAGGATAGATTGACTCTACTGACTGAATTCAGATGAGATGCTGGAAAAAGGCCCCACCTCTCTCATCCATCCCTTCAGTGTGAGCAGGAAAACTGTCTCTCTGGCTACCTCTCCAGATTTCTCAAGCAGCCGCAACACACTGTCAAAAGTGCCAACATAGGATCTATGTAAAAAAAAAAAGAAAAAAGAAACTGATAAAAGATTAAGGGGGCGTCTATAGTATGTGTAAAGTATACAGGATTGGATATATGGAGCGTATTGTGCGACGTTCAGCTACTAGGCTCTGAACAGTGTGCATCTAATCAAGCACACTGACCTTTTTGCCAGCATCATAAAATATTCATTGCTACTGAACATATTACGGGATGCATATCACATTCACATTCATTCTTTATGACGAATAATCAGTTTCTCTGTAGAATAATGGCAAACGCTATATTTTAACTGATGTGCTATGAGTTTACATCCAATTTCTCTCTTTCAATATTCCCCCCTCTCTCTCGGTGTCTCACACACACAGAGGAGAGGGGGATAATGATGATTTTCCGCCTCATGTTTAAGTGCAGATGACTTTTTTTAAAGCAGTATTCTTCTCTTAATACCTGGCAACAGAGGAAGCTTGCTGCGGAGTTCTTTCGCAGAGGGCCGTGTACAGACTATTTTCAAAAAATAGCATGTGGAAGTATTTGGTGGTTAATTTGCATTATGGTGTGTAATTCCTGCTGCTTCTGTTTACACCGACAGCTTGATCACACCAGTTAAGGGAAAGACACAAACCTATCATAGCAGTTGGCGAGACACTTGAGCTTTTTGACTACAACAAAGCACTAAATAATTGAGCGTGCGTGAGGACTAGTTTATCATATCAGAAATCATGGCACTGTTTCCTCCGCCTTCAGTCTGAAAGATTTCAGAAGATGACTTTTGCTCGTGCAGAATTAATCAGCAAACATCTGTTTTATTTCCTGATTTACAAAATGGCGAGTAAAATATGCATAAAAAGTAAATGTCAAAGGTGGATAGGAAATAGTTGTCTTCTTAGCACTGTCATGACACAGCCAGTAGCCACAGAAGCCGGGTACTTTATCAAACCACAGTGAAGTGCTGCTGTACAGCGGTGCTTGTAGTCCTAAATATTCACCGGTGCTTCCAGTTGGCTAGCGCCGACTGTCAGTCCACTCTTTTCCGGTGGCCTTCCCACCAGCATGTTGTTCTTTGGTGAGCAGCTTTCAGGCTCCATAGTCATCACCCGCACCGAGTACCCATGAGTCTCTGCTTCCCACGAGCGGTCCAAGTCGACCAGACCCATACACTGTTTACCTGGAGTGGTCCGAACAGAAACAACATTGCATTTTAAAAATAAAAATAAAATAATCCAGTTTAAAGCATTTACTAAAATCGTGACTTTTCTTGCAAATGTTTATACTTTCACATAGGGACAAAATAATAGGAATTAGTTAGATCTTGAGGATGTGCTTGCCCAGTATTTTGTTTTGTGGTGCTAAACCAAAGTCTTAAAAGTGCCAATGTTGTGTACCATAAGGTACAGAGGTAGCACACAGATAAATCTTAGAACAAAGTGGAATGATGTAAATTTCATCAATTTAGGCCGAAACGTTAGCATGTTCCAAGATGTATGTGTGTGCTACCTCTGTACCTGTACACAACATTGAAAATAATAGGAATGCCTTTTTATTTCACAATGTGTGGAAACCCAAAATGACAGCAAAGCACAGCATCAGAAGGTACCATAGATTTCAAGAACATTACCAGTAAAGCCTAATCAATACTGTTTTAAGTTGATACAAGTGATATTTAAGAGGGAAAAAACATTTTGATGTTCAAACAATATACATTCAGAAATACAGTATATTCCTTTAATTACATTATTACTGTATTTTGCAGGATTGTTTATAGCTGAGAGTAACAGCAGTAAACTATGGTAAAATTGAAATATTGTACAGTTCAGACGAAAAAAATCCACAAATTATATAAAATAGCTGTCATACACATAAAAAAATACAACCTATATAACCCTAATTTACCACAGTCAAGTGACAAATAAAAAGGAAAAACCTGAATAATTGAGGGGAGACACATTTGCCATGTTGGTATAGGCTGCCATACACATGTACACATGATACAATTCATATCCTTATGGCCCAGCAGACCTCAATATTGGATCAAAACGAGAGAGGAGAACATCTAAATGACTTTGACTTTAAAGGTTAGATACATTCCGAACATTTGTATAGCAGCAAACAACTATTTGCTTTTAAAAGATATCGTGGAGTAATGGCGTCCTGAGCAGAGAACGCCTTCTGTGTGCGTGTTGTAATCTGAGCCTCTCTGTTCTTTCTTTTCTCATATTATAGCCACACAGTAAACTAAAATATGTTTCTGAAAACATCTGAAGCGAGATATAGGCAGGAACAGAATCTTGATTCACATTTGATCAGCGCAGCCTTATTTAACAGTTTGATCAGAGTTTTGTGAACAATATGTGTGGAGATGCTGCGACAACGCTTGCATTTGTTTTGGTCTGAGATGCTGGTGCTCTTGCACAATACCTAGTGGCAGTTGAATGTCGTATATTCACCTTGAAGCAAAAAGGACGACAGTATCCCCATCCACAGGGCACGAGGGGGGTCACTAGATGGTTTGATAAGAATGAAAATGATGCAAATCATGTGACCTTTACAGTCACCAGATCCTAACCCACATGAACATCTAATTGCAGCAGTGGGTTAAACAGCGATCCACACCACCATCATCCCAACACCCAATGAGGGAATCTCTTTTATAAGAATCATCCCTTCAGTAAAGCTCCAGAGGCATGTAGAATCTGTGCCACGGTGCACTGAAGCTGTTCTGGCAACCGATGGCAGCCGTGATTATTTGTTGTTGTTTTTTGTCACCCATCTGTGTGTGCTGCTTATGCTGATACATCCAATTGAATATCAACAGATCAACATATCAGTCAGGCTGTAATGAAGCAGCATTCGCTGTAGTGCCACTGTATCGGTTTACATATTGTAGGTGTTCCTGTTCATTTCCTTTATGTTCCTAGCTTTCATTTGTATCAATACCCAACAGAAGCCATTTATTCCTAAACAATTTCACACTGGTTATTATCTTTGCTCTAAAAATAGACTTCAGATGTATTATGCGGTTCAGCAGGTAGATAGCATATGGCAGACAGCAAATGCGAGCTTTGGTCTGCCATGCTGCCAACACGGTCACAGTCCCAGGCTCCGGAGAGATGAGATCAAACATGGTTAGAAAATGTTAGTGGGAGAGGTTGAGCCCTGTTAACTGATACAGAGCAGAAGCCTCTGTGACAGGTATTGTCAGATACATATGAAAGGGCTTCATCCTGACGAGGCATTGGGGAGCTGCCTCAGATTCAGAGGGAGGCTTTGATAAGCTGGAGAGCTATCAGGACGAAGAGAGTCCTCAACATAATGAAACACTGTACAGTGAAGCTGCAGCACAGGCCTGGAGGTTTCAGTCCGACAAAACACTTCCCTCTGAGCCTGACAATACTGATGTGGCAGCTGTTCACCGCAGCTGTTTTGTCACATTGAAGAACATTTTTTTTACACTTCTCAAAAGTCTTTTGAACAAATAGAGCAGTGGGTTTGGTTCACAGAGTGTTAGAAAGAAATCTCAGAAAACACATCTGCACGTACCAAGTTAACTATTTAGGTACAACAAAAGAAAACCTCCTACTACTATGATAAACAGAAATCAATCTACAAGTGTGATTCAGAGCTGGTAAAGTCAGGAGTTATACTGGAAAAAAAGTGCTTTTTGGGTGTATATGCTTTCAATGCCTTAGTCAAAGAACAATATATATTAAGATAAAACCCATTTCTGTTGTAGGACATATATAAATGATTGTAAACAGTACCTATGAGTCGCCTTTCAGGAGGGAGCTGGACAGCAGTTTGGTCTGCGAAGCGACAAAGGATCATGTGTTCCTGAAACAGGGACAGAGAATGAGTACAGGAACTGTTTATTTCAGGTGTAATCAATAACAGTAAAGCTTTGGATATCTGTCAAGTGTCAAAACCACTCGTTTTGGTCCTGCTACAGTGAGGACACATCAGATCATTCAGAAATTTTAAGAATTCCACAAATACTTTTTTTTATGAGCAGTAAAACTAACACTATTATGATGCATGAATGAATTTGTTCTGTCTATTAACCCCGTCTTTTTTTTTTTACATCTGCCTTTCCTTCTCACAGCTGTGGAGAGGAGCCTAAATCAGCGTGCACTGGCCAAGAGGGAGGAAAAACTTAGCTTTTCCAAGGAAATGACCAGTAACAAAAGTGTTTATACAATGATTACTTTCAAAAGAACAAAAACAAAATCTCCACAAAGTTTATTGATGATTTTTTACTGATGCACTGAGTGGAAACAAGAAAAAACAAAAATGACAAGGCCAAAATTATAAGCCCTCTGACAATCAATAGTCAATAGTATAACCTTTCTGACTCACAACTGACAGCAACCTCTTAGTGTAGTTCCTAACTAGGTTGGCACATGTTCCTTGAGGGATTGTAGCCCATTCCTCTATGGCAAATTGTTCCAGCTCATCCAATTTACGTGTTTTTTAGCATGGACCGTAACCTGAAGCTCCCGCTCCCGCTAATCAGTTCATCCTTGAGTGCAAATACATTTTCTTCAAGTGGTCCTTAATTTGAAGAATTTTCTTCAAGGTTTTCGTGAGATATCTCGTTCACAACACAACCCGAAAACATAATGCCTTCGGCCGCAGCTACCGCCGGCGCAGAGACATAAAAAACATGGAAGGACTTAATTTGCATGGTAAGCTTTATGTCAACCACATCATATGATTCTAAGATTCTGTGCATTAAATCATCCTTGTAAACTCCTCAGAAAGGTCAGATTAAAGCCTGGTTTTCATTTCCAAAGAGCAATTTTATTTTCTTTCCTTTTTTTTTTTTTTTACCTTGCTGTGGTTCATGAAACAAGTGAATCAGGAGGGCAGTTAGTATTCCCTAATCTGCTTGTACAGTACTTTAATTGATTCCATTCTTCACTGCATGTGGGCGAGCTGAATGCGAGGCCACAGAACAGGTGCTTAAAGTTAGCGCTGAACACCAATATCTCACACCATTAGCCCTTTATTCCAGCGATACACCATTTGTCAGTGTGCTGTCATTCTGTTTAACCTGTGTAGTCCAGGAAGGAAAACAATGGTTCTGCTATAAAACAATGCAATGCAGCTTTATTTCTGCAAGTGTCAGCTGGGGGGGGGGCAGAGTGGGGTTCTGTACACAGAGCCCAAATGAATAGCTAATATCACACGTTGTTGTTGAAAGCAAAAACCATTGAGGGGAGGCAGGGTGATTTAGAACTCACATTGAGGAAGTAAATAATGTGTCTGCTGGTTTAAATGGAATACAGATTTTTCCCGCTATGTGGCTACATGTTTAGCTTCTTATTTCCAGACGGAACATGTGGCAATCCTAATTTCTTTTGCTCACTAGGTTTTAGAAAAATCACAGAACAATACAATTGCCCACTTCTATGCCTCTCAAGCCACATCTCTAAAAAAACAGTTTCTTCTAGAGCACAAAGAAGTTAGAGGTGGTCCAATGTTGTGACATGTCAACTCTTGAGGTTGCCATGGCTAAGACCTGCAGCAACTTTTGCACAGACTTTCCCTAGGGGCACTGACAGGTCCCATACATCACCATGGGATGGGCCCTCCCAGAGTACAGTGTTGTGTCTGTGCTGAGCGATATATAGACTGCAACTGCCTTGTGAATCAGTGTTCCAAAGACATGCGAGAGCCAAGAGGTCTAATTAATTCTATTTTACTGTCCCAATAGAATAAGTAAAATAAATATATGATTTTAAAAAATCAGGAAAGCAATAAACATGTAAAAAAAACCAAACCCTACTCATCGAGCAAAATCAAAAAAGGTACGTCAGTTTTTAAAGGGACAGTTCACCCTTAAATCAAAAATACATATTTTATATTTTTCCGTTTTACCTGTAGCGCTATGTATCCATTTTGGTGTGAGATGCAGAGTGCAGACACAATTAGTCGATTCTGATCGAAAATGAGTTGCCAACTGTTTTGATAATTGATTAATAGTTTCAGTCATTTTTCAAGCAAAAATGTCATGACATCGTTACAGCTGATATCTCCAAAACTCTGCAACTCACACCAAAACAATCTAGATCAATAAATAGCACGACATGTAAGAGAAAAAAAAATCTGTATCTTTGGTCTTGGGCTGAACTGTCCCTTTAATGTTTCAGATTTTTGGTAGGCTACATCAAAATTACAAATGGAGCTTGTTGAACCAGCTGTTTGTAAGGTCAAACCTTGCCTAGTCCTACACTAGTATGTGTAGATTAGGTACTAAGTGGAGATTTACGCATCACTAAATTAATATATTAGACAGAGATTTATTGTTACAAAATACACATACATACTCCCTGCCATGTGAAACTTTTAAGTAGCTACCTCACAAAGAGAGTGTTAGCGTTTAGTGTGAAGAGTTAAAGAAATAATATGGAATATGGTTGATCTGATCCAACGCATGATAATAATCTTGTTAATTGGAAAGTTTTTAGATGACAATTAAAAAAAATAACACAACATACCTCAAATTGCAAATGTTCTGCCAATACCCCTTTACTTTTTGCTAAATAAGCTACTAATGTTAGCTTAGCTAGCATAATCAGATATTCCTCACTCTGAAATAATTATTTCTCCATGTATGCATAGATAAATAAAATATTGTTTGCCTGCTGAAAAAAACTGCAATTTTTGGGGATTATATGACAAGTGTTATGCTACTGTATCGTCCTGTTCACATATTGTAGTTGCACTACAGTTGTTTCCAAGCAAAAAGTGAAAAAAAAAAAAAAAAAAAAAAAACAAAAATTTAAAAATATAAAAAAAAAAAAACACAACAAAAAAAAAAAAAAAAAAAAAGCCTAACATGGTAGGATTCAACAAGCATAGGTAACATGGTGACAGCTAAATTCACCTCAGCTTTTGGTCCATGAACATTTCTTTCACGACACCCCACCATGGCCCGAGAAGCTACAGGGGTGATTTACTCTACTTATAGCACACAGTCACAAGTCACCCTGAGTTTGTAGTCAAATTTGGCAATCATCTCCAAAAAAATGGCTTTTTTTAATCTTCATATCACAATGCATGTTTTTTGTTTTGTTTTGAAGTCCTTCAAAAAAAGGTTTTACAAAAACACATCTGAATCACATATCATGAAGCCATTTGAAATATTTTGGACTCCTAATATTACAAATGCGTGTTCTATGTAAAGCCCAATATAAATAGCTGTTCAGTCAAAATATTTAATAAGCAAATAATGTGCATCATAAACAGTATATGTTCAAGAGTATTTACAATACAAAATTTTGATTGTTTTGATTTTACCTGCAAAGTGTTTTTTTTATTTATATGGAGGAGGGCTCTCTAATCTGCAAGCAGACCGAATGTAAGGGGGGACACTGAACACAAGAATGCATGATATTAAAAAAACAAAAACACGTAAGTTGAATAAATTTGCATGGACGTAAGCAATAACATTAATTCAGCCGGATAAAATTAGCTTGGTTGTGAGATTTAGACTTTGCTCCAAGGAATGTGGAACAAACCAAACTTACCAAGGACGTCATAAGAATATACAAAGAAAAAAAAATGGGAGGAAAAAATTACTCAATTTACCAATAATTTTTTGTTGAAAACACATAACAAAAAATTAAGTCGATTGAAAAGAAAATGGCATCCTATCTTTCAAACCATATAATATTGTACAAAATAAGGCATTTCCTTGTGTGTTTACTGCAATGTCTTTTTCTATCTTCTTTTAGCCTCTATTACTAGTTTTCAGTAAAAACTGAGTACGGACACAGACCAACTATTTTTATGTTAAAATATATATATATATATATATATTTAATTCCGTTTTCTTCGAAACTTGAATAAAAATGCAGGTAAGAGTATACACGAGAGAGGTTGTAGAAGTTCATAAGCGGGGTGTAAATCACTCCATGACTTCGCTGGCCGCTACTGTGGTGACAAGCTGAAGAGGGATCTCTGCGTTGGCCAGGATGTCCTGGGCGTTGCTGGAACCCTGCTGGATGTTGGTGAGGATGAGGGTGGTCCCGCCTGCCGTGGCGATGATACTGTCTGAGGACCCCGCGGATTCCATCGAGGCCACCACTGCGCTGCTAGAGTTCACGCCTTTTTTGTTCTGATGAGTTTTAATGTGCTTCGCCAGGTGGTCGCTCCGCATGAAGCGCTTGGAACATTCTGGGCAGACAAACTTCTTCTCTCCTGCCACAGACAAACATAAAGAGATTGATGGTGAATGCATTTGGAGAGGGTAAAACATGCCAAATATCAGGACTATATGTTTCATAGGAGAGGAGTTTAAGAAAGTGGCACGCAAGTTAATATCACTTGTCTCTTGAATAAAATCAAACAAAAATTAGATGCTTTATACAATAATAAACAGCAGAACTTTCAGACATTAAAATTATTATTAAATAGATTTCCGTTGCTAAAATGCTAAATTGAAACATCAAACTTAAAAAAAACAACAAATTTATGACAAATTGATATAACTGATTACAATTCTCACCAATTAGAAACATAGAATTATTGAATATCCACTGCGAGGTTAACTGTGAACACTGCCCGTTAATATCAGAGCTTAGAGCTGAGAGTGTAATGACATGCTACTTTATTGATATGGCCAGGGTTTATAAATTCAACAACAGTACGAGCAAGCTGAAACAGATTAGGTAAGATGATCAGAGTGCCCAGATTCAAAAGGGAAGCAAAAATAAATACGGCTCACTACAAGCATCTCGTCATGTTTTTGTTACACAATCTGAATTAACAGATCTTGCAAATTACGACTGCCCGACAAACTGCTCAAATCCCATTCTGAATTGGAAAAATACCACTAAGATGTGAAATCTGGATACGTTTATCACAATAGTCTTCAATTCCAAACCTGACATTTTACACGGGAATCTGGATGGGTTGCAAACACTGTCATTTCTTACATGACTCACACTTTGCAGGGCACAAATTAACACATTTTCCTGATGTTTTCCTGATGCGCAAACACTGAGGGAGCAGAAGAAGGGCACCTGTGTGTGTTCTCCTGTGTCTCTGCAGCTCATCGCTGCGCGTGAACCTCTTCCCACAGAACATCCAGCTGCAAACAAAAGGTCGCTCCCCTGAATGCCAGCGCAGGTGTGCTCGCAGGTGTGAAGTTTTTCCATATACTTTCCCGCAGCCTGCAATGTGGCAGATGTGCTGCTTCTTCTTCCCTGTGCTGGATCCTCTGAGAAAAACAGGTATGAAGAGTTAGGGTCCTGATATGTTTATTTCCTATGCAAATCTATACAGAGTGTGAAGATTCAAGTGCCAGTTAGACTTACTCACCTCCCACCTGACTCCTTACAGTTGGGGCAAGTACACGCCACTCTGCGCAGTCTCTTGCCCTCCTGACCCAACTGATCCTCATCATCCACCAGCCTGACGTGAAGGTGGGACAGATCGCTCGTGTTCAGGGTGGAGTCGGTGCTCAGCTGCCAGTCTCCAGAGTCTGGCTCTTCCTTTATCCGAATGTCTGGAATGAATGTGTACATTAATATCAACAGAAGCTAGACTTCCCAAAAACACAGTGAGAGCTGCTTTATTATTGCGTGTGTCTGGCAGCATGGCAGCAAATTTCACAAGTGAAACTCCATATTAAGCACAGTGATGGCAAGTTTGGTATATAGTTGAACGTAACCTGTGGGCTTTTTGGCCCACATTTGATTGCTGGACAGACAAAATATAGACCATTTTCATGACAGACATTCTGACTGACTACACCAGGACCCTGAAACTAGCTAAATGGAACCAGTGTACCACCAATATTATTTTTATTTACACCTGTGCTTCCTACTGCGACATGTCAAAAAGTCTTCAGTGAAAAAGTCAGTTACATCCCTACAACACGACAGATTATTCTACACAGATGTCACTGTGGAGTGTCTGTTTTTTTACAGGAAGTTTTCATGGTGATTCATACACTGGAACATGACGTGTAATTAGTGGGTGTTCTCTAGCACCACATAGTGGACACAGGAAGTGACATTCAAGTCCTTTGCGTGGTGTGCAAAACAACAATTCAGGACGTGCCCACCGGTCAGTTTCCGTTAAAGAGGCAGCAGCTGCAGCACCACCCGATGGGTGCGAGGGCCCATTCAACGCTGTAATTCATAATTTGACTTTAAACCCTCAAAGGTGAATTATTCTGGATGATCAGACCTCTGCTCAGGTTAAAAAGTGGTAGGTGCTATGCTGGAAAACAAGATCACTAAAATCCATGTTGTACGACTACTACTACTACTACTACTACTAATAATAATAATAATAAAAACAACAACAACAACAACCCAGGTCTAATTTGTCTCACTCTAAAGATGCAACCAACCTAATAAGAGAGTCATGGAGATGTCAATCAAACACTGTCCATTTAAGCCCACACAGTCCTGAGAAGAGGTCTAATTGGTCAACAAGATTGCCTGTGTGGGTTTACCATGGATACATACATGTATATTCTATAATTATACATTATAATATAAAGAGCTACTGTACCTCCAGGGTTGTCTGTGTTTCCTTCATTTTGGGCCACTGAGTTGACCGTCACTGTCTGCAGGTTGGGGATCTGCCCCGTGCTGATGCTGACTGGACTGGAGCCCAGTGACAGGGTCTGGACTGGGGTCAGGGTTATCTGCTGGGGTGGTGTTGTGGGCAGCTGGAGGTTCTGCAGGTTCTGCACTCCCTGTACCTGAAAGGTCTGCCACTGTATCTGACCCGATGGCATGACTGTCTGGGCTTGGATGATGAAGGTTCCTGGGTTGATCAGCTGCACGTTTTGCAGGCCCTGCCCACCGGTCGCCACTGACTGAACCACCTGACCGTTGGTGGTCTGAATGGGCACCTGCTGGAGCTGGATGATGGGCTGAGCTGAGGACACCTGGACGCTGTGTTCCTGGTTCTGTTGGATGAAGCCCTCCTGGAGACCAGAACTCGAGTCGGTTTGCTCTGTAGCCACTGATGACAATGAAGTGTCTTGTGTCAGCAGACCTGATTCATTAGTTGGAATGTGTAGCTGAGAGGAAGACGTTGGCACATATATCTCAGGATTTGCATTTGAGTCATTAACTGGTAGTGTCTGTGAGAGGTGATTATCTGTCTTGACCAGATTCTCTGAGCCATCCATAGGTTGACTCGCCATAATTAGCTGGCCATCAGCAGTGACCCCTGTTGCTATAGTCTGAGCACCAGACAGGCCAAGCGAGTCCAAGTCCACACTGTTAATAGGAACAAAAGTAATGTTCCCGGGCAAACCCACAGGCACATTAGTAACAACCTGACCCTGGTTGTTGAAGGTGGAGTTGCCAATAGAAACCCCCTGGATCTGCTGGACATTACCAGTCTGTGATATGAGGTTCTGGTTGTTATTAAGGATGTTTGCAGCTGATGTCACAGTTAGACTCTGGCTACCATCAGGCAAGATCTGAATCTGCCCCGTGGCATCCTGAGTCAGACTCACTCCCTCCACACTGGATGTGGAGAAGCTCAGCTGTCCATCTGCTGTCTGGATCTGAGGAATTACTTGGTACTGAATGTTAGGCACTGAATTGGCAGAGGAGGTGTCCGTTCCCGACGTCACAAAGACTGGCTGACTCTGTAAGTTCTGAAGAGGAAGTACATACTGTCCATTTGATGTTAATATTCCTTGACTTTGGATCTGTAACATTCCAGATTCATCCTTTCCTGATGTGGGTGTTAACACCTCCCATTTGTCAGTCCCAGTAAGTTGCGTAGATGGATCTGATGGCTGAGAAAGGAAATGACTGACATTAAAAAACTCATAAGGCAGTTGTTGTTAATAAATTAGCTTAAAAAAACCTCTACAAATGTATTAAGTCATACATAAAAAATTCTCTAATGTGTGTCTGACATGGTTTTTGCAGAGCAAAAAGTACAATTACCTCATTAAAATCCTTGAAATGGCACAAACTCCTTCTCCCTCATTAAAAATCCCAGAACATATGAATATGCTATTTCTTTTCATGTTTAACTGTTAGACACAAGATGTGTCCCATCTCAATGTAAAGTCCATTCTCAGCATTTGTGCGTATGCTTTTTCCACATCACACTTATTTATGCTAAATATTGGACCAGGACTGGCTTACAAACAATTTTTGATGTAACAAGTCATGCTCGTAGGCCCGCCTGTTAAAATCTGATTTTCAATGAGCACAGAGAAAATGTACACTTTCAGCAAAGAATGCAGGGCTCGACAGTGTGAGCATTTCACTTGCATTTGCCCCTAAAAATAGACATGTCCGCACCAGAAAAATTACAACATATAGCTAATCTCTTATAATGGTTCAGAAATTACGGGACCCTCATTCCACAGTAGAGTTTTATTGTGATGACACAGACGGTGAAAAGTGAGAGAAACGTGAACAACACTAGAAAAAAACGTATCGGTATGACAGGCTACAAGTTAACATTTATTAAGAGCAGCGCACTGGTAGGTCCTGAATAGGACAGAGCATAATGTGTTTGTGTGCAGGGTCAGAAATAAACGACTGCGAAGCACCAAATGCTGGTAGATTTTCAGCTTGGCCAATAAATCTAGTAAGGGCAGCCTCCACACTGGCGGGTAAATGTTTTTACCAAAATAGTTACATAACAAAAAGTATCTTCTGCGTTTTGGTGCACCTCATAAAATCTGATATCTACAGGGGTGTCATGGTGCATTCAGGTGCACTTCGTAACCCAGACATCAATACTGAAATGGCCACAAGGGTTGTTTAAAATGTGAAAGTTTCGATTAAAAAAAAAAAATATATTGTGCTTTGTTAAGATATACAGACCATATTTATCATTGCATTTTTGTTCTTTCACTGCAGTATTTTAAATAATTAGATGCTAAAATCCGAAGAATATCCCAATCATTTTTTCACAGAAAATAAATAAAATTGGCTGGCGAGTTAAAATGTTTCGGACAGTGTGTGTGTGGCTGAGTGAGTGAGAGAGAGTGGCAGAAAAAGTGAATGTGAGCGGAGCAGAGGAAAAGTTAAAATAAATTTTAAATAAATTAAAGTAAATTTCAATCTGGCATTACATGTACACTAAAGGTTACAGTGGCAGCTTCTCAATACAAAGAAAAGTATTGTCTCTTGTTCCCTCAACTGCTGGAAAAGTGGGTTATTCCTGAAGTATGAATCGACTTTGGAGAAAAACAGGCTTCATAACGAACTCATCAAGCTGATGCTAATGATGGGAAATTCCAAGAGGGCTTAATAAAGATCACTGTTGCCTGCATGTTAATTCTGTTAGTTCTAGCCTGTAACGTTCATAATGACTAATTCCAAATCACCACAAGAGTTGTAACCCCTAAGTTACAACTTAAGTCTGACAGATAACTCATGTCACATAATGTTGGAGCCTGTTATCCACTGTTATCAGTGTGACAATGACTCATGAAGGAACTGTTATGTCCGACAGAAACTCCTGCTACACCTAACTGTGCTTGAAGCATTAACCTATCTCCTCTAGTCAGTGCTACCTTTTCAGATTCTCTTCATGCAGTTGTTTAATTCACACCAGATTTTGAATGGCAGCATTTTTATCCGCCAAAATGAATCTGAGCTAAGAGGCAAACACACTAGAGTTTGCATCGACTGTAATAATCATGTGCTGTGTGAACAGACAGACACTTCTTAGTTTTCTTATACGGTTCAAGTTAATCTTGTAAACTCTGAAATCTACATTGCTTTGTATGGCAAAGTGCATGGGCGCTGCCAATGTCATGGTGAATTCAAGTACAACTTGGTTATTTTAAAAGGAGAAATTTTCAGGCCACAGACAAATCAATACACAGGCCTAGATCTGTCATTACTTTCTTGTTCTTTCACTACAGCACTTCTTAAAATTACATGCTAAAATCATATCCTATTCATTTCTACATAGGCAGAATTAAAAATTATATAAAAATCAAATCAAAATATTATCAGCAAACTCCACAATATTCTTGTACAAAAGGTCCCCAGGTATGTCTGATAATTTTCAAGTTGTTTTACTGCAGTCATTTTTAAATGTCATACCCAATATGCATAAATTTTGGCTGGTAAAAATATGCTTGGCTGTTGGATTTTTAAAAAAATCCACCAGTCAACTTCACTGGTGTGTCAAAAAGTTAATTTCTGACACAGTGCTTTACTTCGTGTTGCTACCACGGCTGTGATGACGTGTTAATTTACTACAACTGTATAAATACAAACTTAACTGTTGTTGCAGCTGCTTTTAAGTTAATGCCTTGAAGTGGTGTTCCTTGCTTCATGTCATCAGATTCTCAGCAGTGAGAATTGGTTGGCTTTATTTGATTTTGTTGGAAAAATTGAGAAATATTTAGCAATACTACAAACATGTTAAATACAATGATTAAATGGTACCAATTTGAAATGGAAACTAAATGCAGCAGACTAAAAAACCAAGACCAAAATTTGCCAGCAGAATATATGGAACTATATATTTTTTCTCCCACCAGAGCCTGAATGTCATCAAGCCTTATATTACCATAGTAATATAAAAATATAGCTTCTACAGCATATCAGCCAGCATATTTATGTCATTGTACATGTATAAACTAATGTACATCACAATAATGGTCTTAAGAACATGTTGTCAACAAAAACTTGGGATAACAATATCTTAAAATCCTAATTCAGCTTGCTCTTTCTGTACCAACTAAAGTATAAATCTGCACAGTAGCTGATAAACAACAAAACCAGTCAAATTACATCTTGACCTGCATTAAATTATCCTGTTAAAGAGCTTAATTTTCCGTGATGCACTTGGTGGTGAATGGTCGGATGTGGTTGTTTTATCACAGCACCAAACCGTTTAAGCTTGAAACATCTGAATGAGTTGCCAGCTGCGTAAACTAAATCATATATGGAATGTCTTGTTACACTGTTCTTCAAGTGATAACAGCATTTGCATTCAATACATCACATATTGAGGCCCACTGGGTTTAGGCTCACTAAATGTAGTCTACTATTACCAGAAGGATATGGGTGACCCTACTGATTCTGTTTCAGTAATTAAACTGCCAAAAACATTCCAGTTAGAGACATCCTTCTGTTAACTTGCCAAAATGTACTGGATATAAATCCATGAAAGCAAGTGCAACCTTAGCCACACTCCAACCACCAATTATGCTCAGCTGTGATTTAAGGCTTCACTTCTGTGTCAGATCTAGCAGAGGTGCTGACTTACCACATCAGCGGCAGCACCTCTGTCCACCTCTGACGACAGTGACCCAACCTTAGTGCAGGTGGTTGCTAGCAGGTCGAGGGGTGATGGCTGAGTGTCCTACGCACAACGGACGCGTTTAAAAGGAAGAAAGTGGGTGGCCATTAGTCTGGGCTGCATAGAAAGTGTGATTCATTGCCAAAGAGCAAGTCTGATGTTTGGGGGTTAAGGACTTTCTTGTCCTGTGTTGAGCCCCCCCAGGCAGCATCTAGAATAATATCCAGGTAATGTTTAAGTCTGGCAGGAATTTACAGTCTGTCACTTCAGTCCTTGTTAAGGAGGTAAGAGCAGCCTGAGAGTTTCAAATCAGGGTACAATACCCACCTCCGAGTTTGAAATACATGAACTTCAGTAAGCACCAGGTGCTGGAAACGCAGCAACGACATATGACAGTCATAATCCCGGGATGGAAGTCATACCTGATTGCCCGGATCCTCCTGTTGCAGGAAGCCGCTTTGACCGCTGCCCACGTCCAAGGCAGCCATATCATCTGATTTCATAGGCTGTTCTGGGGCTGTGTAGTAAATAAAACATAATAGCTAAGAGTGGGAACAGCCGAAGGCAACGTTAGCTTAACAAACCTAATATTTGCATAGAGGACTAACATCTGTAACGTTGTTGTAACGTCAGTACACTGGCTAACAATAAAATCGCAAACACTGCTACCAACTGCATTTAACGTTCACTCCACAAAGAAACCAGCGATAATTAGTTTAAGTAGAGCTGACTAGTTATGGCTCCTAAACAAGCTAACCTAGTTAGCTTAGCTAACGAGCGCAGCGTTAGCCACTGATGCTAACTTAGCCTCCGATGATTAGCAATATCACAAACAAGCATCCCCGCTAGCCTGCTAGCGAGCTAATTTAGCCAGAGGATGCCTGTGGTAGCTCGTTAGCTTACGTGGGGGGAAAAGATAGATATTACATACCAGCCATTGCGTGAACGGAGAGTCCTGATGGTCACCAGCCACTCGACATGATCAGCAGATTAAATTGATTATATACGCGTAGAAATAGATGATAACTGTCAGAATTTTTTTATATTTTGATTGACGGGCGGTAGGTAACACAAAAGGTGGGGCCTCCAGTGTTGACTGGGAGTATTTACGTCACACACAGGAAATCCCGCCGTTCTTCATAAACGTGATTGGTTATTCGTTTTGCACACTGCGTTATTATTTGTCAGTCGCCATGTCACTCATCCTTTGTTGAATTCTTTTCCTGTTTATTATGCATTTTCAGTTTTACAGTAATGGTTGTTGTTGTAGTGCGGATTGTAGTTACATTGTTTTCAGGTGCATTATCGTTACCAGTGAGACGGCTGCTTGTATAACCTAATCTGTAACATAGCAACATAGCAAATAGAGGCCATAAAAAGACACAGAAGCAGAATAGCAATCACATTAAATTAAATACATTAAATTCATCTTATGCCATTAACTCATCCTAAATAAAGCCCATGAGCATTATGATCAACACCAGTTCTGAGTTAAAATCATCAATCCACTAAATGTCCTGCCACCTGTCACATAAGTACTTTTACCAGGAAATATGACATCTTCAGTAAACTTAAAAAAGAGCCTATTTCCTAATGCACCACTACTTCACATATAGATATTGCAATTTATATGTATGTAAATTACATTTTTGTTTTAATAGTAATGCAATATTGACCATTAGAATATTGCACACAGCTTTAAATTGGTACAAAATGCTTATAACAAAAGATTTGGCATAGTTCTTTTTTGTGTATGTGTATATCAGGTGTTGTGATTGAATGTGAAAACAAAACCAGTAAGTTTAAAGCAGATTTAATTTCAGATTTAATGCACCAATCCAACTTTTTCTCTCCCCATAAAGGTTCTGATACTCAGGGATTCAAAACCAGTTTTGCTCAAATTTAAGATCCATATACCTCACTGTGTAGTGCTTACTGTGATCATTTTTATAGAATATATGGTAACATAAAGAATGGGATTGCTGTGACTGAATGTAACTGATAAAGGAAATGGTGAATTTTATAATGACACTGATAACATTGTGGCAGGTCAGATCAAGTTTTTAAGCTTACAAAACAAATTTACTCTATTTATTGCGCTGATACCTTAAATTCTGACTCTATGATGAATCTGAATTCGGCCATGATTCCACTTATCATGACAGGTTTGCAAATAGTGGCACTTTCCTACTTGTGAAATTTTTTTTTATCAGCAGTTGAGTTTAAAGATGTCTTTTGTGTTTTTTTAACGGGGTGGCAAGGGGAGGGTAGGGAGGCACAATCCAGACACAATCTCAGTTTGATTTCTTCCTCTCTATCTGATTGTGCACAGTACAACATTGTGAACGAGTGCATTGAAATGAGAGCCTGCATGCTATTGTACCTGTTTTGTGCCTGTGATGCTATCTGGAGCCCACTTCGGAGTATTATTTGTGGTGTGTCAGTTCCTCAGTGTGCGCGACCGCAGTGAGGCTATTTCTCTCAACCTTCAATTCAAACTTGGCCCATTACAGCCAGACTACAAAAGCACTTTCCGTGCACTCAGGAGCTCACTGCAGTGAATGGTGGATATTTCCAATCACTCTGCTGTCAATCCAAGTGTCAGGTAAACACAGGCCAACGGAAACAGCTTTAGGAAAACCTTGCAGTTATATCTGTCTTACTCCAGGAGTCCTTGGAAACGTATCAACAATTTCTACAAAGACCTCCAAGTTAAAGGGAAAAGTCAAATGTTCTAAAAGCAGCACAAATGCAACACCCTGGTGGATGCAGTAGCCTACATGAGACATATAACTGGAGCAATTACCCAGTGGAAGTACATCTATAAGGATTAAGTGTGGTACACTTTATGTAACTGTAAATACGGGCACCAATGACCTTCACATTGTATCTACAGAGCTTCTAGCTTTCTTTTAGAATTGTTGTGTTTTTAACAAATGTTTTTGCATAAGTCTCTTCCCACTGTCTTCTAGGAGTTGACATTGACATGGTAGAATTGTGAAGGAAAAGAGGAGTAACTGAGTGAGTCCACAATGGCTCTGAGTGTTTCATATTAGCATATTGACAGTTGTTTTCATGAAAAGCCAGTCCAAGAGAGAGTGACCCCACAGAGACAAACTGCCCTGCTGGAGGCACCTCGTGGGACACAAATGGGACTTGAGAGAGAGAGAACTGAAACTGGTGCAGCATGGAGACGTGTGGATGGAATATCAAATATGTGTTATAGGCAACTCTGAAGCACCTGAGGCAGGAACAATCATACTGTTCTTTGTTTGAGGAACTGAACATTCATTGAATAACTGGTATAACAATAGAATAATTGTTTCTGAGAAATGTGCAAAGAGGGGTTGAGGTGTGGTTGGTGGCATGCATTTCAGGAACATATAATTAATACAATATATAATCATGTATATGTATATAATAGCCTATAGTTTCTCTATGCAAAGATGCAGATTATGTGTGTCTGAGGCACAATGGCCACATTATTAGGTAGGTCTACACCTGTAAAATAACTCTTCTTTAATGATTTCTACTGGACTGCTATATAATCTGAGGTGTTTCAAATATTCTGCATGTAAAGAGGGTTCACAAACACCTCACAGTATAATGTAAGCCAGCACACCACCTTTACCTCTGGCATCAGAAAAAAAAACGTATAATTGAATTTACACATTTCGGACAATGTCAACAAAAACTGATCATTATAAAGTTAGAAAACAATTTATGACATACAGTAGCTGTTGTATTGAATTGTAGAAATGACCAATGAATGTATATGTGCAGGTAAAGACTTACAAGTGATAGAAAGATACTGTGTACGTGTACAGTGGGCTATGAGTCAGTATTGCAAGTTGAGTCAGTATTGCAGGGTTATCTTTATCAGGTATCACTGCACAGAAGGAAACTTGCATCTACCCACAGATGAGAGGCTCATGCTCATGACAGGGAGCAGATGACCTCATCCTCCTCGGCTGAGCTGTAATGTTAGCTTACTTAACTTAGTTAGCTAGCCTCCTGCTCCTCCTCCTGGATCCACGTTTTTCCACATTTATTTCATAAAGTAGTAGAAGTTTTATCATTGTCATTTTTTATATTCTGTCATTTTGATGGTCTGTTCTGTTCTGTACATACAAGATCTATTATGCATCTGTCCACCCTGGAAGAGGGATCCCTCCACTGTGGCTCTACCTGAGGTTTCTTCCATTTTTTCCCTGTTGAAAGGTTTTATGTTTGGGTAGTTTTTCCTCACTCGAATCAAGGTTCTAAGGACAGAAAATGAAGCCCACTGAGGCAATGTGATATGTGATTCTGGGCTATATAAATGAAATCGACTTGACTTCTTCCATGTGAAGATGCACGCTTCCTTCTGTGCGGTGATACAGAAAGAAAATAGTTCCTACATGAAACTACTCACAACAAGGTCTGTGGATTATCTTGAGTAACCGAGTCATGATTTCTGGAATCTTTGTGCACCACAAGTGTGTCATCTAATTCCATTATATTGGAGGGAAGGCAGCCATCACTGCAGCCGATATCTCCAAAACTTGGCAACTCACACCAAAACAATCTAGATGGATAAAAAAGAGGAGAAATATCTGTAATTTTGAATGTGGGCTGAACTGTCCCCCTAAATTATATTTTGCTGCATTTTATGTACAAAAAACTTGTTAATGGCACAGATAACCATTGAAAGTAGTGTTTGTAGATCAGACACACACAATACTCACTAAAAATCTAAATTTGTCAACGCTCACATTTAAACGCACACCGAGACTCTCCAAGCTGTTTATGCATTCTCACACTCAACATTATAGTGGCAGTTTTATCACTGTGACAGAGGCAGCAAAAAATCAAAACACCAAAGTTGTAACATGATCGTGCAACACGAAGGAGAGGAAATTGTTGCATAAACTCCCATAAATGAACAAGTGTTGTTGTTGTCCGATTCTGACTGTGCAGTGATTCCGTGTCTGTTCTGTGTACACTGCAGTGCATGTGTCAGACAGAGAAGTCACACAATAGCAATAATTACAACATGGCAACTCGTTCATTGTCATCCAAAATAGAGATCATTTCCTCTCTGTGATGACATGATTCAATAAGATTATAATAACCATTACATTTACCAACACAATCCCTTGTGTATAGTAACTGTCTCAGAAAGTGCCATACTTATTTATATGTTTATTTGTTATAGCTCATACATTCCTCTTTTTTTTAAATTCTTCAAAGGGCTTTGGTGTGCATGTGATTTACAACAGCAGGCCGTGGTCTGTGGGTGTGTGTTTTAAAGCGAGCTTTCCACTTTGTGCCCTGCTTGGTTTGATGCCAGTGTGGTTTGCCTCGGGGAAGAGTGGCACCGCTTGATTGATGGTGCTGACAGAACATCAAATCTATCACATTTCTGGACTTGTTTTTATTTCTTAGAGTTTATAGCAGTTAGACTGCTTTTACAATCAGCCTATGTCACCTGATCATGTTTATAAATAAGTGTTGGTTATATAAGCATCAATACTTGTGTGTTCCGTGGTGTCAGGACAGAAAGGACGCCACATGAGTTTGTTATTCATTAATTCTGGCTTTTTTTTGTGACAGCAAAATTGTTAGCATCAATCCCCAAAACAGCCCATTGGGGATATACTGGCAGAACAAGAGACTTTGTTTTGTTGTTTTGTTCCTATGCAACATCTGCATGCTTCTAAATAGCCTTATTACTCGCCCTGAAAAGATTTATTGTCACTTTATGAAAAACAAAATACTCCACGAACCAGACCGCTCGGAACAACTTGTCAATCCCTGAGCTCAAAACTACAGCAGATGAATAATCTTACATGTGGGGTTTAGGTTGGCCAACACCACCACCACTCTGAGAGGAATGCAAAAACAGTTTTGCCTCAAGCCCCCATTTGTGCTCTCCAGAGGTTTTGTATGGTTTCACTTAGAAAACAGTGAGGCGAAAGCCTGTTGTTGTACAGAAAACGAAAGCAGAAAATGTTGGTAGCAATGATTTCCTTGGTCTGCTGCATGAAATATCTTTTGAGTGATTAAAATCAGTGGTTACGGCTAAAGCGACCAAGCAAAGCTTAATGTCATTTCATACACATGTTGTCATCTGTCTTTCATTCCATCTAACCACAATAAACCCTATCCTATATTTTGCCACTGATCCTAAACCATAAAGACTATAATCCACCTTATTTCCATGACAAACACTGTGCTTTTTGGTGCTAGCGCTGGCTTGGCTCTATAAAACACCCCATCTAAAACTTGGATATGCAATACTATCTCTGTAAAATGACCATTTTCATTCAATCTTTTTGTTCCCATCAAAAGGCCATTTTGTTCTCTGTAGTCTTAATGGTTACAAGATATTCAGCGAAGCACAGTTGATCTACTGTTCTTTGTTCGGACTCCCATGGAGAATACAATCTTGCTTTGGAGCACTGCGGCTGCAGCCATACAATTCCATCAGCATAAACGCTTCACAAACTCTTACACACAAAATAGAGGGGCAAGAAAAACACCACTCCAGACAAAAGGCATAGTTTTCTGGTTGTGCTTGTGGATTGTTTCAACCCCTATTTTTATACTATACAGAATATCATAAAATGTGGATTTTTTCGTGAAAATATGGTTTGAATACATTTTTATTTTATTTTGTAGGAGCGTATTTGCCCTTACTGTTGTGGAATAGGGGAAAGAAACTGTAAATATAACAAATGTACTATTTTTGTCAATATCTGAGTATTGTAGAATCACTATAGTAACAGAGCAGGAGAGGACTCATAAATGAAATAAAAGGTTAACTCAATCAATTTACAAATAATCCTTTAAACTGACCAGTTCTTTTGGCTGAAACACCTGCATCCTGCATGTGCCCTTCTAAAATCAGCATCACTTAACAGATTTAATTATAATTGTCCACTCTCTGCTACAGTCAATGTCAGCTGTGTCTTTTAATTCTCTAATCAGTGGTCGGCAGGACTGCTATCACCATCACCATGCAGCTTCCCACTCAATACAGACATCCCAAAACACACACAGGCTGGTTTTGTCAAATGTTTTATTGAGTGTAGACATCTGGGCTACTGTAAAACATGCATTATCTGCTGAAGGGGGAGAGGAGCAGGTGGCATTGTCCCCGCTGTCAGCTGTGTCAGTGCTGGCACCCGTGATGGAGATTAATGAAGTATCTGGAGAGTAATATGCTCCTTCAAATGCTGCTACAATTTGGAGTGGGGGCCGATCCTGATCTTAAATAGCAAAGCTGTCAGAGTTTACTGAACCTGTGCTTTGGCACAGAGGGGGGATTGGATTCTACAGGACGGGGAGCAGAAAGTGAGAGTCTGGGCAGAGAAATAAAGGGCTAACAAGCACAGTCAAATATGTAAACAAACAGATTGCTCTTGGGTCACTTTTTCTTTGGTGCATTTGGCGTGTTAAATTTGAAAAAGATGATGTCTCCATCTTCAACAATGTAGTTTCTTCCCTGTTGTCTGTATTTACCTGCTGCCTGTAACAAAGAAAAAAACAAACATAAAAAAACCTGAAGAAAATAGTATATGATGCACATAATTTAGCTGCTCATTCATTGGTACAATGGACGCATAATAACAATGTAAATTGTAAATAATAATGGAAAATAAGACTTAGGATTAGTGTCCAATGCATGTTATATACTTATTACCTATAATGAGTTAACTCCAATTGCAAATATCATCCCCCCCCCCCCCCCCCCCACCC
>JBBPCS010000001.1:17082420-17092858 GCA_037974645.1 Hollardia meadi | reverse complement strand
CCCCCCCCCCCCCCCCCCCCCCCCCCCCCCCCCCCCCCCCCCCCCCCCCCCCCCCCCCCCCCCCCCCCCCCAAGTCATCAAAATGTGACAATTGTGACAAGAGCAGGCAAAGTGTAGCGCCGACGAACACCACACGGATTTCTCCATCTCTTCTTTTTTCCCCCCCCAGGATGACAGCTTAATGTCTACCACATGCAATATTTATTCTCATCGTGTGTCAGACTGTCTAGCTGTCCTAGGGAGTACAAAGAATGCCACTTATTAGAATAAAAGCAGAAGGAAGGTAATCAAGGACATATGTAACATCAGCCAATCATGCCCCCTTCCAATCCCGCATCTTTTTTTTTTTTTTCCTCCATTCCTAAGAGTCAACAGTAATCCCAATAATAAGCGTTCAAGAGCTGTATGTGGCAAAGCTAAATTCATTTATTTGTCTCATTAGAGCTGCTGAGGTTGTGGGCTACTCTCTGTGGCATGTGTGTTCAGTCTTAACCTTATCACAAACATAATAAAAAGCACAGCACAACAAAGCCAAAGCTAGCAAAATGTATCATTAGAGAGACTTGAAACTGGCAGACTTTTTTTTTAATGTCTGCAATGCCAAACTACAGGCTTTGCAGGGTGAACAAACAATTCCCAGGGTGCCTTCAGAAGAAAGCAAGCGTGTTGCGCTGCTACAGATGTGTCTACATACATTATGAACCGCAGGCGACTTACTCAGCATAAGCACCCTTGGGTTTGAGCCTGATAAATGAGGGAGAAGTGACAGTCTGTAGTGGATTTTGGAGAGCAAACCAATTTCTCGCCGGGTCATTAAAGAACAAACAAGAAGAGAAAAAGTCTCTGTTAGTCTCAAGTTTAGGGTCTGTCTCATTAGTTACAACAACAGCGCTGTGTCTTCACCACCAGGACACAACAAAGACAACTGGGTGACATGTGACATGTCCTTTCATTACCTGGACTAGGGACAGTCAATAACCGGGCTAACTGGAACGACAGGACTTTATTAGCGCCATCTGTTTCAGTTTTACTATACAGCCTCTCCTGTTGTTTTCTCTCATTGAATGCTAGCTAAAGGCATCCATTAGGACTGACAGTGGGCAGTAGGGTACACATCTTACCATGGGAAAGTGTTTCTCGGGATCCCACTCTGCACAAGGAGAGAGTGGACGCCTGTGCACAAAATAAAAAGGAGCAAGTGATCGTATATCGTCTTTACAGCTTTGAAAAAGTGAACTCTAACTCCCCAGATATGTAGTTCCTAAAAACTTGGAGCCAGTGGTTTTGCACTCAATAAAGTTTCAGTTGTGTTTATGGGAATTATGGTTTGGAGTAGCTGAAGTGGGCTGCAGTGACTGCTTTCATGGAGTGGCTTTCAGTTAATCATAATAGCCCCCCTCCCCATCAGTACTCATAAATGGCTGGCCTTTTGTCAAAAATGATCAGACAAAAAGAAAATACATGTTTAAATTATTACTGGGATTCTTCAAAACCCCAAAAATGCACATAAAAAAACATACAAGTCAGTAGATGAAGTATCCATTTACCATGCGAGCTGTTTAGAGAAGGTTTGGGGACAATAGGTATGAGCTCTAAAGACAGAGAGTCCACCACTGACATGCTGTTACTCCTGTAAGGGCTTCCTTTACTTTATCAAAGCTCCTCCTACAGGCCGACTAGAGTATCAGACCCAGCAAAGGCATTTTCTTTCCTTTCACTGCATTACTCTCTACAGGGAGGATCAGGTGGATGTTATTATATATTTTTCTTAATGTAAAATAAAAATCCTGAAAGAAATTGAAATGTAAATCCAAGCCCAGCAATGCGTTCTCTCAATCTCTCAATACTTCCTGACTTCCCTTCCTGTCTGTGGCACTCAGCCCTGAGGCCTTCTGTTCCTACTAAGGACATAAATCTTTAAAAACAGGTGACAAATATATATTTAAAGTCTTTTAAAAATTTTTTAAAAAAAGGGCACTGTAGTTGTTAGAAAACATTTCTCAAGTGGGCTCATTTGGCTCATTTGTTGGGGTCTATTTTCAGCTTGATACACATTTTGTCTGCTTGTGAGTATTTGACTCAAAATCAACCATACTGCCTATGTTTGTTGGAATAAGCATGTCACCAACAATGTGACTCGCTGATGTGTTTTTAATAGCTCTTGGACAACAATTGAGATCCAGAGGAATAAGACTTGATAACACAAGACAACATTTGTAGTAGAATCATTGTCTGTCTTTTCTTTAGATTTGTTTACATAAAAAAAAACCCTTATCCTTTAACTTATATTGAATAAATTAGAGAGAGCTTGAGTCGGTGTCTTACGTAATGACATTTAACAAGAAACAAGGCATTTTACCAAGAACAACCTGGACAAGGACTTGTTGAGGTGCTGTGACACACCGAGGCCGTCTTTTCAACATCATAGTTATTAGAAACGGCTGATGAGAGTACAAGAATGGCATGTGATTTTCTGAATTACGCCATGGCAGACAAATATGGGGAGAATTAATTAGATGATCAAGATCAATTTGATCATCTGCCTTTGTGGCAGAAAAAAAAAGAAGATGATTAAAAAGGTTGACTGGAAGAGCAGCTGTGGGATGTAACTGTTTGAGCTGTGGTTTCCCCGATATAAAGCATAAAGAATACAAAGACAGAAGTACCTATTGTAACACAATCAAAGAGATAATGCATTGAACAAGTGTGAATGAGTGTAATAATAAGACTCAAGGAACATCTATACAGACTAAAAAGAGAAGTACACATGCTCAATCCCCCACCCCCCCCCCCACACACACACACGTATACACACACACTTACATACAGGAAGACAGACAAAGACACACAGACATAATAAAAGCTCCAAGCAATGGTACCCTGCAGTTCTTACACTCACAAGGAAAGCCCACTCTGCAGAGGCACTCAGAGACAGGTCACGCTTGCAAGTTTCCTTAAAGGTCAACTTATCTACTTAATAGGCAACAATTTACTTTAATGCACATTGTCCAAAAGAGGAAGAAGAAGAAGAAGAAGAAGAGGAAGAAGAAGAAGAAGAAGAAGAAGAAGAAGAAGAAGAAGAAGAAGAAGAAGAAGAAGAAGAAGAAGAAGAAGAAGAAAACAGAGAAAGAAATGACCAGTAAGAAAAAAAAAAACATCACAACATATCTGGAGTAGTACTAAATAAATATCTGATATCAAACCTATTAAAAGAAATAACGACCAGTAAAAATGGCAAGGCCTCGAGCCCATAAAATAAACAAGAACTAAACTGACAAGTGAAAACACTAACTAAACGCTAACACTGGGCCTGCTGCAGCCCCCACATTATCAACAGTGCTCTAATGACCCTCTCTAACACACAAACTACGGTATGTGGCACAGAGAAAAAGTCTTCCAGGCAGCTCACTGATGCCGAGGGAAGAGGAGAAAGCCTCTTGATAGACTCTTGTAGATGCCATTCCCTATCACGCAATGCCTCTCAGTCATAAACACATGACAAATGCGGCCTTAATCATTTTTTACGAGCAGGGATGTGCAGGGGGCAGTGCATGGTTAGAGGGGAGAGGGGAGCGGTGAGCAGCAGGCGGCCCCCTCTGCACAGAGGAGAGGGCTGTGTGGTAAAGTCTCCTCTGGAACATCACTCGGCCGGCGATCCTTTGATCTCCACACCGCAATTACGCCAGCATCCAAATGAGCGTGGAGTCGCCTCTGAAACAGACTTCAAACATGCACATGTACGCATTCTCATACACGTACACATGCACTGTATAGGATTGGAGCCATGTGCTCCTCTCAACAGTAAATGATGTACCGTCTCCAGCAGAGAACCTGGGGATGAAAGGAGGCCTCGCTCCTCCTCTGATCCCTCCATTAATGATGGTTTGCTAAAGCTAATACTGTGTATTCTTGTCTAAACAAGGTTCAGCTTGGTATCTGATTCCCATACTCCAAACAGGATGATCCTTGTTAACAATAGACTGTTTGGAGGCTCAAAAAGTCTGCTGCAATAGTTGATTGCGTTCTCATAACTGTCACTGTCTGTACTAATGAAATCAATTAACGTACATATTTTAAACACACAAAACAATGCCTGGCGAAGAATGCTGCTAGAATTCATAACATCAAACTAAAACAAGTGTGGCAGCACAAAACAGCTGAAATATAAAACAGTGCTTTACAAAATGCAGGCGACTGAACCCGTGAATGGGTGTCCAAAGAGACACAGATAAGATTGGCTTATTTGCCTCATTCCAGGATTCGCTTTCTTTTCCTCCACACATTAAAGCTAAGGTTTTGCAATTTGTCTAGCTGTTTGCTTTGAATAGTCCTTAACCGTATCATCATCTCAACCGTGCTGGTGGAAAAACACGGGGGCATGGCGACAGCCAAATGGCAGTCTGGCGTCTCTGCTGCAGACTAGCTGCCATTAGGGCTGAGAGCAGCATTTATTGTACAATTAGGGCCAGCTAGATCTACCTGTAATCATCTCCATACAGGTGTGAGCTCCTCTCTGGACAAGGGAAGTGACTCATCACTTGTCAAACATCGACACTTTGATGTCGGCATTGTTCATAGTGGAGCCCCTCGGGACACCTGAGCACTGCCGTTTGCCTGTTTAAAACACTCAAAGATTTATTGCATTTCACACAGTTAAAAACACACACACACGCAACATGAAAAAAAAACAACAACCTCTTTTGCTACTGATGACGGATGTTCCACATGCCATGAATCATTTGATTTACGAGTTCTCTTCCTCCTCCCCACGTCTGACATTCATACTTTCGTGTTAGGAACATTTGAACAAACAGTCATAGGTAAACAACTTCCCTTGTAATACAATACTGCCAAGTATAGCAATAAAACAAATTTTGTAAGAGCTGACATCACAAGCCTGAAGGGCAATTGGAAAAGTGAGATAACAATCCGCAAGTTGGTGTTATGGACAAATCGGCTGTAGTGTGGAAAAGTAGCCCTTTCAGATATAATGGATGTCTAACACCAGCTTTCTAGACCTGCTCTCACTGTGGCCAGATGACAACATTACTATAAAAAGTGTGTTTTGACAATACAAAGGATCACAGTGCTGGAAACACAGTCAAGAAGTTTATTTAGTGCATTGAAGGCCATCCTCGGTCAGTTCACATTATGAATAGTGCTGCATCTGCAAAGTCAAAAGTACAAACCCCCGTATATTTACATTAAAAACCAAAACATATGTGCACATGCTATTTTTCCTCAACACACTGTTTATGAAGAGAGCCTCATTTGTCACTGTGATCTGTGGGAATTCCATGGCTGTAAAGTGGCGCAACAACACGCAAAGACAAAACCAAATATTTGGAGCAAAACAATTTTAGATATTATATTTAAAGAGCGTTTTCCTTATGACTTATTGGCTCCCTCCAGATGATTTTAATTCCTTTTTTTTGGCTTTGAATGTAACAATGTTTGTTTGTTTGTTTTTTTATGGCATTTAAAGCCTTCACACTCTTTGATATCACATGGAAATGACACATCTCAATGGAAAATGAGGACCATATGCTAGTATGTGCCTAATGAAGGGCAGAGCTCTGCAGAGCTCCATGTTGTGTTAGAGCTTACTTTGTGCCACCTCCAGGCAGATTCACACACACGCACGCACTGACTTTTTTAGAGGTAAAATACAGATTAGAAATCAATGTAACTCCGTACATAAGTTGAAGGAAAGCTCTTTGGCGATGATGAATGAGTGCAATGAGATGGCTCACGCCTTTAATTTCTCCAAGCACTTACCATTTGTTCTTTTTCCTGATGTAGTCTTTCTCAGAGAGGTTAACGAGGTAAATCATTGGTTTGGATGTCAAAAACAAGTATTTGTTCAACACTTCGATCTGTGACAAAGATACACAAGAGAAGTGCTGAGATTCCAAACTTTCCAAATTAGCTTAGAGACAAATGAAGACAAATCAAATTAGGTTCTGGTGTGTAGGTTCTGTGGGGTGCAACTATAAAACGTCTAGATCAAAATCAGCATGACCAGAAGTCATTATTGTACAAAAGTAATGTCAAAATACAACCAACAAAAGGCTGTGCATATTATTAACTTGCACAAAAGAGGAGGAAACAGCAGTTGTACTTTTAGGTCAGATGAAAAGATTAGTAAGATACATCACATTGATAAACTTGAGTCGAACATCAAAGGCTTACCTCCTTGTCGTTCCAATCATGATAGTAGCGGACGTGTTTCTTTTCATCCATTACCCAGCTCTTGATTTTGCACATAACGTCCTGTTTGGAGTTAAAAGAGAATGAACAAGAAGCCATTAAAGGAGATGAAAAAGAATATAAACCCAGCAGGGTATGGGGTAATTATTTCCTAAATGCATGGCATCCTGATGCCAAAATGAACAATGGCTGTGCTCGCATTCAAGCAGGAGTGGCCTGGCTTTGACAGGGATGGCATGCACAAGACCCCCTTTCCTCCTTTAAATCATGACAAAATGCCTTGTGGGAAGTCTCGCTTAGAGCTGCAGTTTGAACATCAATATTCCATCGGGACTATTTAATGAAAAGGATAGACAGACGAGACAAAATTGGAAAGAGCAGGGAACTAATTGGAAGTTGGTTAGTAAGGTGTAAATTATTGGTCCTTCCTCAGGCACTTTGCAGAATGCAGTCATACTGAATAAGCATTAGTGAGGTACCGAACTAATTATTGAGTGTTTCTTCTGGAGAAAATATTGAGCATTTCCAGCTATGTATGGGACATTCATCACTGAGGTACTTGTGGGTTGAGACCACAGGCAAGACTGGGTTTTGACAGGATCTGGAAGCGGAAAAGGGTGGGAAAATGGGAGGGAGGTAGTTATAAAATTTGTAATAAAGAAATTGAGCCTATTATTGTTGATCCAGCCCCACAGAAATTAGCGGAACACATTCTTTTTGTTCCTGTCAACTTGACCTCCCCCTTCATATAAAAACTCCTCCACCCCCTGCAACACTCCCCCTTACCTCCTTTTCCCTCCCCAAACCCTTGCAGCACTTCACAATCATACTCCCTTTTGAAAGAACTGAGGAAAAAAATCCTGCCAGAGCCTCAATTACACAATGGCAGAAAAAGCTCCACACACTGACCCCCAGCCAGCTGCATTCACTCTCTGCACATCTCTCTCCACAGGAATTCTAAAGGCCTTTTAGTCAGGCAGCCAGAGTGCAGCCAGCGGGAGAGAGCGCAGGAAGAGCTGCATACACTCCGCCCGCGCCGTCCCAAGTCTTCACAGAGAGATTAATCATCTGTGAAATGGAAACAGCAAACGGCCAGTGACACAGGCTGAACCCGCTCCAGGTTTCTCTCATCAGCTCGCAGCCGCCGTGCAGCGCTCCTCTAACAGGCAGGTGTTAATAAAAGGCATATAGGTCCTGCAAGGGTCAAACACATATGTCTGCCACCATGAAGCGCCGCTGGTGGGCCGGCTTCTTCTTATTGTTTTTTAAGGATAGGGATTTTGAGGATTCAAAGGGACAAAAACAATGAAACATTGTTCTTGTAAACACAGCACCAGCAAAATGGACTTAAATCTTTACAACAATGCATACAGATGAGCCCTGTATAATGTATATATAATGTAGAATGTAGAATGAAAATTCAAATCAAGAAAACAATTTTTTTTTTCATTCATTTCATTTTGTCCCCTATCAGATAAAACAGCACTCCTCTCCCGAACTGATATCCTCTTTATTTCACAATATTCATCCCCTTACGTGTTTTGTCTCGCTCTACTATCTTGTTTCAGCAGGACGTACATTAAAATAGAAGCAAAATGCCCTCAATTAATTTGAGCGTGTGCTTATATACAAGTAGTACAGTAGTTCTCTCTTAGAGTAATATGTTAAGGTATGGTGTTTCAGTGTACATGAAATTAATAAATTCATCATCAGGCATATTTTGAGTTTTGTAACAAAGAGATTTGTGCGGTTTTGTAATAATTACTACAGAATTTCATATCCTTTTAACACAAATAGCTAATAACTGGTATGGTTTTACTTTCATCTTATTTCACTTCCACTGAGAGAACTAATCAAAATGTGAGAAAGTGTGTGAGAAAATCGAAGGAGTTTTAGGACACTCCTAAAACTAAACTACTGTGTTCACTAAACCAACTCCATAAGTGTGAATGGTGTGCAATCTTGAGTCAGACAAATGTTTACTAATGAGATAATACCCAGATATCTACATGGTAAAATAAGTAGCCTTTAAAATAATTATTTAAATCTACTTCAAGCAGGATAAAAGCAACACTTGCTCATGAAATTTCAGGCGACACAAAGACCTGCAGAGCTTATAGGTGAGCAACAATAATAGAAATGATATCTTATTTCAAGGGTCTTGCAAATTATTCAGTAAAGAGGAAAATCTGAGGAAGCAATCGTTGAGCTTTTAAAGAGCTTTTATTTCATTGCATCCTGTGGAAAAAGAAAAGTACGAGCTCTATTGTTTCTTTTAAACTGTATATTTTTAGACCTTGTCTTGATACACACGTTCGGCATATAGATGCTTGTGTAAACATGTGTACATGTGTCTGTGCACAGCTGAGTTTGTCAAACGCCAGGCTCAGCTTGTGAGACAATCACACAATCCCTCCCATCTAAAAGCTTGGTGCAGCCTTTGATAAGCACCATTCTTTGCCATCTAAAGAGGTCTTCTATAGATTTCACTTGCCTACGTGTGCACAACCTTTGACAAGTAATGTATCATTTTTATTCATTGCCTAAAATTGTTAGCAATTATGTGCGTAAGCGGCCACCTGCCTAGCCTGAATGGCTCCTGTCTGTGGGGCTACAGGGGTGAGGGGAAGTGCTGTTGGCTGTAAAAGGGAGGGGGTTTTGTCTGAGAGGAACCAACCAAACTCTGCAGCAGGTGAAAAAAACCCTCTCGTTAGCATAATGAGTGGTCAGAGCCTCGGTGTGTTGGGGCCTGGAATTGGGCATGCCGCTCCAAGAGAAAGGCAAGATCCCCTCGCCCATCCTGCTCCGCTGACGAAGAGGCATCATGAGACATTTAAAACCAAATCATTGCTGTTTGGGCCTCATTACCTTAACAATACGGCCATCTGAACGCGTGTGCATCCACATGCGTTGTCATCCAACATCCAGGATGTGGATTTTTTTTTTTCTGATCTTACCCTGCATTTTGCCCTGCACCCCGCCGCATATGACCGAGGAATCCTCAAGTCAAATAATATTCTAAACATTTACCGTATTCATAGTGAGGTACAGGTATATGTGTCACCCACTGAATGGCCTTATACAATTTCCTGAGCTGCTGTAGGTGTAGAAGCATCAGCAAGAGCTGCGCCATGATTTGAGTATTACTTTAGATGAAAAGAGCTGTGTGGAAACACTTTCATTAGCCCAATGCTGTGACCCAGGGTCAGCAGCTGAATAAGTAACTCTCTATTAATGATTTCTACAGCAGAAAACCCCTGACCCCTGATCACTTTCAATCTCAGAAAGGGAAAAAAATAGGGCAGGGGGAGGGGGTGAGACCTATTGGAGGGAGATTAAAAAAAGCATACTTTTTTTCTCCATGGACATGTGTGTGGGAGGGTTATTATTTGTGCCTTGCTGTGAGGGGGAGCAAAGGGCCTGCTGAGACACTGACTCACGTATTCTGGTTTGAGTTTCTTGTCACCGCCTCTAATGGCTGTCTTCTCCAGCTTGTCAATAATAGGGCCGATCATCTCCTCATCCTTCAGCCTCAGCTCTTCGTGGATGATCTCCATATCCCTCACTGGATCCACTGTCCCCTCAACATGGATGATATCCTCATCCTCAAAAGCACCTGCAGCGATAGGACACACAGAGGGCACATCAGTGTAGAATTTTTATTTTATTTTTTTAAATTTGCAGCAACAAGTACAATTCTTTACATGAACACATATAGTACAAGCAACAGAGTCAATGTCGATGACATTGAATTCTTGAGATCAAATAGATTTAACCCACAAAAATCATTAGCTTTTTTGCAGAGCATGTGGGAAAAATAAACACTCACATGAAAAAGCACAGTGGGAGTCACATGGAAGTCACAACAAATACTCCGGAATAATATTTCTTTTCAGCAGAACTGTGAGAAACCAGCTTACTGTCTCAAAGTAAGTTCCATTAATATTTTACTTTTAAGTGCAACAAATCAGGCTTGTCTGTCAATCTGCATCAAGTGTGTGTGCAAGGCTGGTGTGTGTACATGCATTTTGTACCACACTGTCTTAAAACTAGTAGCCATGAATTTAAGAAATATAGGAAATATACAAAAATGTTTTAAAAGAAAAATGTCTACATTGTTCATATAGACAACAGTCCTTCCCTAATCATTTGCATCTTAGCCGTGGCTGCGCTGGTGATTAGGTAATGAGGCTCTGAAGCAGACCATTTAGCCGGCAGCTGCTCTAAG
>JBBPCS010000001.1:17070508-17082320 GCA_037974645.1 Hollardia meadi | reverse complement strand
CCCCCCGCCCCCCCCCCCCCCCCCCCCCCCCCCCCCCCCCCCCCCCCCCCCCCCCCCCCCCCCCCCCCCCCCCCCCCACAGATGAAACCAGATCTTTCACTAAGAAGAAATAGCATAACGTTGGTCATCCCCTGACTTTCCCTGGAGCGCCACCACGAGGTCGACATTTGTGGTTTTGAGTGAAATGTCTTGATGATTGGACGGCTTGACATATAATTTTGTTCCCCATAGGATGGACTGTACCGAGAATGCCAACATGCTAAACTAAGATGGGAAACATGACATGCTAAACATCAGCATGTCATTTTGAGCAGGATGTTAGCATTTAGCTCAAAGCAATGCTGTGGTTAAGTACAGCCTCAGATTCGTATAGCATAGATGTAGTAGTTGTTCATTAATAAGAACCCGTACCTCTGAGACCAGCTCTGAGTAGTTTTAAACTACAGTGTAAGAGACACTAAACTTAAATTGAAATAAAATAAACCCCCACCAATGATCCTCCACACACACAGAATATGATGACTTGTTCTTCTTCTGGGTTAAATGTGCAATTTGTAAAATATAGCCAGAATTTGAAGTTATCTCCAAAAATATAGGGGGCAGCATATCACCAGAGTAAACCCCAAGCACTGCTCACTATACTGTCGGCTACACCTATCTTGGTCCATATAATTATCTTTGGTTGTAGCTATAGCGACTGTTAGCTCAGTTAGTTGTGGAGCTACTAAATGGAATGGACTGCATTTATATAGCGCTTTTATACTGACTGGTGGCAGTGACTACCTTGCAGGGTGCCAACTGCTCATCAGAAGCGGTAACCATTCACACACATGCACTCACACACCGATGGTGCAGCATCTGGAGCAATTTAGGGTTCAGTATCTTGCTCAAGGATACTTCGGCACGTAGACTGCAGGGGCCGGGGATCGAACCACTGACCTTCCGATCACTGGTGTAAGAACATTTCCTTTCTTTTTGACATTTTGTGAGATTGTTTTGTTTACTCTTTTGACTAAACGCTAAGAGAGCTTGTGAAACTGAGCGAACTGGACGCTGCCAGCTGGACCTTCAGGGGGTTATCGGCTGTCGCCTCTGGAGGTACAAAGTGGTGTTATGAGACAGGATGGGCCGGCGCTATCAGGTTAGCATGCCAACTTCAGTAGATATCTCTGCAACACAATACACACATCACTGTCAAACACTGCTGTTTCTTCACATTCTGTTGATGATATTTCATTTCATTTTTTTTAATGTTTTAAAAAAAAATTATGGCCATTACAAATTGCATCGTTAAGGATGTATAAGTACCTGATTTTTCAAGACACTAAAGTACAGGGCTTTTAAAATCCAGCACCATTCACCATCATCTAAACATCAAAGCTCAACAACAAAGTGACAGATGCCTAAAAATCCTACACTGGTGGCCTTATTACTCACGCAAGCCAACAGAAGCTGTAGACTTTTGTGCATGCTGTCATCCTGTGCGTTGTCCTCATGGTGAAATGAACTTATCCAATTACTCTTTGCCTAATCAGGCTGTTTTGGTTCTTCTCCTCTTGCAGAGGTACTCCACAGTATAAACAGTTCACTTACGCCACACAGAAAGGGGCTAATCAGTGGAATTATTGTTTTGCTGCGCCAATTTACCAACTCCCTGTTCAGCACTGATTGGAATGAAAATTTGCTATTGTCTCTGCATGAACTCAGAGAATATAATGCAATGTGATCATTTTGTTAGCTGCAAGAATATACATACATTATAAACAATTATGATGTACAGTTTTAATACACTGTGTTTCAAAGGAAAAGGTCTGTTGTTCAATTTAGTACATATTAATTAGCAGCTGAGAAGTTTAAAACAGGTTCACATGGTTAATAAACCACTCGTGATACCTAATAAAAGCATTAGGAATGCCTATACAAGTCTATTTATTAGAAAATTATTTTAAAAAGCCTATAGCAAGTGTGTCAACACATTTCTTACTTTCTTAAACAAGTCACTTTGTTTGTAACTACATCGTTCATAAAAAGCTGATAAATCAGAATTTCAAAGAGGCTTTCAAAGAGCAGGAGCAGCTGATCACTCACTATTTAGTCATGGGCTGACACTCTCCTCTGACTACCACATATTCCAAAGTAATTTGCTTTAATTAATCTCGCCTAATTTAACATTCACATCTACTTTACCGCTGTCCCATTCAAGGCTTAAAGCTGGAGAACAAATGCACGAGGTGAAAGAGAGAGGAGAAATCTGAGGGGGGAAATCTCCACAATTAGTCCTTTAACAACTGGGTGTGGGTAGGGCTCTGTGAAGACAGCTCTTATGAGGCTGCGGCGCCACACAAAGCCTGTGCAAGACAGTAAAACCACACACAAAACAGAAGAACGAGGCTGGAAAGACACAGTTTTTGGAGTCAGGTCTGTCTCACAATGTAAATTTTACTGCTTCATTTCAAACGGCGTGTTTTCTGAAGACAGTATTAACAGGTGTTGTTTTATTAACAGAACAAAAGGATTAGCCTCTAGAGGGTGAGTGGTGTTCAATGGCCTGATTAGGGATCAGGCTAAGCTCCGTAAAATTATGGACTTGCAGCGGCTCTGCAGGCCCGAGTAGCCTGAAAACATAAAACTCCATAAACTGACATAAAAAAGAGCAAAAAAAGCGCAAAGAAATACTTTTTTAGTGACTTTGTTTTTTACATGAACCTCAACATGCAACATTTTAAAGCAACATATTTAAGCACAGAGCCATCAGCTCAAGCTGGTTTATATCATTCACTCTTCTGTCAAGTACACAGACAAGGCTGTCATCTGAGTCAAGTCAAGATCAATACTGATTGAGCTGCTTCCTGTGATGTCGCTACCTAAGAGCATATATGGTCAACATAATTCAGTTAAATTACAGTATTCGTTGACTTTTAACTTCCTGTGCATGTTTTCACATGCAAGATGGGTGAGAGCACATCCAAAGAACTTGCATTCCTCGCGCTGCTTTTAAAATGTGCATGCAAACTCAGTGCTGCAATTCTCCTGGTATTCAGAGCAGTAAAAGCTATTTTACGAGTCTGTCAGGAAAAGCACATTATGGATGCCTTCCCTGCATAAAAAAACACTGGCAACGCTCATAAGGGTATTTATGTTCATTCACGGAATATCGTCTTGACATTCATTTTAGGATACATGAAATTGACAGCAATTTGTAGTGCGCTGCTTCTGTAACAGAGTTTGTGGCACACTCAGCCTTGTTTCTTATGCCAATTATGGCAAATACATTGGCTGCTAAGAAGCAGTTTGACACCAGAAAATTGTGGGTTTGAACCCTTCAGGGATACACTCATGTTTTCTGCATGATCCCATCTTTCAAAATAGATCACAATGAAATCACAGAGTTCGATAGTATAGAGTATCAGCACCTCACAAGGTGTCTCCAATACCTATGTAATCTACTGTCAACTGCAGTGTCTCATACCAAAGCGAATATCACAGGCGTATCCTTCCACCATGTTTGATATCGCAGCCTGAAAAATAAAAAAAAACTACATGTAAGGCAAAGCTGTTCCAACGAGCCTGATCTGTGTGCAGTTGAAAGGTGAATGCACCGGGGGAGGCTCCAGCTTCCATGAACTCTGACAGAAAACAACAGTATTAATTCCCTTATCATTACCTTAACCTCTGTCATTCAATTTATTTTGTTAAACCACGGAGCATGAGAGTGCCTTGATTGAAAGGAACCAACATATGCACACCACTGTTGTCCCACATCATTCAGAGAACAAACCTTTTTAGATCCTTAACTACCATAGTGCTGCTGATTGCACAGGCACCAGCAATTTTCTAACCAACCGCCACCTGAACAATGATGTGTTCAGCCTTCAGGCCCTCCAGCCTTTCAAAGGTGAATCATTTCACAGTTTGGAGCGAGATCTCCATAGCAACTCCTCTTTGAAGGGTTTAGAATCACCATCCAATAATTCTATGATCATCGGGCCTTGCCATTCCCAGTGGTTCTTTTCAAAGTGGACAGGCGAGGGGGGCATGAGGAGGAAGCAGGAGGATTCTGCAGTCTATTTCAGGCAATTCATCGTGCAGCCCCATTAGAATTCAAAATATTGCGACCTTCAATCACTGAGCATGTTATCTGGAGCTGTGGCGATCTCCAGTCAAGATGGATAGACATTTTGCTCTAATCATCCACGATGAGTGGAGGCTGACAAAAACTCTTCATTCTCGCTGAAGCAAAATGCTCATTTAAATGCTGTGACAGCTCCTCAACACTGCAGGCCGGAAACACACAAAAGGAGGACGATCCTCGCAGCTAAATGAGCTACATTTAGATTTGCAGTATTGGTTAAAACAACAACTAACATAAACAAAGAACCACATGTAGAGCAGGGTAGTTTATTTCTTCTTTTTTTTTTGACTGACTTGTAATGCAAGATAACTTTTTTTTTACGCAAGCGTAACACGATGCAATAAGTCAGGGAGGTGCTAGGACCCAGGTGCCAGGACAACACAGTGTATTTCTGTTCAAGTATGGTATGGTGGAGTTGCTTGCTCCTTATAAACCAGTTTACTTTGCTGCAACAACAATACTGGAGAGTGTAATTTCAGTCTTAGTGTTTAATGTTTTTGATAAAAGCCAGCCAGACCACCATATTAACACAGAACACACAAGCAAATATTTGTCCAAATTCATAATGGAAGAAGAGCTAACTGATGATTTTTTTCTTTGCAATTAAATAATAGCGTGGCATTTGCTTCCTTTAATTTTCATCTTAAGACTTAAATCGACAACAAGTATTGTTGGTTGAGTAGAGGCTTCAGAAGGTGTTGAAAGCCTATTGTTTTATATTAATATACAATTATATGCCATTTAGCAAATACTGATATTACCCGAATTACTGTTCAAAGACACGACATGGTGGATTACCTAAAATAAAAAGTAATATGTGCGTTTGTTGTGAGATGTTTGTTTAGGAAAAAAAGTTTTAATGATAAGCTAATGAGAGCAGTGTGTAAAATACAATCACTGGAATGTGTTTACTCCTCTAGTTTTAAAGATATGCTACGTGATCCTATAGACATCCATAAAGTACCTCTGGTCAACTTTGATCAGCCTTTGGAGGATTTCTCTCTTTTAAATAATCAATATGTAAATAAAAAAAAAATCACATTTCAAATAGTTAGTGTTGGTTGTTAATTCAAACATCAACGCTAACAACTAATTCAGTAACTATTGCTGAGAAGGGCGCTCATTGCCTGCTCTGTTGAGATAGTCTCACGCTGCTGGAGTCACTGGGCTGGGTGAGGCGTTCTGGATGTTTGTCAAGTTTGAGACTTTGCGAGTTGATGAGTGATAAGGCAGAATTGCTGGAGAGCAGCCATTACTGGCGTCAGTGGGGAGGCAGGTTGGCCATAAATCATCTCTGTCTGAATACTCAAATCAGTTTATTCTTAACGCCTGTAGCTTAACAATCAGTTTGATTTGTTCGCAACGAGCGTTTAGCGGAGTGTGGGCTGAGGCTGGAGTGATTCAATGACCAAACACAAATACAGTGTCCCACCAGATTAAGTCATTGCCAACTAATTTAACTGACTTTCCATCATCAGATTCAGATATTCATCGGGCAATGTTGATTCCGATACTGGAACATTTTTAGAAGGGAATGAATAGGACTGTTGTTGTTGTTGTTGTTGTTGTTGACTGACACTTTGATTTGATCACATTAGCCCCACCACCAAAAACTAAAGAAACTCCCAGCAAATAAGTTTCACTTGTTAGCGTATGCAGTTAATAAACATTACATATGTTTGTTTACAAGAATAACAATTGCACACATGAGGCCTATATCTTCATTTCTAATCAATTGGAAAACAAAACAATGAATGTTTCCATACATTAAAAACCCTCAATTACAGTATATACTTTATGTGAATACACTTGCATGTTCAAATACATGGTCAATAATGATTTTCAACATATAAACACATAGAACTAAGATTTAAAACTGGAATTGAGGTTGTATACCTCTGCACACAAGTAGTAGTTTACATCTATGTTTGTCCAGACTCATATATATGTAGTGAAGACTTTGAAGGACTTTAATAAAAGTGTAGTTCTTGGCAAAATGGAAGTTATCAAAACTGCCAGTGAGAAACATGCTGTCTATATTAGTGTACATATATATAGTGTATAAATTAGTGTGTGAGTATTCCGTTTGTAATAGAGATGTATGCAGATTTAATTACAGTCATTATGAAAGGACAAAGGATGTTGAAAGTTTTAGTACTCACCAAAAAACAACAACAATAGAATACCAACATTTCTGGTGTTGTTTTAGTTGTATGTGGTTGACCCTGAAGGCAATCATTGCACAACATAAGATAAATAACATTAAGATTTAGGGCTGCACCTGACAATTAACTGATGAACACCAGGGAATGTATGCTCATTGTAATCTCTACGGCTCTATAGATAAAATATCATGCAATAGATAAGGTTCAAATCCCCCAAACCTACAACCATTGTTTTATAAAATGGGCAATCTTGCTTATATTGAACCTCTTGTGTCTATGTCAGGCAGTAGAGGAGGAGAGTCTTAACTTAACCAGGAGTTTAGGTGATGCAAGCATGAATCTCACTGTGAGAGAGTCTAAAATAACAGCTACTTTCCAGCCGGCTGCCGACAACCACAGCCAGTCCCGAAAGATTTAATGTGCTGCAGAACAACAGTATCTTAAGGCTAGCTTCTCTCTGAGTGCAACACAACCGTAAATAAGTCTTCATTAGGAGTGAACCAGAGCAGTCCAACAGTGACGGAGGGGTGGGGGGCACTGTGTGAGCATGCAAACATCTAATTGCTGGAAACCAAACATCTGGGAATAAGGCCAGGTGAGCTGGCAGAGTTGCTAGCAGGGAACAGAAGAGCAGATGAAGTAGAACAGTGAGCGAGGATCCAGCCATGTTCCAGTTGCCGCAGAAGCACTGGGAACAACTCCAGCCTGCAAGCCACTTTGTTATGAGATCAGGGAACACCAGCAATGTGACAGAAAAAAACTGAAAATAATTTCTTAGACAGAATCTGACAGAAAACTAAGGCTGAACTCTAGAGTTTAACGTGTCTTCCAGCTGTTTCATCTCACTAACACTGAGCATCTCTCTGTAGTATGTACATCCTGCTAATTCCCAGACAAAAAAACAACAAAAAACCCCCCAAAACATTACACTCTAGACACCAAAGAAGTGTGATCCCCCACAACCATATAATCAAGCTATATAAAAGTAGTGGCTTTACCATTGCAGTCTGCCTGACACCAGATATATGTAATTACAAAACAAGCCCAGCTACGTTTAATGGTTAACTTTTCAAACACAACATTGTTTCCAGGGAGCTTGTGAGAGTGGGAACAATGGCATGACGAATGTAAACACAAAGAGAAGTAGCTTTCGATCTCCCCATTTCCGATTGTTGAGGATGTTTGTCTTCTTTGTGTGAGTAGAAACAATAAACGAGTTGGTTTTGGGTGAGCATATACATTTGGCCCATATCAACAGAGCATTGGGCTTTTTTAACCGTGTACATAATGAAGTATATCAAAACAGAAAGTGAGCAGATTAATTCCAGGCATGAGAGCACTATACTATATAATGTGAATTTATCTAATTATGTATCCTTCTATAAAGTGCACATTTGAGGCCTGTTTGGTAAGATAAAAACAACTGAGAGCCACAGGACAGTTGAGTTGGACTTACACATTGTTGGCTTTGGTCTTTTCATGGAATTTGTTGACAATCAGAAAAATATAGAAAATTACCTACATTATCCTTTTACTTCTGTTTTACCAAAAATCCTTAGGATCTGAACTGACAATGACTCGTTTGTCTCACCTTGCATGTCTTGTCCGCTCTGTAAATCATTACTTAAGTCTTACAGTGGGTGGTCTTCCAGTTCCACTTCTCACAAACTACAATGAGTCAAAGGCTATTTGAAAACTGTGCTTTAACACAGAGGCAGCTTACAATATAGGAAAAATGTACGGTGGCCGAGAGAGCTCAAGGCACTGCGGCTTAAGGAAACACATGCAAATAGACAAAACACTAGCAAATAAAGAAAAGATCTTCATCAATCAACACGTGCGTGACACAATCAAATAGAGAAACGCACTGCAAGTAGCACTAAATAATGATGAACAAAAATGATGAACACATGGAACACCCCATATTACTAAAATTTACGTTTTCTTTCTCCTTATTGTAATACTGTGATGGCATAAGTCAGATATTAGCCAGTGGCAGATATCTGTTGTTAACCGAGCCTTGGCATTTTGCTTAATATTAGCCTGCCAATTCAAATAATACCACAAAAAACACACCGAGCCATCACGATATTAAAATAAAGAGAAAAACTTACATTTTAGTACTTTTTGCAACACAAATGACAAGTAGCTGACTTCAATAACTTTGAGTCACAAATGGTCACAAAAGAAGTGTTTCCCGCATGTCCATCACTTTTTAGAGTCCCCGAGAAACATCAATATCTGTTGTCACCTGTGCTACTTGCAACACGTTTCTCTATCTGATTGTTTTGTAAGTATTTGTAGCGTGTTTCTCTATTTGGTTGTGTTGTGAGTGTTTGCAGTGCGTTTCTCTGGTTGTGTTGTGTTGTGAGTGTGCATTGTGCAGTGCGTGCATTGCCAAATTGATGAAATTTCTTTCTTAATTTTGTCCATTTGCACGTGTTTTCTTAAGTTGCAGTGCGTTGAGCTCTCTCGGCCAAAAATGGCCTTAATCTTAAACCTTTCTACCCGGCCGTTCCATGCCTGCCACTATTGACTCTCTAATCAGGGCTCCTTTCAGAGAGTGGCAAAGTCAATAACAGCATACAATCAGTAAACAAATCCAGCTATTTCTAAAAAAGCCCTCTGCATTCATTTCGGTTGCTGTAATTTGAATTATTCTAGCGTGTAACACTTAAATTGTGCAAGACAAAGACCGTGTCAGAGACACAGAAGAACTTGAGACAAAGGGAGACCTGAAAAGTGAAGCCTGACTGGCAGAGGGACATACTGGGAGCAATTTGCTGAGACAATCACATCTGTACAGTCACAAAGTAACAGAAGGCAGAATTTCAAATTAATCCAGATATACATTCTTTTAAAAAAAATCACTACCCCTATTATTGTTGTGAAAAGTATTATAGCAGTGTCAAGACTACATATCTCTTTATCATTCTACTTAAAAATGTTAGAGATGTGCAGGATGTAAAAAAAACAAAAAGGAAAAACAACCATTCGTTCTCATATGTTTATTAATTATTTACCTACCTCCAAAAATTAATCAAAAGTGGCATTAGTTGGCATATTAGGTGGCATAAGCATATTACAATATCATTTGTTGCTTCCTTTGTAATGTTTCCAAACCTCAGAATATGCTACTGATTGTGTGAAGCCTGAACCAGGAACAGACCCTTTAATTTCGGGAGCATCCTGGTAGGAATGTGAGGTTTTATCTGATTTCTTTAATTCTGACTGTTATGTTGATCTTGGGACCCCACCACACAAGATGCTCTACTAGCAAAGCTACAGCACAACTAAGGCCTTTGCTTTCAAAAAAGGACAGGAGCTATTTAGTATGTGACAAAATGTTACCGCAACACGCTTTAGCTGCAGTGTAAAATATATAAGATAGAGCTGCGCGTGGTAGTTTAAAGTGATTTGTTCTTCATTTGTTCATCAACCTGTGACTCACGTGTCATGTGGAAGATGCCGTCACAGGCGCTGATATGGGACAGGAAGGCATTTCCCAGGCCTTGGCCAGCATGAGCACCTTTCACCAGGCCAGCAATGTCAACGACATTAAGGAATGCTGGGACTTTGCTGCAACCCAGGAAGTAAAAGGAAAAAAGGCCACTCATTATTAATATTATTAAAAAACAAACAGAAACTGCTCGTAATCCAATATGACAATTCCTCTAAAGAGTTCTCCATTTGTTTTTGTTTGTTTGTTTTAAATACGTCTCGATTAAACTATGATTTATTTCAGACTGTTGCATTAGAATGTCAGGTGGATTGAACAGATTGCCCCTCCATATATGTAAAAAGTGGTGGACAAAATACCAGATATTCTAACACAAAACTACCTTGAATTATAGCCTAAAGATGCTGTATAGTTTATTCAACACAGAAAATAACTAAAGAAGTATAAATGCAAAGTGGACATCTTAAACAAACAAGGCAGGTGTGACTATATGTTTTAGTAAATAGTGCATGTGTTGGGGACTATTTTCAGTCGTGCATTAAAACAAATTTATGCTCCAGAATTTTCACCATTAGGACAGTTTTACTCAAAATGAACTACACTGCCCACTTTCATGGAAATTAAGGAACATGTCAACCAGTCTTACAACAACAATACACAGAGTACTAGAAACACATGTTCGCAGGATCAACTGGGTCAATTCATTGTTGGTTTTGGTCTTTACAGGGGAATTTTTTTTTTACGAAATGAATTTTGTATAATACATCGCCAGCCTTTAGATGGGGAAGACAGGTAGGTATTGTAGAGCTGTAAAATGTTTTTATTGAATTTGTTTTGTGTGTGTTTAAGTTACAGTATAGAACATATACAGCAACAGTAGGACAGAGCTGATCACAAGTGTGCTGGTGAGATTCATAATGCTTCTCGAAAAGCAGGAGCCTATGGCTCTTGTGGCTGAAATTCATGCAATGAAATGTTTGGGGCTTTTCGACATACCAATTCGTCAGTAAAAAAAAAAAAATGGATATGCCGCAAGTAATTTGTCAGTATAGCACAGCAAATCTGAATTCAACCTGCTTGAACAGCCTCTATAAATGTGTATGATAACCAGGTGTTGGAGGTTCAGATGCTTCAGCTTTTTCCTTCACAGAAAAACTCTGAGTAGAGCATCAGTCAAACATCATACAGAACTGGCAGCTACATGTCAACAATATGGTTATATGTTTTCTCATACCAATAGCGAGAAGACTACAGATCTGAAGTGTGAATAATAGGTGAACGATGTGAAACCATACCTGGCAGGTTTGTGGAATTGGCAGAGGAAATCATAGCGTTCATCTGGAATGGGCACTCTGCTTTCATTTGGGTCAATGGTGCAGAAGGGGAAATTTTCAGCCGCAGCCTGACTCTTTGTTAGCACGTTGAAAAAGGTTGACTTCCTGAAATCAAAAACAGCTGTGAGGCCAATCCATCTAAAAGTGCTGGTGTGCAGAGCCTGATGGCTTGATAGTGTGATCCTGAAACACTTCATTAAATTATGCAAGAATGGCTTTTTTTCTGCAAAGAGAAGGAAAAAGGTTATTCTAATAGATTGAATATTTGAGCACTTAAATCAAAAATACTGTGCCCAATTACAAGGTCAGATAATCCCATAATAGATCAATTGTACATGGAGGCGAGGGGCAAATTGCATTTTCTGATAGATCGGAATCAGCCAAATGCTGCCCCATGTTGTGGTCAGTGAGAGATTTATTTTCTATGGCACAAGCAGCTCAAGTGTGCTTCAAAATCGACAGACAATAGCAAGTGTGTAAGAGTAATAATGGCACGGCAGTTAACTATAATCCAGGACTTTCCGTCTTTATCCCCTCACTTGGTGCTTCACATTGAAATGATTATTTGCCAAGTCCTATAGGCAAGAAAGTGCTCAAGATTGCTAAAGAGCAGGCATTAATTCCTTATATAAAGCTAGATTGTTTCTCTCACATGCTCAAAGGCTATTCTTGGGTCACCTTGGGGGAGGGGGGGGGGGGGGGGGAACAAATATTAAAATAT
>JBBPCS010000001.1:17028847-17052887 GCA_037974645.1 Hollardia meadi | reverse complement strand
TGATACTAAACTGGGTATTGGTATCAAAGTCAAAATTTTGGTGTCCTGACAACATTACTGTTAAGTATAATGGCGGTTCAGCCATATACTAGGTTTCACCTAGTCTTGTTAAATTGTAGTTTTGTAATTGACTTTTTCTTTGAAAAGCAAGACAAAAAGTAAATGCACATTTAGGCTATTTAATTTATGCAATGGTGAAAAAATTGGCAAAATAAATGAAAAACTGCGAAAAACCCGTGTTCGGTATTCGGCCTTCGGCCAAGTGTTTCATTATTTTCGGTTTCGGCCTATAATTTTCATTTCGGTGCATCCCTACATGAATTAGTTTCAGCTTCTCAAATATTAAAATTAGCTGCTATTGGGATGGGACGGTAAAGTGAAAATGACATCAGCTTGGGCTTGTGGATATTGGAATGGGCATCTTCACCATTTTGCAGCCATAAAGCAACCGAATGAAAAAAGCACGCAAACATGCAGTTTATCTCTGTTTAAATGTATCTGTAAAGTGTATGCACACAATGTATAGCAAGTATTGCCAGCTAGGATATTGCACCAGAGATGGGAGCTAGTCCCTTGGTAGTGCACAATAACATAATTAAAATATACTTACAATAAGGAGGACATTCAACACTACAACATCTGGAAACAACCCTGACACCCAAATTACATCACATAATCAACGCTAAATCAAACAATTGACAAATATAACAGCAAGCAAAGGTTAACATAGTACAAAAATATGGAAAGGCAGAGCAAAGATATTATCTTTGATTTGCTTTTCCCACTAAATCTTAATATTGAGATGTGATTTCTCGCTCTGTAAGTTAACGTTACTTGTGTGCAGCACTGAATATGGTTATGGCTGATCAACCTTTGCTTTGACATCTTCAGATTTCGTTTAAAAAACTTGCGATTGAATGCTATGAAGTATTGCTCATACTATTAAGCTTGGCTCTTCATCTTAAGATCATACAGCAAAGTGAAATAAAGAAACTGAAGTTAACACTGTATATTACCTTCACATTAGCTAAGATTAACTATATTCAACGCCAAACGAGTTCCATAAATTAACGACCAACTTAATCCGTGTAGCTGTTTCCTACACTCGTGATTCATACATAATAACCTGTCTACTCTAAGGTCAACATTTGCTAGGGATATTATCAAAGTGGATCATGGTAACTCTTGCTAGGTAGAATCTGGGCTAGCACAATTCGCTGGCTAGCATGCTAATCAGATGCCCTCTAGTCTCAAATAGTAACTGTAGCTAGCACTCACCTTTTTGATATTCGACTTCGACGCAGGATGAAAATCCTTCTTGCACATGAAATTTGCAAATGATTTCCCCATGTCTGACAACCTATAACTCCAAATGAGTTGACTGCGTAGCGTTAATTTTAGGTAACGTATTCGCTAGCGTGGCTTCCTCATATATTTCATGAGCTTCCTCTACGCATGTAAACAGGTTCTTCTTCTACTTCTTCTTTTGCTGTTGTTTAATGCTGGCTGGCAAACATTTCCGCCACCTTCTGGATTGGGGTGTAGGTGAGAACGGTTACTATACTATAGGCTACTGTTATATTAAATTATTCTATTAGATCCCCTGTTTTTCATTCATTTATTTAATACCTACGAGGTATGTTAGCTATTAGGTACTATCTAGTGTCGTGTGTCCATTATAAAAAAACTTCTGTAATGTGACTGACATGGTTTTTGCAAGTATAAATAACACATTAATGGCATCTATTCCTTCTCTCTCATTAGAAATTCCAGAATAGCCTGTATGAATATGCAATTTTTCTTTTTAAATTTGACAACATTATCTGCTGGACTTTGGTCTCCTAGTTCACTGTAAAGTCCTTTCTCAGTGTTTGTACAGTGGGGGCTTCAGATTTTCAGTGAGCACAGAGAAAACACTTTCAGCAATGAATGTGAAAACAGCCTTATAGTATCAGACACTGCACATGCATTATTCTACACGGTGAAGCTAAAACATTCAACTGGAGGAACGGGAAGAAAAACACATTTTTCACTGGAGGGGACATTAAAGTATAGGTAGTTACATTATTTGGAAAATATAAACCATAAGCTATATTGTGCTATTTGATTGCAGTTAATTGGCATCCCCTACACAGACAGACATGACCTATTTTCACTGTGAAAATAACAGATTAAGTTACACATGACATGACACAGCAATTATTTCTATACAATTATTTCCTGTGTGATGATGAATCTCTCAGCAATACCCTTATTAAAATAAGAAATACATAAACCTAAAGTAATAACAGGCATGAATACCAACTACTGGCGTTATAATCTAGAATCACGTGCGTAGATTAAACCAACAAATGTAATGTTAAGATGTGAACCAGTGTAACATTTTCCACGCTGTTATTCCACAACTGAACGACGAATATAAAACTGACTTCATCTCGGTCACGTGACTGCTCTTCCGCGCCTGCGTCACAGAACGTGAATCGATCTGGAAGCAGAAATGAAAATAGAAACTGACACTGACCGTGCTCAATGCGACGGACAAACACGGGTTAGTGTTCCTTGTTGTAGTGAGCATTACATGGCACTATATGGCGTTAAACATCACACTTACGACTAACAGGTAGGTTTAAATCTGAACTTATAATGTATTAATGCATTATAAGTTCATAATAATGCATTAATGCATTATAAGTTCATGGTCAGCCAATTGGCTTCTTACGCCAACGTTAACTATGCTCTTTAAAACAATACGTTACATATGAGATATCTATCAATTCAGGTGTTCTTTATTTTACCTCGGCAGATTAAAAATGCAGCCATCCTCCTGTGACACCTTCGTGGCTCTACCCCCCTCCACTGAGAGACAACGCATCATTTTTGGTAAAAACTCTGACAGGCCTTGTGATGAAGTCCAGGAGGTGGTGTATTTCCCTGCCAGAGACTATAATGCAGAGGAGAAGGTGGAGGTAGGTGACATAGACAGCTTGTTATTGCCCTACAACCTCTAATTTACCACGCTGCACCTTCGTGAATGTGCCATTACATAGCCTAACCATTAAAGGGGAATTCCGGTATTTTTAAACCTGGGCCTTTATGTTTATATATTTGGATGTGTAAATGATTCATACTTACCAAAAGTTTTGGAATTGGTCCAGTAAATAGTCTCAGCCGATAGCCGCAACGGCTGCAACGTAGTCCTTAGGGGCAACTCTGACGTCAAAGTTATATCCAGTGAAAGTGCTTTTTTTTTAACCACTCAGAGGCTCAGATTGTTACTTTAAGTGTCTGAAAACATTACGGAAAGGATCTGACAGTGATAGTTAGTGTAAAATCCTCTTTGTTTAACCAGAAGCACAAGTCTCATCTGAGAAGTCTCGTGTCAGAATTTCGTGAGATGTGTGATCCTTTCCGTAATGTTTTCAGACACTTAGAGTAACAATCTCAGAGTGTGAGAGGCAAGAAAAAACACTTTCAGTGGATGTAACTTTGACGGTCAGAGTTGCCCCTAAGGATTACGTTGCAGCCGTGTCGCGGCTATCGGCTGAGACTATTTACTGGGCCAATTCCAAAACCTTTGGTAAGTATGAATCATTTACAAATACAAATATATAAACATAAGGCCCAAGGTTTAAAAATACCGGAATTCCCCTCTAACTTACCTCATGCCTCTGTGTCTTGTTCCCCTTATGAAAAGTGTACATACATTGAGATTGAGCAGGTTGCCCACACTTATGCAGTCGTGTTGAGCAGACCAGCGTGGCTGTGGGGGGCAGAGAAGGGTGCAAATGAGCATCAAGTGTGTATTGGAAATGAAGCGGTGTGGGGCAGAGAGAGTGCAGACGGTGACGAAGCTCTTCTTGGCATGGATCTTGTAAGGTAAAGGCAACTGTTTGTGTTAGCAACAGTTCAGTTGACCTTAATCAGTTCAGACAGAGATGAAGCAAAAACATGAATCCGTGACCCTGCAATTTTCCAGGCTTGGCCTTGAGAGAGCAGATACAGCTGAGAAGGCTGTGGATGTTATTACTGAGCTGCTGGAGAAATATGGTCAGGGAGGATCTTGCATGGAGGATGAGTGTGGCTTCACCTACCACAACAGCTTCCTCATATCAGACAGGACGGAGGCATGGCTGCTCGAAACGTCAGGGAAGTACTGGGCTGCAGAGAGAGTGGAAGGTAAGAAAGAAAAATAATACTAAGGATAGGTACCCTTTTCAAGTACAAGGCAATAGAATGAGTCCAAAAGGCACTTTAGCCTGCAGTATTATCAGTCATCATGGAAATCCTCAAAGAAACAATGGAAAAGTTCTAAACAGGTCAGTAGCTTTATATACAGTCTACTGTAACACAAAGAAAGAAGGAATGGTCCCAATGTTGTGTACCATAAGGTACAGAGGTAGCACACACTCATAGATCTTAGAATAAAGTGGACAAAATCTCAATTTCACCAATTTATTTCGGCCATGTTACAAAACATGTATAACGTTTCGGCCTAGAGGCCTTCATCAGAGCATCGTTTCAATGGCGTTACATGTATTGCAGCTATAATCAACTCCTTTTACACTTCTCCAGACGGATATCGCAACATTTCCAACCAGTATGGCATAACGACTAAGATAGACAAAGAGCACCCAGAAATGAGGACATGTGCGCAAAGCAAGGGCTGGTGGGATGGAAAGACTCAGTTCAACTTTGCTACGGTCTACTCCTTCATGACTACAGCCAGAATAGAAGAAGCTGGGAACCGATACTGTGAGGGGAAGAAGTTGCTGGAGAAGAGCAGCGGTTGGTAAAGCACGCTTCACTGTGGAAAGTTGACACACAGGTGGGAAAACGTCACGACTCTTCTACCACCATTTATGCATGTATTGATTTTATTTACCGAAGGTTGCATCACTGCTGAGACGATGATGGATATCTTGAGGGATAAGGATAGTGGCATCAACATGGAGGGCATGTTCATGACAACAGGAAGTATGGTGTCAGTGATACCCAGGGATCCTTCTCTGCCAGGGGTTCACTATTTTACAGCAACTCCAGACCCTGAAAGGTACAGCGCCTGGTCTGACTTTAGCTGATAAACCATCCTTAAAGTCATTCTGATAGCAGTTACTAATGATTTAATAATTCTTTTGTACAACAGGTCTGTATTCAAACCGTTCGTCTTTGTGAAAAACGTTAAGCTGCTGAAGGAGACTTCTTCTCCTAGTTATGGTCCAGATGACCCTGTAAAGAAGAAACCCCGCTTCCAGAGCAAGCCTGACCGCAAACATGAGTTGTTTGTCAAACATGAGCTGGTGGCTGCCATCATTGAATCCCACAAGGTTTAATAATTTAACTCAAGCTTACATTTCTCCCAATTTTGTCATTGGCTTAGTGTGGTCACTGGTCTAAAAAAATGTACTGACAAATCTTTTGTTTTTGTCTATAGGAGAGAGGAAAGAATATCACACAAAGTATGAGGCAGCTAGAGAAGGAAAAGATGACACGGATGGAGGAGTTTCTTTCACATGGTGTTGATGAACCTGACCTTTTGGTGAATCTGTTCTCAGACTCTGTTAAGGAGGAGATGGCTGTGTACAGTAAAAGCTGAGGCGCCTGATACTTGTTGGAACCAAAACAGGTCTTCAGCAGTAGCAGTATATCCTTAAGCAGTTTACATTTTAGTCAGGTGTAAGTAGATTAAATTAAATAAAGCAGCCCAGGATAATCAGGCTGTAAAAAATCCCATGTTGAACATTATAGAACAAAATGTGAACTTATGTATCGAAACATGGATCACAAATACAGGACAGAACAAATTAATTATGTGATACATGATATTTTGGGTTTGGTAAAAAAAATGTATTTTAAAAACAAATCCACATTATAAATATGCAGCATTTGACAGAATAAAAAAAGCAGTTGTCAAGACAATTTACATCTCATTGATTTCATAATGAAATCAAACAATTGCACTTAAAATAAGAGAAAAAATTAATTACAGCAGCTTGCACTTCTCCAACTTATACATTCAATAAAGTGTAAGTTCACACTCCCTGAATTCTACGACTCATTTCTTCAGACATTCAGTCCTTTGAGCCGTGATACCACATTGTGGTTATCACTTATTAATAATGATGTCATGTTGAATTTTTCAAGTGGCAGTTTGTTGCCAAGTACTGTTGAACTGCAGGTTATTAAAGCGGAGTGCAACCAAAGAGCAAACAAACTCTAAAATAATCAATGAAGTTTTAACCACAACTTTCCTTTTTTTCCCTTTGGCAAGTAACTTTGGTACAAGAGTGATAAAACACTCTGAAGTGTCCCAGTTAATGACTCAGCATAAAGATTTTATGCATGTATTGACTGCATAAAAATGTATTTTAAAAAAGGTCTCGTTTCACCCTTTAAACTTAACACGATCTGTTGTTATTCTTGAAAATGCATGTGAAAGAAAACTACAGTAAATGGATCAAGTCTACTAGCTTCTCAAAGCACTTTAAAACACTTGTCACATTCACCCATTCATACACACATTCATGACTACCAGCTATTCATCAGGAGCTGCCCTCATACACTCACACACTGATGGCTGTGCCTTCGTGGCATTAAAGCTGTATTCCAGTATGGAACCACCGATCCTCCGATCAGTAGGCGAATTTCATAGTTTTGTCCAGCAGTCCAGTCAGTTATGTTAATATTAAACTCACTCGTTTCATTGCCAATTTAAGGATACAGCCCTACAGTCACAGAGAGAGATATAAACAAACACGTATCACATTAAACTGCAAGAGAAACTGGAACATCTTGAAATTATAACCTGATCTGTTGTAGACACTAAGGATTTGAAAAAAAAAAGACTTTTTGAACTGTAATCTGCAGTACTAAGCAGTAGTTGTGTTTGCAGTTCTTCTACACAATGAGGGATATATATTATTTAAAGTTTTACCTCTAAAGAAATGATTTGGTTTACTGTACATGTCTAGTCACCTGATAGCTCATGTTCCTGTATACATTGGCTTCTGTAGAAATGTTACAGAAATTCCACATTTCAGCAGTTAATTAATGGCGAGTTAAGTTACAGGTGGTTAAGAAGATGTAACCTATACACTACAAAATTCCCTTTACACCAACTCCACATTATGCATAATGCACTTTTCACACACAAAGATTAAAGTCCATTGCACACCAAACAGACATCAAACATCACAGTCAGGTGTGGTCCATTCCAGCGATCGACTGAGAAACTGCACTGTGCTGTACTGACCCGGGTGTGGACAGCATGGCAGCGCCATCACAGTTTTTAGTCAGGCACTCTTTAACAGTTAGTATTCTTCTTCCTGTTGCCCGACCTAAAGATGTATTTGGCGGTCATTTTTTTGGAACTAAATCCCCATTTCCATTTAGTAAACTCAACCCTTGGTAACTGTCTTATGTCATGAAGCGGTAATAAAGGGGACTGTCTTGGAAGTCATGTTCCTGCTCGATGTGCTGGAGAACACCACCTTGCTGTAAACGAGTTCCGTAGAGGACCGCCTCACCAAGGTCCTGAGCCAAGCCCACCTGTTGGAGCCACTCCACAAGTTCACAGCCAAGAAAACAGTCCACCATAGTACTCTTCCCACACCTGAAAGTCAAAAGAAGCATTCACCCAAAGGTCTGTTTACTTCTCTTTAAGGTTAGCCACAAAAAGCAGAGAAGAAGCAGAGACAGAGCCCACATGCACTAAAACTGTAAGAAAAACAGCTACCCGGATTTGATTCTCTACTCATCAGAGAAAATGTTTATGCAAGATAGTTCACACCTCTGACCACAGCAGCAGTGAGTAAGACTGTGCTTTTACCTTCTCTTTTTGACAATGTCATGACAACACTGGTCCTTGTGGTATTTGTTGAACTGTGTGCAGGTCAACCTGATATCCTCAGGTAAATCACTCTGCCGCTGCTCTTCCTGCTTCTTTCCATACCACAGTCTGTATAACCTGAACACCATTCACAAAAACAAAACATAAAGGCGTGGACACAAGCCCACTGTTTAGTGTAGTGCACACACATGGTAAACATGCACAGTACAAACAGTATGTTGTGAGTAGAAAAAACTTCAAATGTGCTTTAGAGTGTGACAGAGTTTCATGACAAAGATGTTCTTTACCGTTTCTTAAATGGCAGTATAATCAAATGCTTGTCCAGCCCAAACAGAGCAAAGGACAGAAGACCCTGGTAAGAGAAAACATGTCATGACACTGGTACTGCGTGACAATTAATGCTCACAATCTTGATCCTGTGGTATCTGGAACGCCAACCTGTCCATAGTTGGCCACAGCACAGAAGAACTGCAGCTCCAAGTAGAGTCTACCAGGAACACGATTAAAGAGCAGCCACAAGCAGCTGGACAAGTTCTGTCATGAAACAGAAACAGAAAATTCAGCTTGTAGAACCATTTTAGTGAAATTAACTGCATTGGGACAATTCATTACAGGCTATCTGCTGCTGTTTACAAAGTTTAAAATCCAAATCATCTGAATTTTAGGCCTTAAAATGTAAAATACAAATTTGACAGATCTTAAAAATGGATTCGATTATGAAGCTAATGTTACTTTTATAAAGTTGGAAAAATAATAAGAAAATACAATTTTTGTATTGCTCACACTGTAACAAAACCACTAACAAAACCAACATGGAACCAAAAGCCACTAATCTATTCGAGCAAACCCAGCTAGTGTGTTGCGATGTGGGATAACTTGGTGTTTCCTCTCATCAAAAAAATAGCTACTTCTATAAATATTAAGTTGAAATTGTTTTTGTTAACGTTAATTTGATCTAATATGTGTAAATGCACGTTCAGAGAAATCTGGCTCGAGAACAGCGCATTTAATTCTTGGTTGAAGCATGTTGAAAAATACAAATTTGAAGCCTGATGCACTTTGTGCAAGAAAATGCTCAAATTTAGAATGGGTCATTTCGGAGAAGTCTTCCACCAATACTGACAGGAGTTGGAAATTATACAGCTCAGCCATTTGTATCTGACTTGGTTTGTGATGCACTAAATATAATAATGCAGGCAGTCACGCTGACTCCATGCCACTGTAGAATTGACAGGTGGTGGTTTACTCACAACGAGCAAGCTGACAGTCAGAAGCAGACACAAGAGCAAATGACGGGCCACTTGTCTATCTGCAACCTGTTGGAGCTCCTCCACTTGAACAAGCAGGCAGTGTGTGGACTCGCACCTGTTCTCACACTGACCTGAGGGTGGCAGCAGAACACAGATTTAAAACACTGAATCTTACTATTTTTAGAGAAATACTGTGCATTATTTAAACGGAGGTTACATGATTATGCTCGTTCTGTGCTGACAGCTTTTACTTTGGGTTTAACACATTTTAAATACCTGTGAGTGCGGTTGGTGTGTTGTTCATATTTGTACTGATGATCATGTCAGGCATGGACTGAGGTGGGGCACAGTCACATATGAGGCTGGCTGATAACAAAGTGATAAAAGTGAGAGCGATTCTTTGCCATATTACAACAATATCCTCCCAGTTCATACAGGGAGCAAAGGGCAAGTAATACAATACAGGGAATAATACCATAATCAAGCTGAGATTAATACTAGCAGATGCAGCTTCACATATTCATTGGTTGACATAAAAATGTCTTTAATGTTAGATGTGATCTCTTGTGTACATTTCCTTCCTGTTGATTAGAGTAAACAGGGATGTTTTCATGCAAATTCATAAAACTTTACCTTAACTTTCTTTTTGATTTGACCATTTTCAAAATTATTCAGCATTCCTACTCTACTGTATTTATCAGTGACTTAGCTTGTATCAGTATATACAATACTTGGATGTGTTGCAATAGCATGTACTATAAAGACCTGGAATCCTACAAATTATATTCATATAGTGTTTCCTTTAAACACTTAGTACTGGTTTGCATCTATCATAACTATGACCAAGATATTTTGCTAAACCTAAACAGGAGTCTTGAGTGAGCCATAATTTATTTGCCACATGCAGGTAATAGAACACCAATTAATCCAACGAGTCCTTTCCTTACATCTCCTTTTTTGTTCAGTGTTGCATTGTTTACTTTAAATAAGGAAATAAGCTTATCAGAAACTCGGCATATCATGTTTTCTTCACATAATGACATCAAAAAAGTTTTTTTTATTTTGTAATTGCAGATTTTTTTGCTACTTATGTAATTGAAAAATATTAGTGGATGGGACTTTGCATTGCTTATGTGGCAGTTTGCTGCTGGACTTTTAAGGATTAGGCTGGACTTTGGATTATTGATAGTGATGTCAGAACTGCCTCTGTATGCTCTAGTGACTATCAAGCTCTGTGAGTTAATCACCAAACTACTGTAATATACTTGGCTGCCAAACAGACATCTTTAAACAAATGTTGAACTGCTTAATAAAAGTCTCAGATAATGAGAAAGTACCTCTGTTGAGACCTTCTGATGGGGGAACTGGCTCAAACAGAGGCTGGTTTTCTGGTTCAACTTCAATCACAAGATCATCTGCAGAGTTTCCCTCTTGGATTTGGTCATTTTGGGCCCAGCTTCCTCTACTGAGACACACAAGAGAGCCGCCTCCCAGCAGTATACTAAGGGCAACCACAACGGTAGTGCAGATTACCTGTCAAAGCACACACACGTAAACTTCTAAGTAATTCTCTGCGAGGTCAAAAACAGTTTGTATACAGTAGAAAGCACGTAAATAATTTTCACTTATGCTGTTACCTGTGGTTTGCCGTAAAAGAATAATGGGTCAATCGTGTCAGACATTTTTCCCCCAGAAATAAGCAACACGGCAGTTATTAAGGTTGGAACCCTGTTAATATAAAGAAAACATTTACAACAAAATCACTGACAGTAACACACTGTAAAACATAAACTAGCTCAAAGACACTCAATTGCAGATTACATTTCCATCCCTGTAAAATTACCCTCAGTACTCTTGATCTTCGTGTTGGGTGGTGCCTATTCATGTATACAAACCTAAGCTAAACTATTCAACATGGAATTCATACTTTAGGGGAGGTACTATATTTAGGACGACATTTAGTAGACCAGACAAACCAGCTTAGTTTCATTTCTTCATTTAAGTGACTCACCCCCAGCCTGCAATGACGAACATGCCCGGTGAAACTTTCAGACCCTCAAATGTTTTCATAAGCACAAGAGAGAGTGCTATCAAACCTAAACAAAATATGCATTAAAACATTAGCAATCAAACTTTAGATTTCAGAGCTCAGAAAGACGAATTAATGCACAGGTCTATGTGGGTGGACGGTTATGTGCATACACAGCATACCTGGCCACACATAAGTGCTGCAGAGTGAGGTACATAATAATGTGAAAGTCAGGACCTGCCCAATGAAGTCATCTTCTTTCACCACAAATTTCCACACGATCATCCCAATACAAGTTAGAAACTAGACAGACCACACCACAACAAGAAATGCAGGAATTTACTGATGTGACGTTACATCTACAGGAAGAATTCCTTCATCGATTTAATTAATAGATTATAAAAATCACTTCAGAGAGTATGTGCAAGTGTGCTCACCTGTGCCAAGAACAGGTTGACGGTAAACATGTGAGGCAGCCTCTTGAATTTCTTACTTAAAAACATGACACCAATTGTCCACACCTGTCATAGAAAACACTTAGATTTCAAATAACCCATGTTTAACAACACAAAGATCTTTGCACAGATGCTAAATACAAACGAATATTAAGCATTGTTGGCAAGTTGTTCCAATAAAAAATTTTTTCAACAGAATGACATATTAAAGAAACGGAAATGGCGAAGAACAACAATTAAAGTACAGGGAATTGTACAATACAAACAAATGTGAATATATTTCTCCACTGCAAAGATTGTCATCGTTTATAGCAATGAGTTCAAGATTTCTTTTAAAAAAAAGCCTGAAAGTGAGAATAAATGTGGAAGTAAGTCTGTCAGGCAGTAAAACATCTGTTTGCTCACAGATGGTCACACATCCTTAAAAATGACTTTTAATGTTAACCTGCCACAGTGGTTCAGACATCCAACAAGAAGCCATATGTTTGAGTTTTCCTACAGTATGACATCAGATGAACAGGAGATGTGTGCTATCAAAAGTGAGGAAGTGAGGGAAGTAACTGACTAAAACCACTAAAACTATTAGTTATGAAGAGGAACATGCTATGACAAATTTTAATAAATCTATTTTACTTCCTCACCTCAGTTTCCTCATACCGAGATAAAACTAAATAAACCAAACAACCAGCTGATATAAAGTCCGTTCTAAAAGATGAGCCAACAACAAGCTTACAATACATACGTCACACTGAAGTGTGTAGTCGCAACTCACCAGAGCAACTAAGCTCACTATGCTTATGTTAAAGCTGACATTCTGCAGTGAATTCATCAAAAGCTGAGGATCCATCCAGGGGATTGTGAGTAACCAGGCAGAGGCATACATTATTGGAGCTGAGAGAAAAGTGCTGATCACCATCCCAGAGGTGACCTGAAAGCAAATCATATACATTGAGTTACAAACGGCACAATAGGTGTTCAGAAGGTACAGTAGGTGTAGAACAACTCACAACTTCTAGCTCGGCATTGTAATAGACAGCATAGATTCCCACACTTGGTGCAGTGGGAAACACTCCATAAAGAAAGGCGTAGTTGGAGAGGCTTGAGTGGTTCAAAGCACTGGTGTTGCTATTGTCCAACAGATCCACCATGTCCTTACAAATCAGGGGCATTAGCAACCTGAAAGTCAAATTAAAAGACCATTATCTGAGGGGTTAGTTAACACTACGCTGAGAGATGCAGCGCTATGAGAATATTTTCATGCACTAGTTATTATCATGCTATGCACTCCTAAGACCTCTAAACATGTCATCTGACCGGCTGTTTGTGGTCTCAGAAAGGCCTGAGTCACCCATATTATCTCCATAAAACAACATGTTGGGAACACTTTACAAACATCTAACCTTCTCTAAAGAGAGGTCGTCTGATAACACTAAATCACAGCTTGTACAGAATTAACATTAGGTGAAGAAAAGGGATTTTTTCCACTCACAGTTTTGCTGTAATTAGTAATATCAGTGTCACGACTGTGGATCTGGTTAGTTTCCCCAACTGGCCCACCATGGACAGACCCAGGTAGAACAGAGCTGCTCCCCCAAAAGAGTTGGCCAAACCATCCACGAATTCAGCCATGAAGGCAGGAACTGCCTGGTGCAGGACAAAGTGGGCGATGATGCCAATGACAACCATGAATACTATTGGGTTCTTCAGGACCTTCAAGACTACAAGTCCCGCGATACAGAGTTTACTCTGCTGATGGTTTCCCTGATTCTTCCACTTCTGGATCTCACATAAGGTGAAGCCAATGGGATTTAGAATGATCAGGGACACAGGTGCAACCAGGTAGATGTACTGGAGGTACTCTGGGTGTGTGCTCTGGTATAGGGCCTCAACTGTGGATAAAGATAAAGACATATTAATCAATATTAACAAAGCCTTCTTGGTACTCACTTTGTCATGTGAAAGAAACATTTACACACAAGGCGCCTGGGCCACAGTGTTATCCAGAGTCTCTCTGTGTTGTCATGTGTGAAAACAAACAGGTTACAAACAGGTTCTAAAAAAACATTCCTTTAAGGCTCTATATAAATGCTATCATTTATAAACTAGCTAGTCTTTGCTTTTTCTCCTCTGACTTTGAAGATGAAGCAGAGCAAAGTCCAACCTTGAAAGTTAGTGGAAGTTAAACAAATAGGGAACTTAAATTTTAGGCAATGAAGTAAAGGAAAACAAAAGATACTTTTTAGGAAAAGTCACCAATGCATTATTAAATGTGAGGAAAAAGTTGATGTATTCTGCCTCACTGGAATTGAACTGCTGAAATTAATTTCCCATTTCATAATGTTCAATTACTGAATCATGCCTGAATGCGTTTGTTTATTAATTTGGTATTAGACAGTGGAGACTAGTAGAAGCATAAGCATCTGTAAAAGAAACATGTCAACAGACCATTAGCGCACAATAATATTGTTTTGCTTAAAAACTGTTTGATGGATGGGCAAACAGCATGATTATCTGCAGCAGTGAATGAAAAGCAATGTGGGTGGTAGAGTCAAAGGCACGAACTTACCAATGGGATACCCCAACGCAAAGTCATTGCTTTGGGTGGCAAATATTGAGAAGATCCCAGCCTTGCTATATCGACTGTCAGGACTGGCAACTATCAGCGTGAGGACGCATACAATGGCAAACACACACACTTTGGCGATGAGGATGCTCCATAGAAATGGCCAGATGACATTACCGAAGTCCAACAGTACCATGTTCTTGAACAGCACCGCCGGGAGCGCAAACTTGGACACGAAATTCCCCAATCCTTTGGCCTGGGTGGAGGTGATGATGTTTGCCCTCCCTGCGATGTATCCACATAATATAATCCCAAAGCACTCGGTGAGAGCCGGGAAGAGCTTGTCAATAGACATGTTGGATGAGAGCGCAGAGAAGTCTGGGTCTTCCTGCTCATGTGAGTAGTTGAAGTTTGTGGTTCTGCCCGGTTCCTCCATTGTGTCGATCCTCCCTCCAGTATCAGCAGTCGTGCTTGGTTTATGGTCGTAATAACGTCATTACAGTCGCAGCTCGACACTGAAAATGGGAGATACAGTCAAATGAGGATTTAGAGCCTTTACCACCGTTAAAAGGTGACTGCGTTGAGTTACAACATCATGGCTGAAATGATACGTTACACGTGGTTTAAAGTTGTTGCCTTATACCTAACAAGCGTCGCAATTACTTATCAAAGTCACTCTTACCTCTGTGTAAATGTGCTTCCTCATGCACCATGTGTCAGTCAGTAGGGGTACCCATTAGCCAGTTAGCTAACTACCGTTGTGAAAGGAGACCCGGTGTCTCGTCGAAACTCGGACTTAAATAACTTAAAAGACGAACCCGCGATAACGTTGAGTAAGTTCACCGTTACAAAATTGCTGACATAACTAGTCTGCGCCGCTCGTATTTCGTGTTGCGTGTGTTACTGTAGTTCCCACCCAGCAACTTTCATAATCCCGATTTGTCAACACAACGAGTTCACCAATGAAGATTGAAGAGGGTGGGCGGGGGGCGGGGGCGAGGCGGAGCTTCCTCTATCTACCTGCCTGCCTATCTCGGGTATTAGTAGCTATGTCCTCAAGTATGTCTTACTGTTTAATATAACCAGCCAGCATGTTCATTTTTATTCACTTATTTGCCCTTCAGCACAGTGGTCACAGCAACTACACTCACTGGGTTTATGTTTAAACATAGCCTTAGTCCCAATCCGCCCACTCCTCTGAGTTGAGTCTGATAGAAACTATAGGTGTGACAAGCTGACAAATCAGTCTGACAAATAAGAATTTGCATTATGGTAACTAGTTACACTGTCAGATAACAGAGTAGGCCTTCACTGTAATGTAGTGGAGTAGAAATATAAAGCTGCATAACATGGAAATACTCAAGCAAAGTACAAGTAGGCTACCCTCATTTGTATTTGAGTAGCTACAGTGCTTGTAGATGTACTTACTCACATTCCACCACTATCCAAATAGTGCAGTGGGAACAAAACACACATTAATATGTGTTTGGCATAATGGAGAGGTGTGAGTGAATAGAAACAGTATTGCCTAATAGATGCCTTCTAAAACAGGGACAAGTGTAAGAAAATCTCCAAATCAGAGTAGTTTATGTGTGATTGAATTGTACCGATTAAAACTTCTTGTGTTACATTTTCCACCTTTGGATTAGATAGAATTTAAAAATGTGCAACATACTGTAAGTCAGTTAGCTTCGCTACAGAAAGAGTCATGAATGTTCTCATATAACGACACTGAGCAAGGCTGCACTTCTTAATCAATCAGACCTAAAATGGACAAACCCCATTTATTCAGTTGTTCCCTATATATACTGTATATACATGTCACTGAAAACTGTGCATTCCAAAATGTTTTCTTTTGAATTAATGCATCATTTTAAGTGCACACTTAAATACCCTTAAAAATTATCAACAACAACAAACACAAATATGACCATTCTGCAAACACCAAAAAAGAAACAAACAGAGATGCAGTATAGCTTATGTGCATATACAGTAGCTTCAAAAGCAAAGGTAATACATTTCACATTGAACAACAAACTGGTCATCTGAGAAGTTAAACCGGTAAAACATAAGGCACAGGCCTTTAGAGCATGCTCAGCTCAATGAGACGGCCTGCGAACACGCCTAATGTGCCGATGAGACACACAGCCATGAAGACACACAGCAGAATATGATCCAGCACCATGGCCACAAACTTCCACTCTTCTGCAGCCTGGGAAGAGAAGAGGGGCAGTGTGTCACATACACAAAAGCAAGACTCATTAAAGAAACCATATTAGAGACACTTTCTGTTGGAGAAAGATTACATTGTTGGATTCCTCATCTGATTTCATGGTTTCTGCGATGTACTTGACCCCTTCAATGGCACTGCGGACGTCAGGATTCTTGGCGATGGGCGACTGGTAGGGAACAGCAGTGGTCTGGTTGCCAGAGATGTCTGAGATGTCGAAATCCGCACCATGGATGATTTTATTCTGCTTTTCCTTTCCTGGACGTTTCATTGTTGAGAAGAACATGATGTTGGGGATGGTTTCAATGAAAACCTGTCATTAAAAGAGAGAGACAGAAGATATGCACTATGTCAAGGAGTATACAACATCAGAGCAGCTGGATTAAATAAAAAAAACATATATATTCAGTCTGCTGCCACTAGATGGCAATATAATACAGAGGAAAAAAGATTAAGGATTGTTTTGTGACGCTTGCCTTGTGAAAGGGACGGATTCATTTCTAGTCATTCAGCTCTACAATCGAAATGTTTTGCCAGTAAGTCAACTCACCGTGCGGACCCACTCTGGCATCGTGTGAGTGCTTGGGGAGCGGTGGTGGGTGTTGATGACAATGACGGTGATGATGATGGAGGCAATGACAAACACCATGGTGAAGAGCATGTACTTCCCAATGAGAGGCACAGCGCTTGAGGTAGAAGGGATCAGCTCCACGATTACCAGCAGGAACACAGTCAGAGACAGCAAGACGGAGATACTGAGGGTCATCTTCTCACCTGGGAGACACAATGGACCATCTTCACTGCTCCTGCTGTGACAATCTCTTCTCAATCTCCATTTAGTAGCACATAATCTTCATCGGCAGATAGATTTCTCTCATGTACTATGACCAAAAGTGTTAAAACAGCTACTGGAATGACTTCTGGTGAGTTTGTTTTCTAGGTGCTGTTTCCAAGGTCACAAATGAAATTAAAATAAAGTCAGATAAAAACACATAGGACTCAAATTATCATCAAAAGTTTCAAAAATGGCTTTTGAAACCAAGGATGACGGGTCCCAAGCCGACATTGCTTAATTTTGAGGGGTCACAGGGAAACAAAGGTTGGGAGCCCCTAAATGTAGACCATAACATCTGTTCCATAGGATGAAGAGCTAGTAAGATACTGTACATGTAGTTAAAGAGGACAAATGTTTTCAGTAGGATGAAATTTCCACATAAATAACATGTTTTGTGTTATTTAAACACACTTTAGTTGATAAGACACATTGGAATAACCCTGAAACTGGAGTGAAAAATGTGTGATACCCACAACATGCAGTCTTATTACATTGCCACATGAGAGCTATTTGTATTGAGTCCAGTACTTCTCTTCCAATCAGAGCTCATCTCAAGTTTTTACACAACAACTGCTGTGTTCAACCATACAAACAAATCACATTGAAGGAGTGGGAGGCATTTTTGTCTGTTGTTGTTTTCTCCAAAAACCAAAAATAGCACAAATAAGCAGATTCTGACACCATTTCACAAGTAAAATGCAAGACAAGTCTTTTTGTTGCTCAGTAAGAGACGTTATCCCAAAGAGAGCTTCTCTTTGGCACCAGTTTCTCCTCCACTCTATCCTGTCAACAGCCATATCAGAAACAGGGATCAAGTGATGTATTATACATTAAAGCGGAGGCCTGCTTTCAGACATGACAGCACAGAGGGACTCTGGGTAATGAGGCAGACCTACACACTGGGAGCACAGCCAGATGTGCACACAAGCAGTAGCCTACAGTTCCTGTAGCAGCCGATGTAGGGACACCTCAGACTGACAGAATCAGGAACAAGGATTTGTTCAACATGATGTTAGTTATATATCTGTCTTCAGATCCTATTATGAAAACATAGATAATGAGAAAGAGCTCTTTTTTGTTTTGCATATCCATTATATACATATAGTGTGCATCTATAAACTTCTCAGTTAAGAGTGTCATAGTATACCACACCTGGACGAATGCACCGAACAAGGCGTTTCAAGAGTGATCGACATCTACTGTGTAATTTTGGGAGACAAACTTATTTGTTGTCTTGCTAAGAGCTAGGTGAAAAGATCAATAACACGTCTATGCCTGTGGGCCAAACATGAACTTACAGCAGGAAACTTAGCACAAAGAGTGGAAACTGTCCAAAGACAACAAAATGCATCTATCAGCACATCTTAAACTCACCAATTAACATGTTATATTTAATTTTCTTAATTCATCAATCGGCAGGGCGCAGTGATTTCCTGGAGTCTTAACTCGACCCAAGCTAGCTGTTTACCCTGTTTCCAGTCTTTGTGTTACGCTAAGCTAATCGTCAGATGGCTGTAACCTTATTTAATAATGAGAGTGGTATCAATGTTTTTATCTAACCCTCATCCTTTTAGTCCAACAAGATGTTTGCTTGGAAAACATCTTAAGAGCATAATACAAACTCAACGCCTTGTTGGATTTGCATTTCAGTAAAACAGACAACCTGAAAATACAAAAAAGACTGTCATCATACGGATAACTGTACCCGTATGAACTTGTTATTGTATTGTAGCAAGCAGCTTGTTCCCTCCAGCAAGTTATAATGGTCAAATGAATTGGAAACATATAAAGACATACTATACATAGAACTATGGCAACGAGCATCTAGAATTTACAATTTATTATGAAAGGGTTTGCATATATATTGTGTGTGATGAATGTTTAAATTGTCATATTGTATTGTTTTCAGTCTGTGAAAATCAGAAACCATGAATTCTGAACTGTGTGCTGACGTTTCTTTCATGTCATAATGTCAGTATATACTGTACCTTGTATTAGTGACTGATACCCAGTTATAAGAAACCATGTGGGACCAGTGTCAACGTACCAGAGTCTGTAGGAAGATAGAAGACAAGGCCAGTCAGGAAGGAGAAGAGCATACAGGGAATGATGACGTTGACGATGAAGTACAGTGGCAGCCGCAGCATGAGGAAGTGGTAAGTGATGTCCAAGTAAGGGGTGTCTGGGCAGCACGAGTAGAACACCCAGTGCTTCCAGCTACGGAAATCCTTCATCACCCACTCTCCACTTTCCATGAAGTGACTCAGATCAGGGCGGTCACTGTCCTAATGAGCAGAAGCATCAAACAGCGTCATTATTAAAGGATGATTTTTCAAATTCTCTATAGATTTCACCATTCTACAATTGTTTTACTGTTTATATTTATACTGTTTCATTATTCGCTTAATAACCTGTATGAAAAGTGTGAAAAAGTGAAAAGTGGACGTTAAGTTAGTTTGTATGCCTACATTAGACGTATATTACTGCTCATTGTAGTGACAGACGTTATATCCCCTATAAACCTGGGGGTTATTCTCTATAAAAAGGATTCCAATGGGGCAATAATGAGGCTTATTTGCCAAAACCAATCAACATAAGTTATTTATTGGTAAAGTAAAGCCAAAGTATCCAATTTTCTCAGTGTTGTTAGAGATGTTAAAGACTTTGTTCAAAATAAATGGTGGTGTTTGCTCTGTGATTTTGTATTTGTGTTAGGGGTCTAGTTTGACGTTTTGAGAATTTTAAGACAAACCCCCTATAATTTTTTTGGATGAAACTGAGTGAGATTTGTAGATGCTGGTGCTGGTCGGCAGATTTTTACAGTGCCAGACAAGCTGTTTCCCCAGTTTTCAGGCTTTGTGCTAAACGCTAACTGGCTGTTAGCTTTATATTCATATTTAACTGACAGACATGAGAGTGGTATTGATACTCTCACGTAACTCTCGGCAAGAAAGCAAATTAACCTATTTCCCAAAGTGTAGAACTATTCTTTTAAAGAAATGGTCTGAATGGCATTACAGGATTGACGACGACCAAGTTTCCATCGTAGGTCCAGGTGCCCAGCTTCATGCTGCAGTTCTGGAGGTCAAAGGGGAAATGCAGCACAATAATTTCACAGTAGCTCTTGAAGATGGCAGGTGGGTTCCACGTGATCATTCCTGTGTACTCCAGCAGCACTTTGGTCTCATGAACGATGGCAAAGTCACCGTCAGCACTGTGGGTACAGATAAACACAGCATCAACATGGGGGATAATAAGTTAAATATTAACGCAGGGGGACGTCAGTGCCTGAGGATGGGTCAGTGCTGCTGTCGCACAGCCCAGCCAACCAGTGCTCAGCTTGGCATAGGTTGTTGTGGCAGCGGAGCTGGTTGTCAGGGAAAAACAGCAGTGTGTCAGATGCAGCATATGGTGGGGGGAGGGGGAGGGGGACCTGCAATACATCCAGATTTAGCCTGATGAAATCTGAGCTTTTACACACCGCATTCTGGAGTATAGGAAAGTGTGATTCAAAACATCCCTTTCAGGTGTGATGATTATTTCTCCAGGGCTGTGTAAAGTTTATTGAAATACAAAGAGGGACATGGCACAGATCAAATATAGCCTGATAACGTACTTGTTGTAGAGAACCAGATCAGGCCGCCAAATATCAGTGGAGGGAACTCTGATCTTTCTGATGCCACCGTAATCCTCTGGGTCCCACTGCAGGTTCACATCTTTCCACTGCTGAAAAAACAGACACCCAGAACAATGGACAGTACTTCAGTAATGACATTATTAATGCTTTATTTTGTGGGGGGTAAAAAGCGAATATGAGCAGAAAACTTGATGTAGACTGTGATTTGTGGTGACATATTTTGTACAGATTCACATCTACCATAAAGAGAAGTTTTTCAAACTGACAGAATGATACACCTTTTATTTTTTACAGTAACCATACTACACTCTGTCTCTGTAATTTTGTTTGAAGAGGAAGAAGAACAGAAATAACAAAAAAAACAACAAGTGCAGTACAACACCAGGATCTGTGACTCTCTGACTTTGTCAGAACGTGGAACATAACTTTTTTTTTTGCAGAACACTAATTGTAAAACGTTACTATCCATTATTCTGGTCAAAACTGAGGTTTGTCTCTATGTTTTAATTGTAGAAACAAATGAGAACTTGTTTATAAGTATTTGAATCTTAAAAGTTTATTTCCAGCCTTTTAAAATCAGGCCTTATCTCCGCACATTTGGTGCATTTATAATTTGTAGCTGGAAGCATGATGTTGTATGTTTGCCCATCCTTTTCTCACTAATTTTAATTAGAACATTATTGAGGTTCTCTGCAATATGATGGTGTGTCCAAAGTCTTTTTTTTTTATGGTATCAGAACTACAAAAATGAAGGCTTGTATCAAACCTGTTTGAGTCGCACGTTGCTGCTGACAATCTGGTTGACCTCATCCTGTGAATGTTGATAAATGTGTTTAGACAGTTGATGACAGTGAATCTTAATACAGAAGGGGTGATATTGTGCGTGACACGAGACCCCACCACACTGATGAGCTGGATGAGCTGAAGGCCTACAGTAACAACCACCGGGTCCTTGAAGTGATTAACAGGACGGACAACCTTATTGTAGCCAGTGAAGAGGGTTTTAACCAGACGTGTTTCATCAAAGGAGGCCCAGGCAACACCTAAAACAATAAAAAATAAAAAGTCACCTACAGAATACAGGCTCATTTCTGTGTAGAGATGGGTTACTCACATTAGGCATGTAGAAAGTGACATGATTTTCTCTTCTCCTCAAAGTACAATTTGAGTTTGCTGGAAAATTATGTTTTGCCAAAGGAGAATATTGCTTTAAGAGCATCCAACACTTGAGATGAGTTCTTTTAATATGAGTTGAAAATAGATGTAACAGGTGCCACGCTAACGGTGTAAGATGTTGTGTTTTAGTAGTAGACTGAAGTGACCCACTTTTACATGGTTTGTGTCGAGATGAGGATAGATAGAGGATAGATTATTTTGTGCATTAAATACATTTTGGTGATTTAAAAAATGTTTATGTTTTCATTTGTTTAATTGTTTATATTTATTCATTTATATTCAGTGTTTTAATGTATATATTGTAGTGTGAACATAATGTATATATTTGCGTGTTTTCACACATGTTGCATTTGCGGTCTAAATCTGGGATTACTGCATTCAAACATGTAATGGCACTCCTGTTACGTCAATAGAGATGTTCTCTTTCCACTACATATCTGTCACAAGCCAGAGCAGGATCCCCTTTCATTTTACAGCTGACCTTGAAGCGAAGGTCATTTTGCAGCAACATGTTTTTCGGTTGAATGATTCTCACGACACTCAGCTCACTAAACTAAGGAATCCTCCTGAACATCATTATGCAGGTGACTTCACGTGGTGACAGACAGACTAAAGGTTGAAAAGCAAAATGAAAACAGTATACATGCCCTTGTCAATCAAAGAGCCGGCTCTGAAAGAAATTTTCTAATTAGTTTCGTTGTTTTTAATAAGATGTGTTTACACTGACCTGAGAGCAGTTTCATTAAACATAGTCAATGAAAAGAGGGTTCACTAATTGCTTTTCCAAACACCAACTTTCTCTAACTCCATTATAAACTACTAAAAAGTAGTTCAAGTAAAGTAATACTAATTGGTCACCAACAAACGCGTTTGCTTTAGTTTTAAATAAGTTCTTACCTGCTAGAATGACAAGATGAAAAGTGAAAAATGCAGTATTCATTCTTGCCAATAAACCCAGGCATCCAGAAACAAGATCGATCTTGTCCGTTGACCACTTGAGAATTAAAAATGTTTGACCCACCTAAAGCATTCTTTCAGCACTGGCAAATGACTTATTGTACAACCTCCAAGCTCTTCGCTGGCAGGCTTGCTGACAACGGATGTGAGTGACTGGTTGCCAATGCTTGTCATTTGGGAGGGCTACATTCTTCTTCATCTGTTATAAGATCAACATGCCAGAGTAATCCACCACTGAAATAGCATCGTGAACTCGGCTGCACACCTCGAGGTGCAATACACAACACATGCTCACTGCTCTAAGTTTGTCTTGTATCAGTGATTAACTATTAATTCTGCCTTTAAATATTTATATATCTCTCTATATTTATCTTTCTATCTATTCATTTCTCCCTCTATATAGATGTATATGTGTATCTAAAGGACATATACATTCCCTTAAAAATCAAAGATGTTTCCATATTGAATAATGATTTGGCATACATTATACTGTATGTGTGTTTCTTTCACGGAATATATGCATATGGATCATTTTAGTTTGGGTGACAGATGACATATCAAAAATAAAACTTTATCAAGTTCATTTCTGACCATGGGAACAGTTGCTGACAAAATAACCTGACTGATAAGGTCCATTTAGCAGCTTTTCTGTTTTATTATTGCATTTTTATAAGTAGTTTATTAGTGTTAACTGTATGCCATATTGAGATATTGCCCACTAAGCACTCCTGTGCAACATTAAAAGTAAAAAGAAGGAGTTTTACTGGAGAAAATTAAGAGTTTCTTGAAACTGTATAAATTTTCTAAAAATATACTGCAGGCCTATACTGTATGCATGTGCCTATCTGTGGAATATTCATGAAGGCTATATTTATTAAAGGTCCTCGTGGACATGAATTTCTAAACCTTGAAATTAGGATGGAGGAAAGTTGAATAAAATTATTTACGCTAACCTTAATAAGAGTTTTACTGAAGGTGAATTGTTGTGCTAGATGGGTATGAGATAAGTAAAGTGTCTTGAAAAGCGCTATACAAATAAAATGTATTATTATTATTATTATT
>JBBPCS010000001.1:16999233-17024481 GCA_037974645.1 Hollardia meadi | reverse complement strand
GAAAGAAAGAAAGAAAGAAAGAAAGAAAGAAAGAAAGAAAGAAAGAAAGAAAGAAAGAAAGAAAGAAAGAAAGAAGAAATTATTGTTAAAATTCCAAACTTGAAATTACCCTTTAAATTGTTATAGATAGATTGATATTTCAATGCTACAAATTCAGCTGCATTCTGCAAGTATTCAGTAGTGACTAAATTAAGTATTTTGTTCTTCTATCTTATAATGTTTGAATTATTTTGACGGTTCTTTGCTTCCATAATTCTTCCAATTCTCAATGGATCAACTCAACAAATCAGAGTCCAGTCCCATACGAGCTTTTAGGTCTTAAGATGAATTCAATTAGTATTAAACTAAACCACCTTTATCACATTTACATCTTGGGGGGAAAACAGTCTTATATCGGGCTTCACATTTTAAAGACGCAGACGCACATCCTAAACTAACCTCTTGACTCAATCTCTCGTATGCACATGTCCACCACCATGGGCCGCGCTGTGTTATAGGCATTCACCAGGGTCGTGAGGTCGCAGCTGTAGATCTTACGGATGTGCCTCAGGTTCGGCTTACAGTCGTTGGGTACCAGAGTTGAGCACTGTTTGTGGACGTTCAAACCACAATCTACAGAGAGACACACACAGCGGGTTTACTTCCTGAATATCTGCAGCTTAAAATAAGTCATAATGGATATAAACTCAAGTGAATTATTTCTATTATTATGTACATTCACATTCAACTGCATGTTAATTTGATTTGGTTGGCTGGTTTCATGTGTGTTTTGGCTCGCAGAACAGTGTTAATTCCCTTGATCAACATTTGCCCTCTCAGACCACTGGAGAGCTCCTCCCTCTCTAACACACATTGGAGTCACCTTGAGTCACCAGATAAACCCAAAGTCACCTTCAGAGGGCCATTTATTCATTAAAACCAGTAATGAACCACATGAATCCATGAAATATTTGTGTGTATTTTTTTTCAATTGGTATGAAAACAAATTCTCTTTTTGATTTTCTATCCGATATGATATTTTCAGAGGTAGCCTCACCGGGTGTTCGAATAGCATATTAGTCATAATGTCAGTGTAAGTACCCCACATTGTGTTGTGTTTCAGTCACAGTGGATGGGGCCTGTAGCACAGATGTTCCAGGGCAGGATTCACCTTGTTGGGAACAGAGGAGCCCGTGGAGAGCAGACGCAGAGAGATACTGCAGCTCTGCTTTGTAACAAAGACGCATGGAGGGAATTAGAGGAACAGTGAAAACGCTGTTGCCTGGAGGAGGGACAGTCAGCGCTGCTGCGTGCTCTATTCTTTTCCAAATCCAAGCTCACACACACAATGGCTGTGGAAGCAGCCATTGAGGCGCTGCAGGCTACATTAGACCTAGTTTCCCAGACTAAAATGGGGCAGCTCTTCAAGCTCTTAGATCTTTTGAGCCTACTCCAAGTTTTGAAAGGGTTTTTTTTTTTTTTTGGCAAATGCTTTGAGCTTTCTGATTACATAAAAACATAACATTAAGTTCCTTCAGAAGAATTGTTTTTTAGTTTTTAGTTTTAGTTTTGAATAAAAAATACTTCAGAGAGCGAAGAATCTACGCTTCTGGGGGACCTCGGACAATATTTAAATTAATTTGGGTCCCTGGAGAAATTCACACAGCCTGCATTTATATGCATTGATGCAGAAATGTAATTACCTTAAGAGATGATTCTCTTAAGGATATGAGATAGGCAGTATAATAGAGGCAGGCCTGTCACCAGACAGGGCTCCTGTTGTCCACAGGAGCACACTGATGGTCCTGAGTCCCAGGTGGGGCGGGGGTGAGGGTGAGGATGAGGCAGAGGCCCGAGGGACACCAGGAGACAGGAGGCGCTGCTTTACTGCACCGTCAGCTCTGTCTCTGTTGCTATGGAGAGGAGGCTGCAGCTATGTTTTGGCTAAAGGGCTCTGAGAAGAGGTTTAGTGGTGGCTGGTTGCTAATTTGTAATCAGTACATCATCACTACTTCCAGAGTTCCCAGTTAGAACCAGTCCCTTTCTGACTGGAACTGAAAAGAAACACACTTTTTTGGTTTTCCTACCAAGTGTTTAAGTTAAATAGGGGTTGAGCTGCTTGACCTAGCTGTTTGGTTGAAGCCGCTGAATTTTAATGTGTGAGGAAACAGAGCTCCTTCCCCACGCTCCGAGCTCTGCTCCTCATTAAAGAGACATGCCAGCTTTGTTTTCCTTCATGGGCATGATGGAATGAGGCTGGGAGGGTGGGGGGCTTACTCTGATGAGGAAATGTGGCACAACAAGCACAAGCAGAGGCTGGCTTTCTGGCACTAAGCCAAAAACAGTTCACACACACCAAAAGAAAAAAGGGGGTGGGAGAACATTTTTTGGTATGCAAATTCAGGCATCATGTGAGACTTTGCTGCCCTAGATTCCTGTAGCTGTGGTCGAGTCTTGAGGAATGGCGATAGACAGTAGTAAGTAAAAGTCGATAAAGATTGGCACAAACACAAGCGCCTTCCTTTGGATTGTTGTCAGCTTTAAAAAACAAGACATTAATAATTAACATCGGAGCTCCCACACATTTGTGGGACATACTTTGTTTTATCAATAAAACATCAAAGACAGACACCAGACTATATAACAGCACTATTCTGGGATGTGAAACAAATCCTAACAACAGCTGTAGTGAAAGAGAAATCTCATCAGAGTGTTTGACAAGCAAACGGGCAAATACAACAGAACAATTTACCTCACAATAACAGGTCTGAATGAATGCATGTTACGGCTATCACACAAAGTAAAGGAGTATTCATAAGAGCGAGAAATGATTACAGATTGTAGGTGAATAGCAAAAAAATATGCTCACCCTGTGGAACACATAATGACAGCACATTGTTGTGTGTTTACTTGTTTATAATACAGCAAATGCTTATCCATTAAAATCATGGAAGTGGAAACACAGACAGCCTTTGTTATTGTAATAGTGTCAACAAGATGTGAAGCCCCGAGCTAAAAAAAAACCTAGCCATTATTTCCAGAAAGAATAAAAAATACTTAAAATTTTACAATCTGTCAGTACTGATTGTGCTGAAACTTATTCTTGTTTGAACTCAGTCACCCATTCACAAACCCAGTGAGGAAAAAAGTAGGTCAAAAATAAGGTTTGAAAATAGTGTACTGTAAAGTATGTGTTACATCATAGCTATAGCCCTCATTTCACTCTATTATACAACCTCTAATCCATAAACTACTGTTGGGATTTAAGATTAAAACTCAATAATCCAGCTCCAGATGCACAGTAACCCATATAGAGTAATGCTCACTTTGTGCACCATGAATGTTACGAGAAGATGCTGTGAAGTGATGAAGCAGTTTATGTAAGACTGAGAACAAGGGGGTACCTGCACATTTGACCCCCTGAGCCATCAGTCCCCACATGAAGCTGGCACAGTGTTCACACCAGTGAGGCCCCCGAAAGGTATGGACCTAGAACAGAGAGGGAGACGGTGACAGATATAAGTGATGAAATGCAATGGCAAGACTTCTTTAGTTGAGCCAGGATGTAGGTGCTGCCATCTTGAATGAGGAGTGCGGAGGAGGATTTTCTTGTGGGTGGAGGAGGATTGTTGTTCAAACAGATCGTCAAACTGACAATACTGAGGTGGGTGCAGTGGCAACACGGCGCAGGGGAGGGTTTGCCATCATGGCACAGCAGGATTTGACACTTTGCCAGGTGAAGGTGCAAGTTGTCAGGGCAATTTGCTATGGAAACAGTTGAAGGCCACCTTGCTCGTGCGGGAAAAGGGAGCCCCCCCACGCTCCATCAGGTAACAACAGCCCAGCCAATCAGGGAGGCCTCTGGGAGCAAAAGCAAGCCATAACTCTCCCTGTTGTCGCTGCATTAAGTCAGGAGCAGATACAGCAGAGACGCTGTTCTGGTAAAGAATTTCTAGTTTCTGGTTGGCGGATAAACATCGTGTTAAAAATATGCACTCACAGTCACCTAAGAAGTTGTTCGACAGACAGCCATCATTAATAGTTATCCAAATCACCTGTGGTGATGTAATCTGACATCTCTTTAGGTGTTGTTTCATGTTTACAGACTGTTTTACAATTTAACATGTATCTAATAAATGTGTGATCGACTTGCATGGTCATATAATTATTCTTTGTTTTGTCTGTGATACAAGCAGTATCATGCCTGTTTATACTGAATGCATTTACTTGGAGTAATTAATTTATGAGGCTGTGGTCTGAAAACCTAACCTTAACCCATGAATTCACATTATCCTTAAGTTGTGGAACCTTTCAACGCAGGAAGTGCACACATGCTTAAACGCAACATTCAGCAATACAAGAGAACAAAGCAGCAGAAAGAGATTGGTAAGCATCAGCAGTTTGAAAGCCTTGAAGGTAATATTTCACCTGCTGCTCTCCATCCCATTAACCAGCCAAAGTAGGAGAGTCAGCATGAGCCAAACAGGGATACACTCCGCCACTGTTTCCCTCTCCATCGGCCTAATCTCTCCATCTGGAGCTCAAACTAACAGCAGTGCTCCACAGACCACCCAACAGATTTTCTTTTGATAAAGGCTCACTGGACAGACCAAAACAGCTCTGTTTTTCATCCGCTCTGTAACAACCCCCCTCCTGCTCCTACTCTTCCCATCTCCCACAAGGGAAGCATGAGAAGCCACCCTCAGGCCATGCATGATGAAATGAAAGCAATGTGTTGGAGGTGAAACAGCTCAGAAGAGTTATTTAAGTTGACTGTCTCACCTTGAAGTTGTGGACTTTCTCAGATTTGGGCGTCCAGTCGCTCTCCTTCAGCGTGGCTCTGCGGACCAGTGAGGTGAGCTGCGAATAGGCGAATAGTTTAAGTGGCTGCCAGAAAGTGGCTGGTGGTTTCTGTGGCCCCATCCTCATCCCCAGAGCTGCCGCCAGAATGTCCTCCTGATTGGCCTCTCGCTTGGCCTTTTGCACCAGGGACTTTTCTTCCTTGTTAACCTCGCAGGACTCTCTAGATGGCATTCTGGTGCTGCAGTCTCCCAAGCCAGATGAAGGAACGAACCCAGTGGAGAAAAAGAACTCTTTGATGCTCAGAGCAAGTCTATATCAAATGATATTACTTGCATTGTCATAATAAAATAGAGACATCACAGAAAACAAATTGCAATTTCAAATGATAAAAAAAAGAGTCTGGAAATCATTGAAAAGAGTCCAAAATGGAAAAAACAAAACTGGTCCTTATTAAATCCTCTCACAGCAGTGACAGTAGATCAAGTAGAGTCTCTGTGATAGAAGTGCCAGGTTTTATACAAAAGAGGTGCAGCCCTCATGTGGTTCTCTGGGAACGTGTATGCAGATGAGCTGAGTGGTTGCACTAATCCTCTCCTCCCTGTGCAGAGCTGATATTCTCCCTGGAACAGAGACAGCACACTGTTGTGTATGGATGCTGGCAAGGCAGAGGGGGAGGAGTACAGGGGCGGACCCCGTAGTAGTCACAGCAGATTAAATGGATCCCTTCATCCAATCACAGCATGGACACACCGGCTTTAGCCACCACCCCGTCCCCCACACAACCATCTCCATCAGATATCCAAGCAGGGGAGCCTGTGCAGAAATGAGAGTGGGATGATAATGAGCGATGAATGAGTCATGCATCAAGAGTGGGCTGCTGCCTGCAGAACTTGCGACAGCAGTGGGCCGTTAGAGAGGAGCTATTTTCAAAATCAGGTTGCCACAGAAACTCGTCATGGCTGGGACCACAAAAAGCAAAAACACAAAAGCACAAAGCACGCATGCAAAACGTGAGATCATTTATATTAATGCACCCTTTAATGCAAAGTGATGCTGTAGTATTGAAACAAATAACAGATATTCCATATGATGAATAAAGATTAAACAGAAATATAAAGTAACTTTACATTAAATGATTCTGTTTCTGTATTAGTTGTTCATAACAAACCAACATCCATCCACACAGTGAGCTTTGACACATGTACATTTTTATCATATTTATGCAGCAAAAATCATTAAAATCACATGCCAGTGTGTTGCTTGAGAAGACTCACCTATTTTTATGTCTTTCAGTGCTGTATTTAATATATCTTTTATGCACATTGAATTGATTAAAAAATACGCTACATAAATAAAAATTTAAAAAGCAATGTAAAAAAATCATAAACCACATTTTAAATTCTATAAAATATGATCCAGTTTAATCATAAATCAATATTCACTGTTCTGATAAAATATACAATAAAGAATTGAACAACATGGCTGGTAGATGGGAGCCTTTTCTCCCTAGCCTTTGTCTGAATGTTCATTTCCTTGAGGTTTACACTGATGCAAGCGCTGCATGTGTTGTCTGTATGCAAATGAAGTATCAAATATAGCGTCATGATAGTAATGTGGGAGAAAGAACGGATCTTCAACCTGCCCCTGTAATTCACACCGCAAGTCAAATGTGATTATGCTCCGACGCCTCAGAGTGGAAGTCAGACGCTGTTAAAGTGCGGCGCTCTCACCTCTTACAGCTGGAGAGAAAGTGACTGTACAGACTCTCCTTCACAAATCAATGAGGACTGTTATAGCTCTCGCGGCCCCCCACCTCAGCAGAGGGGTATCAAAATGAGAGCACGAGCAGGGAGGGGAGCAGAGAAGGGGGCTTTGAAGATCAGTGTACTTATCTAGAATGGCATCCCAAATTGTGGTACGTATCACAACATGAAAGACGGGAAACAGAGGGCTTCCAGTTCCGCTCTCCTCTCTTGTGCTCAGGGAAAAGTCTCTGCTCAGGAGGGTACCTGAGTGTGGTATAGATAAAAGACAGTAAGAGCCTCTTATATGCACGGCTTCATCCTGTCAGACCCCGAGCACTTTACAGGGTTTTGCAGCGTTATTGTGCTGCATGCTGTTAAGTGCAGAACGAGTGTCTGGCTCTCAGGATGTGGTTTGCTTTGAACGCAGCTCTAATTGACACTGATTGATTTGCTTGTTTTCCCAAACCTGTCCAGAGATGGGACTCTTGAGGATGGATGTATACAGAACAGTGTCTCTTACATCTCTGTGATGTCCAGCCCAGACATGTGAGCTATATCTAAATGTCTGGCTCCAGCCCTAGTTATGTTTTAAACAATGATTCAATCTAGTTTAAACTATTTGATTGTGATTTGACCCAGAAACCGGCATAAAACTTTCTCATTCTTTCGTCTCAACTTTATTTCCTCACTGCCTCCTGATGTCTTGTAAGCCATTAAGCTGTTGCAGATATGCTGACGATTTCTGCGGGGTAGGAAGGTTGTTACATAAGGAAATGTTCCTCTAATGCACTGCTGACCCAGTACAGGCTTAAAGACCCATTAAGAGGACAGCAGTATTTTCTCTCATGATCTGATTGTTAACCCTGACTGGACATGGCCATGATGTCCATCTCACTCTCTCAATCTCTTTTTCTTTTGCAATAAATAAATAATATTTGTCACAAGCCAAATCCAGACTTCTTAATTCGTAGCCAAAGCAAATGCCGAAATAAAGAGACACAGTTTTAATGATGCATAACCCGAAAAGACTTAAGTCTGCTGAACCTCATCCTTGAGTAGAACCTCAAATCATGAAGTTACATAATGTTATATAACCGGATGATGGCATGATGATGAGAGAGAGCGGGGACTTTATAATAGAGTCTAAGAATATAGGACTGATGTCAGAACTAGGGTGGCTACATGCTGAAAGCTTTCAACAAAACTACATCCCATTAACTTGTGAAATGACTATAATAATTGTAAACCTTGTCATTTGTTGTAGGTCTTCATACTTTGACGGGATTGACTTTGCTATATTATTTTGAAGCCATTTAAAAGGAAGCAAATAACACCTAAAGTAATATGACGTTCATTATACAATCTTTCATTTTTTGGGCCAGGAGAGAAAACGACAAAGTGAATCACAGACAGAAAGGCTGCATGCTTTCAGCCACCACTACCGGTGGGAAATACCACATATACATGAGATGCAGCTCAAATTATTGCTTTATTTTCCTGCTGGGCTTGCAAGAAACCTGAAACGAATTACACCATATTTTCCCGGGACAAATAGATTACCTGGATGTGGCTGGAACAGTCTGTGCTTTGACAGTGATGTATGGGAGGCCGCTATCACGGTCTGCTATTCACACAGCAAGGTTAGAACATGCATAGGACACACTGGCACAATATAGTGTGAGGTTATAGTCATGGCTGCATTTTAAACTGGAGATTTATCCTACTCTGTGGTTTATATGAATATGGTGTGATGGTTAATTCTGTGCCTCCTGCCTGCCTCCTGCCAAAATATTTTAAATAAAGGAATCTTTGCTCACTGAACCAGTCCTGATAGGTGCATGCATTGTATAACAGTAGTCTGAAAGTGTCAGGAGCTGAACACAACAGCGACTCAGTGCTTCAGCGAATCAGCAACACCAACAATGAGCAACAAAAAAAACCTTTAAAATGTGTATTCTGCACTTACACTAAGCTGTTAACAGGTAGAAACAAATAAAAAATCAAGTTAAATTCATCTTGAAGATACTAGCCTTATATGTACACAGTAGGCAGTCAAGCGCAAATGCTGCCATTAATCCTTCATTGAGAGATAACTTGGTTCAATCATCTGCTTTGGAATCACCTACTTTATAAAGAACGATGATATTGAATGACAAATGGATGCGAGGAATAATTAAAAGGCTCGAGTCGCCCTTTATCTCTGTGTGGTTCTGCAGAGAGTAGTTTCCCCAAACAACAGTCTGAATACCAGCGCTTAGAGCTTGATGAATGACTCATTGTGCATCGGCTGTTTTGGCAACAGGGTGATGATAAAAGGATGATGGGATGATTTAGTTAATGCCTGAAATATTCAGTCAGTGTTTTTAACAGCATAGCAAAGGAATGCTGTAGAAGTCTGTTGAAAATATAGTGATTGGGTTCATTTGATTTTCCAGCAGCAAAGCATTTCACATATACAGTATGCTTAAAGGTGTAGTTCAAAATTTTTGGGGGAATTCCATTTCTTGTGAGTGAATCCTTAATCTCGTGCCTGTGAGTTGTGCTGTGTTCATGTCATATGGGATGGATGGTAGCAATGGGAAAGATCCCGGACAACTCAGGGTAGTCGTGTGATGTATGAGTTTTAGAGTTAGTTGTGTAAGAGTTAAAAATAATATTTATTGACACTGTGACCATTAAATTTAGGTTTAATTACTTTTATTGACGACAAACTTTGGCATCAATGTTTGTGTGGCGTTCAGCACTTCCATACTAGTAAGTGGCAAGTCAGATGTATCTTTCAGAATTTCCCACTTGTAGTTATGATTTGGATGCTATTTGCAAGACGAAATCATCTCGCTCTCTAAAGTGATTATTTCTAAAAATGTTGAACTGTTCCTTATACATAAAGATTTTAGGTAGTCATAAAAAACTAACTTGGCTAAGTCTCCCTCTATGTCGCTGAGACTTTCTGTGATAAAATATAGTTTATGTCATATATTGCCAGTAAATCTGAATATCAATAGAACAACCACTGAAGAATGTTTCATGTTTTATAAATTCTTGAAAAGCTCCCTGTGTGAGCGTCCAGCGTGGAGTATCTGAGTGCAGAACATCACATGCTGCTTTCATAATCATGGATGGACGGAGCAGCTATATCAGATATATATATTTTTTTCCACTCTTATGTAACTGTACTTTACTCCTCCTCATCCCCGGAGAGAATAAGGCCAGAAGTCCCTGCAGCTTCCTGAAGGACAGCGATGTTTTATGATCACCTCTTGCACAATCAATAACCACGTCAGAGGTCCTTCATGTACAAAAGAACATTTACACTTTCTAAAAACATCCAGATTAGCTGCAGGTTGTACAGCAGGGACCTCAACCACATACATTTTGTTTACCTTTGTTTTGGTAACACTTTTATTTTATGGGCCTTTAAATTCCCAATCATTTCCGTGGGAGGAAATTTTCATGTCATTTGGCACTATACTGTATATTTCGTACAGATAAATTAATTCAGTCCAATTAATTGCAAAGCTAGTGTGACCAAAATAGAAGAATACAATTTCAACATAAAAGAAGAATAAAACTTCTAATAATAAATTAATCATTATTTACTTGGGTTAAAATGGAGCAGTTCTTTCAAATACATTTTTTTTTTCTGGAAATTATAACTATTTTTAGGCTTCTACCTGTATTTGCTCTAGAGTTAGATAACCTAATTACATAGTTTTTCCCCCAGGAAACTAAGAAATAATTTGGATGGAAAAGAAATAAACAACTCATAAAATAGCCTAAAGCATACGGCTTGTTTTCATGGTTTAGGCTTAGTTCTGATTGAGAGAAAGGCTACAGAATTAAATGCTATTTTTGAAGAATATTGTTCTCTTAAATCTTCCATCTTTGCAGAAACAGTTTGGGAAAGTCCACCTTTATGTACAGTCAATGGCTTGTACTTTTGGCTTCACTGCCATCGGTGTGAATGGGACTAAAAATGGGTGAAAGATATGCAAATAGGCAAAACACATAACAAACATAATTTACATTTTTCTCCCAGGTTTGAATGGCTACTCCCCCTCACTCTCCTCCCAGTGAAAAGTCACTTGTGTTCACAGAATCAAACAACATGCGCGGGAGCCAAATGATGTGCCTTCTACACAAAATGAATGTTTTAGCAGGAAAAAAATGTGCTGCTCCTGTAGCTTAATTTTCCGGTGTTTGTGGACAGGTGGCCCAGAGTCACAAATTTGGCAGCAGGGCTTGACTTTCTGATCAGTAATCTGCTCAATGTCTGCTCCGGCTGAAGAGGACACAAACCTGTGGAGTGCTGACCATATTGTCTCTTATTATGTTCCACTTGCTTCAGAAGAACAGCATCTGTTTAGAGTGCCCGGTTCCCATGAGAACAATGTTCCTGAGCCGGTGCACGTCTTTTATACGCTGCTGGTTATCTTACCACCTGAAATTAGCTGACTGGTCCCATGAGGAGGCAATGTTAATTGATATTTTAGAGGTGTTGATGTATGGATAATTTGATTAGCAGCCTTTATACTACACTACACTGAAAACATATTGCATTCTGAGCAACTGAGAGTTACATTACATCTCACATTTGTCAAGAAAACCAGGAGGAAAGAATAAAAGTCATCATTTAGAGGGCAAAATTAGACATAATAATGAGTATATTGAGAGCTAGACTCTGTCGGTTAAACTGAGGTAAGATAGAGTGCAGCTCAAATCATCCTTGGAAATATTCTGGGCTCAGCTCATAAAAATGCCTGACAGTTTTAGAAACAACGTGAGCACTTCTGCTGTGAATGACAGAAGCACGGAGGTAGACAGATGAGTAAAAATAACCCCCCATTTTTGTCACATAAACATGTCATAGTCTCCCAGAAATCTTTGAAGCACTAATGACTCACCCTGTCTGCCTAAAGGGTGCAAACATATGGTAGTTTTGGAGAACAGTACTGCCGAAATCAGATCAGTTTCATACTTCATCCTGAAACACAGACAGTGTTATGTTCACACGCCAGATCGAGCTTCACAGTCACCTTTCTTCTCGAGAATCAGCTGACAGATGAAGCGTGTGATTCTTGTTAGCGTTTGTCACTTTCTGGTTCTCACACTTTTTAAAATCATTTAATTAAAAGATTTTTTTTTTAAAATTTTTTATAGCAAATCCCAAACCAGCTTGTGAGAACTGTGACTTGTATAACAAAGAATGTCACATTAGTTTATTACAGCTTGGATCTTAGTTTTGTCTTCTTGGACATTATTTCTATCTGCAATAATAATATCACATAACATTATCATGCAGATCGTAAACAACGAACATGGCTATTGTTAGAGATCTCAGCTGTCAAGCTAGCATGTTAGTATTGGGAAGTTTTGGCTGCACTTTCTCTGCCATTGTTTTCAGATAGACAGGCTGTCCAATCATTTCGAACAGACACAGGCCTGTGATAGCCAAAGACACCAGACCGTTCTCTTTCTTTAGTCGGAACGTTTGGTGTAATGATTGCTGTCAGAGATTTTCTACAAATATGGCAGAAAATTCTTATAAAATAAATGACTGAACCTAGCTTTAAAAATGTGTCCACTGGGGCAACAAACACAAGCAGTAAGTCATTCCTAATCACCTTTCTTACCGTACTTGCCATAGTTTTGCGCACACATTTTTCGGCACAATGACGGAGTATCATTGACATTATGAGTTCACTCAGTTCTGGTTTTAAACTGTGCTAAACTGTGTAAAACCTGTCCGATTGTCTGTGTTCCTTGCCTTGATGCACTTTTAATGTTGTTATTAAAAATGGACAAACATTTGAAAGTGAGACCCAATTTGTAATGACCTGGAATTCATGAAAGCCCATATTTGTTAACAGAGGTACTCATCTGTATTTCTTATTGCAGTGTTGAGTTATCATGACAGCTGGCAAAGACAAAATGATTGGCATTGATTGTTGCATAAACAACAAACCAGCAGTCAGGAATGAATATATATCTGTCCAATTCAAGGTATTTGGCTTGAGGCAGTTTTCAAATCAGCAGACCATGAATATGAAACCTTCAAAATCACCCAGAAGAGCGACTGGTGGACATCTGGTAAACCGGAGTCTATGGATGATGCTCTCCCCATGCAGCCACCACGTTAGCATATCAAAGACAGAAATGTATTTGCCAGAGAGAAAGAGACAAACAGAAATAAACATTCAAACTGTGGTTAGCATAGTTTCGAAAGCACCCTCACTTTACGTAATATCCAGAATAATACATTACACAAGCGGTGGGTCAATGAATGTAATCTGCCAAGATTTTCAAACAGAGTTTCTCTTTGTTTATGACCAGTGAGGTTGAACACCCCCACCTCCCTTCACCCCCACCAACCAGTATTATCCGACCACATTCATGAGCCCCCTGCACTGCGAGAACGCATAACACACACAGTGCAGAAGAAAGGGACAGTTTGCTGCCGAGGTAATTCAGCTGAAAAGAACTCCCTGAACCATTCCCCACGCTCTGAATCTATCTATAAGTGATGTGAGAACGTCAGTTTCTGCGTAATCTCTTCCTGCGCCGCTAAGCGAGGACAATCTCGCTCATTGTGGACACGCCACCTCGCTTGCCTCTGGCTGCATGCTCCTCCAGAGTCCAGTCTCTGAGAGTGTTTACCGTCCTTTGTATCCAGCGGATGAGTAAACAGCTCACGCTCAAACTCATGATGTTATAGATCAATATAAATAAGCAAAGGTTTTCCATGTCTGTTATTTAAAGACCAAGCATGACGCCAACAATCTGAACATTATAACTTCATACAATACCTCTTTCAACTGAGTGACTGTTGCTACTGTTACATAAGTTCCAACTTAACTTATGCTTCCAAGGTGCTTCTGTAGTGACCTCACTGCAACCTCTCCTTTCCGTAAGCAGGTGATGATCGATCGACTTCTGAAGCAGTGATGTGGATACCATTTTTTTGTTTTGATTATCGGGGCCTCCTCTTTCTGATTGGCAAGCCTCTCCTCATGATAAACACAATGGACCCACACTGATCGCTCTCTGATTGATCAGCCATCAGTCAGAAAGGTCAGGAGCTGAACTGATTATTAATGGATCGAATGAATAATGCTGTAGAATAAAAAACAATTGTTCTGCATGCAAAATAAAGATACAACATTTTCCCTTTTTTGAAACATTCTCCTGCTATGTGTACTCGTAGCATGTAATGGACAGCCACGTTCACTGAACAGGCAGTCTTCACAGGGCCCGGCTTATGAGTTGGATAGAGTGATTGTTGATATAGTCGGCCTAATTCCCCATTATTGCTTCCCTGACCAGGGGATAGTGGAGAGCTGCAGTTTTGGATTTGACCCACCATGGAAAATCATTAGGTTTGTCTGCACAGAGATATAAATGTAATAAAAGGGTGAAAATAACACCACATGGAGCGATCAATATCTGTCATGGCTTACATGTACCAGGGCTGCATGTTTACACAGGGACAGTCCAGAGCGTCTCAGGATAACAGTAGCAGACAGACATATTATAAATGACAACCATTGTTGTCAAAGAAATCAGAATATCACATGTTTTTTCTTAGATTAAATGACTCTCAATGTATAAAAGTAGGGAATAATATGACAAAGTAAAACTAAACAGTTACTGTTATGTACGATGTAACTAGTTGAACATCCACTGTCAGCTGGCAGCCATCTGATCTCCTATAAGTAATTAAACGTGTTTAACAATCATTTAAAAGATCTTTTTAGCAACATAATTTAAAAAAACATGTTTTCTTAATTACCTCTGTATGTTTACCATGCAGATAGTCTTGGGTAGGAAGGAAAATGGGATTTATGGTTCTCACAGTTGGTTGCTTTGTCTGGATAATTGGCAAAATACACCATTGATAGTTGCATTCTTTCTTTGTTAAAAAGTAATTCCAATGAAATGAATAAAGTGCTATTTGGGTGAAGCAAACATTTAACAATGAATATTTAAACTACACGTTGCAGCTTCAATGTCAATTATAGATTCACCCAAATTACCCAAAGAAATAAAAGAACAGATAAATTTCTCACCATGTGAAAATATTAATCCTTGACCTTGGAAAAAGCAGCTTACAAAACAATCTCACTACATGCTCCATTTTGATTGTATCACACAATCTTCCTCTGCATGGGCTTCCCAATTGTTATGGATTTGTAATGTTCCAAATTTATTTATTTATTTATCTGAACACTATAAAGACCTTCTGCCCATATTAGGTGAAAAGTTCATTCTTGAATATCCTGTTACTACAGTTTTAATGGGTTTAATGATTTTAATGGATTTGCTGGTGAACATATCGTCTGAAAAGTGTTCATAACATGTTCTGTGGATTATAGAGAGTAACTAGGTCACTTTATCTGGAAAAAGAGAGAGCATTAAACATTATTCATTAATGCTGTGAATTCCACACACAGATTTTCATTCATATCCACTGTATTGCTGTGGAAGCAAAAATCTCTGATGGAGACAAATATATAAAAACTTCTAATTGAAGAAAAATGATTTGCATGGCCAGTGGGAAAATGTTTTATTGTAATTTGGGTGAACTAACCCACATTGAGAATTTTGTCTGTGTATTTTGTTTCCCTGTGCACATAAACAGATAAAAGACCATCACATCAGTGTAAGGTTAGAAGAGATCTTTTAGAAATCAACCAGAGATGATATCTGACTTCAAAGCAGTTAAAAAAAAAATCCTGAAAGCCTGTCTTAAAGCACAAACAGCAATCAGCCATTACTTAATTTAATGGGCGAATGTTAAATAGTGATTAGCGTGTCTTTGTTTTCATGATTAATTCATTCGCTGGAGTGAAAGCAAGCAGCTGCAAGTCTGCTAATCAGTGGCAACAAATCATCACGACACAGCAATCTTCACGACTGTCTGGTGTGAAGGAAAGATATTATAGTGCATGTTACACATCCAAACTATCCATCACGATTTCAGGACAAGAACATGTCTGACAGATTTAAGTTTAAGTTTATAGAGAAGGGTGATTCAATAGATTTTCCCATATAACAATAATGTGCTTTCAAGTTTGAATCTTGTGCTTTGTGCCAAAAATTGTATTGTGCTTTACATTTTGTCCCACACGGTCTTTATAAAGAGAAGGTAATGAAAATTGAAAGGAGTTTAAAAAAGAAACAAGATGATTCATGCTGCATCTAATAACACTGACTGGTTTTGCTGGATATTTTTCTGAGAATCAAATCTTTGTATACCGACTCCCGGGAATCACTTGAAGCACTTTGAATGAAGAGATTTCAGAGGGAAGAGAGATTTCTTTGTTAGTTGGTTTGGTTAGTTTTGTGTGACTGCCAGAATCTAAAAAGGTATTTTCACTCTTTATTTCTTAAATAGGGCTTTTTGATGGCTGTTTTGTATGTAAACTGTTATTTGTAAAAACATTAATTTTTTCTTTTTTGGCATGATCATCAATTAACGTCTTCAGATAACAAGCTCTTTTCCCTCTTCATACTGGATGATCTAATCAACAAAGCCGAGATAATAGATAGCTGCTCTCATCAGCATGACAATATTGTGACAGTGGATCAATAAAGGTAATCTCTACTTTCCCAGTGTCCAAAATAACATCAAGCAGATAGCTTCAAGATTCATTTAAGAACATAAATATTTACCGAAAAATCAGAAAGTCAGCGGTTTTGTTCTCTGTTTTAAACCATAATTAACTGCTCATTGTTAATGGCTTCATTACATTCAGGTGTACTGAGTCCTGCTATTGTGCATGCTAACACAGTGGCACTTAAATCAAATGGAGCCATTGTTGATGTTAATAGTAACACCTTCCTATAGTAACAAGTCAACACAGTATGTCTGCTGTGAAAAATCCCTCTAATGATAATGGAGGCGTCAGTGGTCTGAAGTCACTCCTTGTTTAGATTACTTAGAACCTGCCATTGTCAGACTTCTTCTTCTTCTTCTTCTGTGAAATGTACGCACTATATATTGCCCTCAAAGATACCTACAATGAAAACTAGTGTCCATAGCATGTACACACACAATGCAATGTGTCCCATAGAAGAGATAGTTGTCCGAAATTGCAATTTACTGTTCTCTATAAAACACCTGGACACTTCAGTTTTTAGCTGACACAGCAGTAAATAATGTATTTGCTGGGGACTATTTTCAGCTGCGGATTATTACTGATCTGGTGCTGTATTTCCAACACCAGGTTGGTGTATGTGGGATAGATACAAAATAAACTACAGTGTGTGTCTTCAATGAAGGAACTGTGGTTCATTTATGTGTTTCAATTGTTTTTCTATGGCACAGATTAAATAAGCTATATTTGACTTTGGTTGGTTTCCGTCTTTTCTCTTCATGGGATTTGTTGAAAATGAGAAGAAAAGAAAAAAATATATCACCAGAATCAACCAGTGCTCATTGTATGAAAACCGAAGACAGTATATCTCCTGAACTCATGTTCCTCTCACAGCTCAGTGTTTGGATTCGGAGTTCCGTCATCAGCTGGCACAGCAGAGCTGAGCCGAACAGTTGTTGTCTCTCGGCCTGTCTGACAGACACGGTCCTCGTTTCACCTCTCTAGTGCAGTTTACGAGCATACGAATCATAAGACAGACTTTAACACCGCCAATAAAAAGCGGTGACCTCAGTCCCTGGTGTCATCTGATAAACCACAGTAATCCAGCTCCCCTTCATGTACGATGAGAAGTGCCTTCATTAGCTCAGCGCTCCTCTTAAACATTTGATAGTGAAATCGGGGGTTAGCAGCCTCTTCTGTAATCCCATTAACTTCATCAAGCTCAGCCCCGACTTAACTGTTAGGGCTGAGTCTCGCTGAGACAGAACTAATTCTGTCAAATTGTGCGCATCTTGAACATATTTTCAAGGTCCACATAAGGATTTTTGAAACCCACATCAGGGCGAGGCTGTTTTAAACCCATTTAGTAGATTTATGGAAATCCCATTAAAGGGTGACTGACTTCAGTTGGTGCTGTAGAAATTGGAAAATACAGCTGTTGTGACAAAAATGGACTTGGCGATGAATATAAAAATGCAGTGGCACAATAATAGACTGTGGCAGGCAGAGAGTAGAGCTGGATGCCTGTTCATCACAGAAATTATGGAAAAAGATGGAGGTTATTGACATCATAAAACACAATTCGCTGGAAAATAAAACACCACAGAGTGTCTTGATTGATTTAATTCAGAGTGACAGTAGAAAACGGGCGCTTTGCACGCTGTATTTCGTTTGACTCACGTGTGAAGTTCTCACCTACAGTTTATGCTTCAAGGTCTTTTCAGTGGAGCTGCACTTCAAGCATTATGGTGTGTCAAAGCTCAAACAACTGCTTCATACATTTAGGATCCAAGCATCACTTCGTCGTCACCGAGTTTCTTTTAGATATGTGCGATAAATCAGTGTTTTTATTAACACGTGTAAAGCAGGATTTAGTTTGGCGTGTTGTTGCTTCGATAATGAATGAACAAATGAACAGAGCAGCAGGGTTATCTGCAGATGTTTTAAAAGCGGCTTACTCTGTACATCACATCAAATTAGACACTCAAACCTTCCCCCACCCCACATGATGTCAGCATGAGGTCTATGTGACCTTCATGAGAGCAAACACAACTAACAACGGACAGGCAGACAAACAAAACTAATCACACACCAATCATTAGCAGTGTGCAACACACCTGCGTGCACCCCAGTGGTAGAGGCCCTATGTCCTGGGAAATGTAGTCTTTAAATAACAGTGAGTGCTGTGGGTAATAGAAATTGGAGCCTTACTTGTTATAAAAACACAATAAAGTACAACATAGGGTGAGCACAGTGAATAAAGACAAAACAACTGCAATCTGGAATGTGAAAGATGACCAATTTTGAGTAATAATCAATGTATTGATTTGTGGTTCCCTGTGTTTTAAGTTGTGAGGTGGACAGATGACAGTCAGATGAGAATAAGATCAATGGGACATTATGTTGAGGAAGGCTACTGTTCTGATACAGTTGTACTGACACATTGTTACCTGGAGGGATGATTTAATCAACATTGTCATGAGATCAGCAATTGTTGTTTCTGCATACGGTACGGCACTCTGACAGACCCTTCAGAGAACACTATGCTTGAGCCTTCTCTCCATGCTGCATGAAGTAAAGAGATTTGATTCATCACAGAGTTTGTAATTCTTCAGAGGACTAGCAACCCTCACTATTTTAGGAGAAGAATTTTTACGACAGGAATCACCTAATAGTAAAATCTAACAGTTACATAGTAAATGGGGCTTTGAGATGAATCAGGCTTAAGCTATCATGAATCAGAGATCCACGTCTAGTATGAGAAAACAAAAGTAGAGCAAAGCTAAATAAAATAAACTTTAATGATCACAAGCAAATTGTAGCATGACCTGCACAGTATAGATTAGAAACTTCAAAAACTGAAATCCTATATTCATTATGAACAACTGCTGTATAAAATGAAGCATAGAAACTAGTTACAATAACTAAATACAGCAGATATAAAGAAAAACTATAAAGGAACAGGAAGTTGTAATAAAAATGTATATAAAAATTGCTCTTGACGGAGCGGGCAGTGGGTGAAGTACCTGTTTCTGCAGCATTAAATACAGATATTGCACTTGTCTCTGTCATTTAAGGGTGTGTCTCATTATGCAGGAGGTTGAGAAGTGTTATTAGCGTATAGTGCGATGTATTCAAAAATCTGATCTTGAACATTAACACAACATAAATAGCTTTTAATGTGAACTGAGGAAAATTCTCTGCTGCTGGAATTTCTTTCTGACAACAAAGTGTATTAAAAAAAAAGAAGTTAAAATGTGATTAAAAAAAAAAAATCTATCATGATAATCGCTCACCATAAGAGTGTTCTCTGAGCCAGCTCAATAAAACCGGGTGTACAATATGGCCCACCATGAAATGATCGACGGCGTAATGAAGGAGCTAATGAGGAGGATCAAGATCGCTACAGAGCCAATAAATCAACACAACTGTGCCTACAATGATACAGGAGCAATAAGTAACACTGGTCAGTGTTCATGGAGCTGATGGGGGAGGGGTGGAGGGGGGGAGGGGAGGGAGGTGTCAATGTCAAGAGCACACTGATGATGTTTTATGGCTTCTGAAAGAGCACGGCTTCATTTTAAATGCAGAACACAAAGTAAGGACTTATTTTCAAACACGACCATGAAATAATTCATTAATAAACTTAAAGATTGATGCATATAAATATGGTAGCTATTGTAATTAATAAAAAAAAAATCCTGTTGACACCTCTCAGATGAAATCAATCCTCAGATCCCCGCTGAGGTGTCTGACAATCAATAAGGCTTTGAGCCGATCAGCACTCCCTGAGGAGGATTCCCCTCGTGTAAGCATGTCGAAGTGAAAGGTCAATCAGCACTTCAGTAAAAAAAGACACGTCACCTTCGACAGCACATTTTGAAATCATTTAAAAAATAAATTGTCCTCAGGCTGAGATCAGAAGGCAATTCCACCGTTGTTCTCATCCAGTGAATCAATGTTTATGTTGAAACAGAAAACAAACATCAAGACTTGAAATACTGTCATGAACAAAGAAAGTGACGCGCCAGCGGAGAAGACAGCAGCTCTGATTATTCACCTTGAGCAAAAGAATAGAAGCTAGCTCATCAAAAACATGTGTATAGTTCAAGTCAATCTGTATTCCTCTAACAAATCTCATGATAATACCAAACTCAGCACTGTGTCTCAATACCATCTGACTTCCCCAACCTGTTTGTGGCTCTCCAAGCCCATTTGCTCCCCGTGAGCATCTTTAAAACCTGGTCACACACACAAAGTAGGATTTCTAAAACAACTGGGCATTGTAATTTTTAGCAAATGTTAGGTTGGCGTCTAGTTTCATCTGCAGATTGACAGGCCGACACTGTTATTTTGGTAGTACAGTGGTTCCCAACCTGGGGAAAGAAACAAATAATTCTGCAAGAAATTATGTCTTAAATTGTTTTGTTTTTTTATTGTTCTTGCAAAATACTGTATAATTCCACCTCTTTAAGCAAAACTATTCAAACTAAACCTTTTGAGAATGGGAAATCAATCCTCAGTTCAGCTACTCACAACTCAAAGTCCCTGTGAGCAAGAGGTTGAGAACGACTGCTTTAGCATATGTGGCAGCACAATGATATATGAGGCTCAAAATAAACTCCAGTGCTCATGATCATCACAGTGAAGGAAACAAACAAGCAAACGCCTCATTAAAAGATACAACAGGAAGACACAGAGGACCCCCCTTCCAGGATCAGATATAAGACATAAAGCACATGAAGGAAGAAAATAACATCTTTGAAATGTCAGCAGGGGTCAGGACATGTCCTGTTCTGGAAGTTGTCAATCATTTTTAAATTCACTTACCCAGAGGCCACTGGAAGGAAGGAAGGAAGGAAGGAAGGAAGGAAGGAAGGAAGGAAGGGAATAACATGATCTCTTTTAGACAGACAGACAAACAGACGGCATTTTGCAGACAACATACAGTGAACAGCTAAAGCAAAGCGAATGAGATCAGAGAATTAATGACTTTCTTTGGGTGGGAGGTGAAAAAACAATATCTTGAAGCTTTGTTTTATTATTTCGGCATCATTCTGCTTTAAAAGAAGAGGTGCTAGAAAGGCTGAAAACAACAACTGCAGATCTACCAGTGTGTTTTAAACCTTTATTGAGACAGATAATGTACAAACATGAAGTTACTCAAATGCTATACTTGTACTACCTATTTCTTTTTGTTTTTGTTACTTTATACTTCTACTACACTGCATTTCAGAGGTATATTTTACTTTTGAGTCCACTACATTAATCTAGCAGCTGTCTTTTTAAATACTTTGCAGAATCAATCTGACGAACTTTTTGAATGATCCATTGTCATAGATGGGATGTAGCTTATATGCAATGCAACTGTAACACACTTTAGTGGATCATTTTGTCCCCAAAATCCTTATTTTCCTTCTGATATCCCAGCTTTTCTCAAGTAGGATTTTGAATGCAAAACTTAAAGGATGAGTAAAGGAGTATTACTATACTATAGCGTTGCTACTAAGACTATTACCAGCACTTTCTGGTTTTACCAGTATTGAAACTAAGCTTCACCTGCAAAATATCACTGAAAGAAACACAAAAATGACAACAAAGATACACAAAATGACCAATCAAAAGGCTGAAAACAACCACAACCACTCATTGTTTCATATCAGTCAGCACAGAGATTGGAGAGGACCACCATAAAATATTGATTACAATAAACATATTCACATGGGAAACAGACTTGAGTCACATACAGTAACAGACCTACTGGCATGAATAGACCTTCATGTATGCTAATGTCAGCGAAGGCTAATGGAGGAGACCTCCTGGTGCCTCCAGACACACCAAACAGTGCCGGTGCCCAGGGGAGGGATTGGCAGAGTCGAGCTCACTCGATGCACGTGCACACACCCGCTCGGGATTTGCCTCCACCCGTGCAGTGCACTCTGCGATAGCTGAGCTGATACACCCCTATAATGTTATTAAATAGATGCACATCCCTGGTGGCAGAGCCAGATGCCATGCCCAATCGCCCTCCAACCAAGAGCAAAAGCAAACAGACTTAGTATGATAGTATGTGGACGCTACCAAGTGAAAATAAAGAGCGGTTATCAGTATTTGTTGAAAGAACATATTATATCTCATCAAGAGTTCAATTAAATGCCCTGACCATGTGTCCAAGAAATATTTTATTCCTTTCATTTGAATAACAATAGAGGCCATCTTTGCATGGTGCTGCAGGCAGCTTGCATTGTGTCCCATGTTTGGTTTGGGACACAACCAGTATATTTACATAATCTGAATTAAATGTAAATCAAGCTGTTTGATCTCAGTCTCCCTGGATTTGAGGGGTTAAAGCGTGTGCTGGAAAACAGCACTCCTCAGCAGGGGGAAAGCACCTTCTTTGTTGAGAAATCTGGAGTTTAAGGACTGGAGCATCTTCTTTTCAGCAAACCTAGGCACTTTTTTTATTTTTTTTTTTTTTATTTTACCCCTGATGCTCCCTGAAGGAAAAAGGGTAGCCACTTTGTATTTATGATACAGTTCACGTAAATGAGGCTGTTTGGCCTTAATCCTTGCCTAATTAAGTGCCAGTCTGCTGAGGCAGACTGCTAAGGGCCAAGCGTAATACCTGTCGAATTATGGGAACAGCTGGAGCAGGCTGCCTGTCAGCAGATCAGCTTCACATTATCATCCTGCTCATTTATCGAGAGGGCAAAACAGAGAGACTACCAACTAGTACGGTGGCCATCTTTTTTTCCGTTGCCATTCTTTCCCAATTAGACTCTGCCGTATGTGACATCCACACGTGTGGCTCATGATTTCCGAAAACATGGAAACTTGCTGTGTGTTGGAAGTGGAAAAAGCTAATGATGCTTTTTATTTCAAAATGTGTGGATCATGGTTACCACAAAGGACACTGCTGTGTGTGTGTGTGTGTGTGTGTGAAAGCTTGTCTTCCTGCTGCTGTAGCCAGAAAATGGTGACACCTCTAAACGCCATGCCTCCATTAATGAAAACCTCACCAAATTAACATTGAAATCATTATGGAGTGAATAATGAATAAGGCAGAGCTGTTTGCCAGGGGGGAATTTAATTAATCAAACAATCAAAATTAATAGTCTGCATGTGGAGGTGACAAAGAACAGAAATTATGCTCTGCTCCAACCCCCCCCGATTTCACTTCAAAGATGCAGAACTCTACTGGAGCATCATTCATTCCCAGCTTTGTAAATGTGCAGCATAAAAGCCAAAAGTGTTGTTATTCACGAATGCTGTGACCTACATAGTAACATTTACAATTCTCCCCTCTGTGATCAGCACCCAATCAAGGCTGCCCTATTTAAACACTGTCAGTGTGTCGGCAGGCAAATCGCTCCCTGCAAAACATGAGAAAACACATGACTGAATGACAGAAAAGAGATTATTTTCTAATTATCATTGACTTACATTTTTATAGAAAATGTCGTCTGTACAAGCTCAATTTGTAAAAAAAAAAAACTGAATTAACTTTTTTTTGCTGAAACTCACTTTGAACATTTTGTCTTCAGTAAACAAATAAGTGCTACTTCTTTGTGAGCCCTCATAAAAATAATCTGATGAATGTTTGCATGAAAAGCAGATAAATAAATGAAGCTTCTTTTTGAGGCATTGGTTTGAATGTATCTCCACCTGCTGGACACTCAGAGCTGGTGCTGGGGGATTAACCAGAGAACCCTTCAGTAGTTTAACAGATCATCATTCTTATTTGCTCACAGACTGTGTGAGGCTTCAGTATTCATATTATATCACTGCTGGGTGTCCAAACATGTCCTAATCATATCTTCTTGAAACTTGCTTTATCTACAACGTATGTAAATACAATTCCTATAATTGTATAACATGATGTAGGCCTACAGTAAAGCTACATTTTGTTTGATTTATAAAAAACTGCTGCAACACTAAAATGGAACTGTAGATTAGAAATCTTTCACTCTGTTATTACACTTTCATTACTGCCAGAATAAAAGTAGAAGATAGAAATACCCAAAAATCAATTAAAACAGAAGGAACAAACTACATTACCATTATAGAGCAGTGTAAAATAGAGAATCCTAAACTTTTGCTATTATTTTTGTTTTTGAAAGACAGTTTTAACCACCTTAGAAGTAGCTTATCTGTAACAAGTCAAAGTGGACCTCATTTTAACTACTTTATGTACTGTACTTCAACAGCGCATCATATTTTATCAGTTGATCGAGTATTTTCAATCTCAAATCTTAATCTGCAAATGTAGTTGAGAAAAAAAATTGAAGTGCTATTCCATGAAAATATTCAAGTGAGGTACGTGAACCTCACAGTTGTACTTCATTGCAGTGTTTGAGTAAATGTACTTTTCATGGCTGGTCCACGGCGATCAATAATCTCCTTAATACGAGTGGTGGAAAGTAAATGAGTACATTTATTCAAGTACTTCAACTGTATTTAAATATTTCCATTTTGTGATACCACGGGAAACTTACTTTCTAACATTTATCTGACAGCTATATTTAGTAACTTTGCAGTAGTTACTTTTTACACACAAAACATATCACCAAACCAAATATTATACATTATTCTACCCAGCAGTATATACACCGCGTGCACAATTATTAGGCATGTTGTATTTTTGAGGATTCATTTTATTGTTGAACAAATACAGTGCTCTCGGCAAATCCAAAATGTTAATAAACCTCAAATCTGAATATTTAAGAAAGTAAAAGTGAGTTTTTGGCTTTCTTAGGAGAATATCCATTTGTGCACAATTATTGGGCAGCTATTAGTGTGCAGAATTATTATGCAACTAAATGAAAAAACAAAAATTTTCCCATCTCACTTGTTTATTTTCATCTGTTAAAGTGAGAATAAACAAACAACTCAAAATTTACAAATAAACATTTCTGACATTTCCCCCCCAAAAAAAGAAATTCAGTGACCAATATAGCCACCCTTCTTTCCAATAACAGTCATAAGCCTTCCATCCATGGAGTCTGTCTTGTTCTTGTTCTGTTTTTTGTGCAGCAGCATCCACTGCGTCCCAGACGCTGTTCAGAGAGGTGTATTGTCTTCCCTCACTGTAAATCTCCCATTTAAGAAGGGCCAACAAGTTCTCA
>JBBPCS010000001.1:16972747-16994698 GCA_037974645.1 Hollardia meadi | reverse complement strand
TGTTTCAGACAAAGTAAACCCCCTCATGCCAACAGCACTCCATGGATCGTAATTTTTCAGGCACGTCCCATGTAGCTAAATCAGATTTGGATCTGGGGCATTTTGATGCCAGGTGGATGCCTGAAGCTCTTTGTCATGTTCCTCGGGCTGTTCCTGAGCAGTTTTTGTGATATGGCAGCACTCATTGTCCTGTTGGGGGACCAATGTCATCGGGTCAGGATCCAGGGTTTCCCAGCAGAATATTGCACTGTAGCGAGATGATCAATGTTATTAATTTCAATTGTCAGTGGTTTTAATGTTAAGGCTGATCGGTGTGTAAGCGTGTCAACAGTGTTTGTGTAATTACTCTCACTGCCAGAAGAGGGAGACCGAAATTCTGCACTGCAGGTTTAAAGTAATGCCTAAACAGTTTAAAAAGTTAAAATTTTGGATGGTGTTAGCTCACTATTTCACTACTTGAAATAGTGAAAACGCCAAAATTAGTGGATAAAACTTGAAATATATATAGCTAATGATAAATATGTATAATAGTTTAAACTATTGGATAAATGGTAAAAAGCTGAAAGTAATGGACAAATGGTCAATCATTCAGTTTATACGACCCTAAGTGATAGTAGTAAGAATGTAAACTTGACCAAACCAACACTGACCGTTCGACTGCATAAAGAAAATATTGTTGACTTTCACATAATCACTAGTGTTACAGCATCTGGTTTAAAATAAATTCAAATGAACACATTTGACCATGATGGCTGGCATTGATGAAGGGGTACTTGAGCTTAACTGATAGGGCTGTAGGGGAACATCAGACAAAGAGGATTGGGAGCCACTGGATGTTTTCACTCTGCCACCCTAGCAGACATTTATTTTCACTCTCACAGTAGTTGGCTTTCCTTCATGGCTCGTCTCAAATCTACCCTACCTGTCATCATGAGCCAAACTGATGAACAGAGGTATTTGGATGAGGTTATATTTTCCCAAACAGGGTAGAAAGTGCTCCAAATGTCATCCTTCAGAAAGGTCTAGAAACACAGGACAGACATCCCAAGCAAACACATGACGAAGATGACCCAATTCCTCTGCGGATCTTACTAAAAAAAACAAAAAAACAATCCAGACGACACCAAATGAGACCTGGCACTGACAGCCCACTTCAGCCTGGAAACCGTCAGTCCTCTAAAACACATGACGTGTGTCAGTGGGATGGTTAGCAATAAGGGACGCATAAAGAACAGCGTTGCTTGTTGGGACACCTCACAACGAGAATGCTCTGCAGTCTTGTCAAGCTCGCTGCTTTAATGGACTCATTTCGGAGGCAATCATTGTCAATACAAGTCAGCAGAGGAGTTTACAGCACAGTGGAGAAGTGGCTTGGAGCACACTTGTTCTTGTTGCATGATGGCTCACCTGTGGGGGAAGGTGAGTTATGACCAGAAAGCCCCAGTCTCGGAAATGAAGAAAAATAGGTGATATAATTCTAAATGAGACCACGTGATACACAGGAACCGACTTGGACATGACACCATGCAGGCTGACAACGGGAAATTGAAATGAAGAGGCTGCAAATGGCAGAATCTTCTTGTATATTCAAATATTTGTAAAGATGATCACTGTATGTGAGCTGAAGTCATTAAACATTTTAACTACCATGTTACAAAAATCACGCTTCCTCATCCAGTTCTTGACAACCTAACCATTAAGCTTCTGAACATCTTTCCTGCAGACATTAAGCTTCAGACAATTGTTTATATAGGTGTCATATGAGGAGAAAACAACGTTCCCATGGTTACCATCTGTGGCCAGTGAGAATCTGTCTGAAACAACACTGCCCATAAATATGAAAAGTTTTGTTTTTTTTGTTTGGCCTTAAGTAAGACATGCCTTTCTAGTGGTTAGCTGGAGCTCGTTTTAGAAGAGTTTCACTGGAAGCCTCGGGCTGGGAATAATGGAACATTACTCACTGTGATAGCCAGATTTCTTCTGCATGGCGGTTACAGGGCAATCTTTATGAGCCAGAAGAAGCTGCTTCAGCTGAGCCACTTCGTTTCGCAGCAGGGTGACTTCACTCTTTGGGAGAGGAGACACAACAGCACTCAATAAAATGGCCACTCATACTGTATGTCAGATTACAACATGAAGACAAACAGACAACTCTGATTCAAATATGACTGGGAGCCTTTCTTCATTGCCCACCTGATGTAACGTCTGGCACTAGTCTCAATCCAAAAAGGCAGCTGGATTAAGACTTTACTCTTGACAGGATCCCAAACCAAGTAAAAATACACCCTTAATCCTGCGTATGTACAGGAACCGCTCAACACTGCACATATGCCAAACTGCAGCCTGAATGTGGATGTGTGTCTTCTCTACATAAATAGCTGTACCTTTTATCCACCATTAGATTTTAATGCCAATTAATAATGGGGTCACAGGGTTAAATTTTCAAGACCTCTTTTTACAGTATGCACATGACCACTACATTAGTGCAAATAAAATCATATTATCCTCCACAAGAAACAGCAAACACATGGAAAGGTAACCACACAATGCATCAATTCAGAAAAGCATGATACACTTCAAGATGAACTCTTCCGATTGTCAGTGCAACTTTGTAGATTCTGCCAAGATTTACACTCTCGTGTCGTTACAGCTCCCGCGGGAACCGAGGACTTCTGCATGTCGTAAAAAGGGAGCCGCATTATGCTGAAGGTGACTTTAACTGGATTTAGGGCAGCCAGGAGCCCGCAGAACATCCAATGGCAGATTTAAGCTCCTTCTCTCCTCCTTTAGAGGACTGGGCGGCTTAATCTATTACGCTAAAAGCAGCCAATTTATTTGATTCCATCTGTTTGGTCTTGCTGATGTTAGCAGGGCGGAACTATTGTAAAACAGATTTAAACACAGCTGGAAGGAGCGCATGTATCACATGTAGCCAATGCCATATTCACTGCACTGTCAATATGACTGCTGCCAGTCTTTAAAAATCCCCCCCCCCCCTCCACCAAAGAGAAGAATACAAGACAGACCTGTAGACCAAAGTCAGAAACATCCATTAACAAGGCATACTATTTTTATAGCTTAGTGGTGAACATACAAAGAGGTTGACTGATTTACTAAAGCATTTATCTAAAATATGAAGTGAAAACCATGACAGGAATACACCCATTGACACTCTGCCTACAGTAATGTCAAACTGCATCACACCTACAATTTTAAACCAGACTAAACTGGACTACTGAGAGTTAAACTTGTTTCTAACTTTGTGAATTAATCGAAATTGAGCAAAAAGGGCCTTGGGTGATGCTGGGAGGCCTGTAAGCTGCCTGGTCTGACACCTCATTAAAAAGCCAGTTAAGGATGATGTTAAAATAATTGTGCATCATTAGAGGCAGTTTCACTGATCAGCTGGGCCATGTCAGCATCGGGGGTTTAACAAAAACTGTGCTGCTGATTAATGCGTTCTTTCTTCTCTGCCACATGCTGTTTCCATCTTTGTAGTTAACAGCAACGCGATCTGTTTATAACCCCATTCACACACCTATCCTCCCCCTTTCATCTACCTATATTTAAAGAGAATCTCAGCAAGTGCACCCATGGCATGTGGTGATAACTTGTTTTTGAACCGAATATTAACAACATGAACCCATTTTTCTTTTCCACCTCTGTCTGTCCCCTCCTCCACCATCCACATCTTACTCTGCTTTCATAGAAAAATAAGACAGTGAGCAAATAAACACCACATCTCTTTTAATTGTCTGGAACACCGGTGTGCCGCACCCCCGGCTCACACTTATCAACAGAGACAGCAGATACATGAACTGTTTCGAACTTGTCAGCATCAGATCCTAATTGCTTCCAGCAAAATGAAGGTTCAAAAAGACACCTTTCCCTCGGAGATTTTTGAGGCCATTCAGTAAACTGCTGAGACAGAAGCGAAGACACGCTTGCGCGCAGCTGACATCTGGAGGATACATCTTTATTGACAGGGATGTATCGATGTAAAGGGCTCACACACCGCTGCTGTCACACGGCAGCTCCTTAATCGGCTTTAATGACTTCATCACCACAGAAGGGAAAAGTCTGTGTACACATGCTTACACCAACAGCACGTGATGGATAAACAGACACGGGCATGCACATATGCACAAACTGACATATTGATGCAAAAGAGCACGAAAACAAAGACGGATGAAGTATCTGTTGTTACAAGCGGTAGCTGGGGGTGGGGGTAGGGGGTAAAGAGCACCTGTAGTTGTCCGTTCATGGAGCCGAGGTCCTCAGCCTTCTTCTCCAGAGACTGGACCCACACTTTCCTCTTCTGCCTACAGCGAGAGGCTGCGGCCCGGTTACGCTCCAGAAACTTGCGCCGCTTCTCATCGGGGTCTTCACTTGTGGTTCTGCGCCGCCGACCCCCTGTGCTCGGAGGGTTCTGTGCAGGGGGCACAGGGGAAGCCTGAACAATAATTATAATAATATTAATAACAGAAAAAAATAAGTAGAAGAATAATTCCACCACCACATCTGTAATGTCCTGCGCTGAATGCTGTAAATTGAGTAGCTGAGCTGGTGTTGTTACACACATATAATACTGAAACAAATCACATTATGTGCTAAAGTTTAGTTGCCTTTACATGATGATCAAGAGAGTAATTTTACCTAGTAACCCATTTGACAAGTCAGTTTACACACAGAAAGATGAAACATAATCACAGCTTCAGTACATCTTACCATCATGTTTAAACAACTGCCATATTATAGTGTTGCACTTTCAAAAGGCTTTATAATTAGGCAAGAATAATTTTCTGGGTTGGCTGAAAGCCATGTCTACCATACATTTGGGCTGTATATTGTTTGAATAGTACTGCTGATACAATACCTCGATTTTGGCACCAACAGTGAAAACATACTTTTCTTAATACATTATTTTGAGAAATATAAACATATTTCTACAGAACATCTTTTTCACACAATGATTACCTAACCATGGCCATGACTATGCTATAATAGTCTGTGACTGTTGCATTTATATTATCTGTCAACAGCACAAATGAAATTTCTCATGAAAAATTAAGTAATTTGAATTTGATTTTCATTTAACAAAAGAAGAATGTTTTAAAAAATTCTGTTTAAACACAAGCTGCCTTACAAGAACTCTGTCTTAAATAAAGCTTTCAGTATTTGATATTACAGGTAGATTTAGGTTGGGACCAAAAATTACTGAGGTTCAACATGCACTTACAGGTGTCTCTGTGGTGGAGGTGGCTGGCTGCTGAAGGGGATGGGGAGAAGGTTCCTCAACTGTGGGCAGGTGAGTGGCCGGAGCAGGAGTTAGGACTGGGGTCGGGGCTGGAGTTGGGGTCGCGGTCGCAGCAGGAGAAGTGGGAGCAGCAGTGTGGGTCACAGCGCTACTCTGAACTTCACCACCATCTGCATTGGCTACCTGAGGAAGTGGCTGGCTTAACGTGGCTTTCAGTTTCTGGGAAGAGAATTCAACGCAGGGAAAACACTCATGAAATGTTCGGAGGAAAACTACATTCATTCATTCATTCACTCATTCATTCATTATGTAAACACAGTTGATAGTAGACCATTTTTGCTATTTTATCCTTTATCATTCAATATATAATAAAAATATGACTATATAAAGGTGACACATTTGAAGTAGAGTATCAACTGTCTGTTAACGCACGTTTAACATTATATTAACTATGAAACTATATTTAACGATGATTTTCACCTCTAAATACTTTCTTTTTAGCACCTAGTTGTGACAAACGATTATTATAATTAACAAATCATGGAAGTAAAATTTTAAAATCTAAACTGTTGATTTAAATTCAATTCTACATAAATTACACATAAACCTTTTTTACTAAAAATAACAAACGAGGCCTAAATATTTTCACCCGAGTTTCTAAAGAAAATGCCGCAGACAAGTAAACCCACGTAAAATCAAAGCACAGGTCTACTCAGTGTACATCTAACACATTCAACATTCTATAAGACCTACTGTAATTTAAAAAAAAAAGCACATTTAAGATGACTTACAAGTTGCGAATGAGCAACCAGTGTGTGGAACAAACAGAGTCTTAAGACAACTATGTTTGAGAACCAGGACATCCAAGAAGTTTCAAAAAACGGCTATAGTATTTTAGAGTATTTAGCACTTAGCGGACAGAAAAAAATCTTGCCTCAATGAAGCTACAAGGTTTATAGGAGTCAGCAGAGAACAAGGACATAGAGTGAGGTATCACTGCTGACATTATTATCAATGATTATGTGAAATATACTTTGATATTCCACCCCCCTCCCCCACATTAAGGTTATAAAATAGGATTCTGAAAATAAGTGAAGAAAAACTGAAATTAAGTCCTGAAATAGTGAAGAAACTAATTTTAAAGTATCCTTGCAAAGACACAAGACAACTGAAGTCTCTGATGCAAGCATGTACCACACCTCACACTTATTTTACATACAGTATGTTTAGGTTGCATCTTATCTGGATACCAGACGTGATGGGCATTCACGGCACAAAAAAATCTATTTTTTCTAAACACTGACTAGGACTACATATGACACACACACACACACACACACACAAACAGACACACACACACAGACACACACAAATGCAAACCCCATTCACAGAAACTATTTCTGTGCAGATTGGTGCCCATGATTCACAGGCCAATTCCTCTTGTATCAAACACTGAGCAAACAAGGTGAAAGTGAATGAGCCTTTCAAAGCACTAACAAAGTGAGAGGGAACACATTTACATGAGAAAACAGAGGACCACATTATTCTAACAACTACCTTTGCCAGACCAATCTATCTACCAAATTAGTTTATCGTGTAATACCCTTCCAGAAGCTCTTCTGGCAGAAACATGATATTATTCTCTTGGAATGGCTCATAGAAAGAGGGGAAAGCCAGTCAGATTCATATTTCATCTCTGCCATGGAAACCTCATCAGTGTAATAACCCTCCATCTCATGGGTGTTATTCAACCATCTGCTACTATATTACTTATCTTTATTTTGCAACTAATTAACAGCATAATCTTCTAAATTCAGCAAGTTAATTATCATTATTGTGGTCTTTGCAGCATCATCAGTCCTTGTAAAGTGCCGTCTCCGCGCCCCCTGAGAGCCGGGTGGGGGCGGGGAACAGGCAGGTTGAGCAGGGGTCTGTTTTCTTGACGCGGGCTCATTAGGTGTTTGCTGATGAGCCGAATGCAGTGGGAGGTGCCGGCAGTAAGAAGGGGGATGCAGGTCAGGCAGGATTCTGCTGAACAAAAGGTTCCATGCAGGGTGAGGCCGACTTAATGTGCCTCGGTGAGCGTGTGCCAGGATGCCCCCAGCTGGCTTTTGCTCGTAGCCCCCCTCTGGTTGGCCTCGGTGACAGCGTGCTGAGCACAACGCTGTCTCCATGTTTGTCATCTCCTTACCCCATGAACCCTGGCCACCCCCTCGCCTCCCTCTCGTCCTCCTTGGCAGTCACAATCAATCCTTCCCCACACACACACACTCACCTTATCGCCGCAGTTTATCTGTTAATTTCCACAGGCGGAGCATGCTGCGAGCACTTACTTGTTCTGTGATCCGTACTTCATCACATTGCCACTCATCTCCCTCTCAACACTTCATCCCTGCCCTTCAACTATCACTTCTCATACAGGAAGACAAGACTGCTCTGACAGTCTTCTGCCCACAGAGACATATTCGGAATATTTAGTTGTTTGTTTAACTGGATTATTCTGAATCAGTACTGCTGCAACAGATGAATCTTTTCATTCTTGATTGATCTGCAGATTTTCTCAATAAAATGATTCACATTTTGTCTATAAAATTTTGAAAAAAGTGAAAAAAAACACATTCAATTCACTCTCATGTACAACAAAGAAAAGCCGTTATCAACCATTGTTATTTATTGCAATGGTTTATTTTCACTTTTGTTTTTGGCCTAACATTATTTTTAATCCAGTTTTGTTAAGCACACTGGGCTGCAACTATTTAATTATTATTGACGCTAGAACCAGCAAATGTGTAGTATTTTGGTTATGAAATGCCTAAAACGGTTATTTGATCAATTTTCTATGAATTGACTAATCGATTAATTATCTAATCATTACAGTTACATCGTAAAATTGATAAAAGGGGGGATACTAATTAAAAATCTATCAACACAGTTTTTCACCCAGCATTTCACCATCGCCCTCATCTGGTCAAAGAGAGCATCTACTCCCGGACTGTCAAGCTCACTCATTACTTTGGTTGTTATTATCTCTCTTAGATGGGACAGAACAGACTCAATGTGGAAATAACATTTGATATAAAAGAAGAGATAATCAATACCAGCTTTGCTTCTGATTGGATGGGTTGCGGCTGTGGCTGTGGCGAGGGAGGTCCTGGGATCCCAGGGACATTAGGCACAATGGTGACAGGTCTGACAAGCTGACGGCAGAGACAGATCAACAGAGGGAAAATTAGTCTTCGGCAGTAAAGAGGCAGGCGGCGCTCCCATACAACGCACAGCCACGGCAGGCACTCAGAGTTTCCTCATATCTCAGCCTCATTACGTTGGATGGCCTGTTATTTTGTGGAGGCAGCGCCACATGGAGATGCAGTGTGCACGCTAATGAACCTCTGCCTGCCTGCGTGAGAGCATATGGACAGGGAAACTGAAGAGAGGATGGAGAGACATGAGTCGGAAGGCCAGAGCCAGGCCTCCTCTCGGAGCCACTGACAATGAGGGGGGGGTGGGGGGGGGGAAAGAAAGGGGGCGGGGGAGGGGAGGCACACTGGTGGCTCATGTTCTCCATTTACTTCTGCCCTCCTTTACTTGTCAGTGGCTTTCCCAGTCCCTACAGACTTGGAAGACAGAAGTTTTTTCCCTGCTGTGCCACTATCGGGAGATAATCATCTGCTGCTCAGCGTTCCACACAGATAATCAGGACTGCAGTGGACAACAAAACAAGCTTCCACATGGGGGAGTTCAAAAATATACCAACAAGACCTTCATTTACAACATTTTTCCTATGTAAGACCCTGTCATGGGTTGCAGTTGTAATTTGTTTTGCAAAACGCGTTAGTAGTATTATCTATATGCTCTGACAGACATCAAGAGCGTTGATTCTAACTGTATGAGAATAAATAGCAGTGAAGTATCCTGGACTGGAGCCTGCTGCGCCTCAGCCAAATCCTTCATCTTTGCCACAGTGACATACAGTCCATTATTTTACTCAACCTCTTCAGCTCTGCAGTGACTGCCAAATCTGAGGTACCAAAGATGTAAATAGTCCCTGTCAAAAAGGGCAAAGACTTCAATTTTACTGATGTGAATAATTGTCTACACAACGTTTCAAATTCAAAATGTGAGTAACAAATGGTCAACTTTTGCCCAACAGAGCATAAAGTAATTTGACACAGTCCAGTGATTTTCTTATTCTACACGCTGGACCAAAACAACAGTAGAAATGTAAAATTACTCAGCTTGAGAAAACAAATTGTTTGGTTCATTTTGGTCCTTGGAAACAGCAGTCGACAAAAAATAATCTCACCTCGAGGTTGATTTAGTGGTTGTTCTGTTCTTTGGGACATGACTGAATGAACTCTGAAAATCAACTTTTGCTCCATACGAATGAAGAGTTCTTAAAGTGCAAACAAAAAAAATGTATTTAAACATTTTCAGTTCCATAAAAACGTTATCTGCTGCTGAAGATCATGTGATATATTCAAAATCTGTAGAAATGCTACTAAATGGAACATGAGGGGAAATAATTTTGTCAACAAACTCATTGTTACTAATAATTTTCTTGTGAGTGGCATCCACATTAATTCAGTGAGTAAAGGTAATTGCATGAATTCTTAATTCTCTGATCGCTTTATTTAAAAAAAAAAAAAAAAGGTCACTAAATTATCAGACGTCTCATTTCAAAATTCTACTTTAAAGCTAACACACATGAAACACAGCATGAACATAATAGAACCAGCAGAACACTCACAGGGATTGTAGTTGGAATATGTACACTTGAGCTTGTAATAGATGCAGGTATAGCAACTGGCATGGTCTGGCCGTTAGGTAGCTGTAAGAGCACAGGGAAAGTGCCAGAAACTGGGCTGAAAGGGGGAGAGAAAAACATCCCAATGAGGATAACAACAAAGTTCTCTAATTAATTCACAAAAGGATCGAAAAGGATGGAAAGTCACAAATTAAAACAATGGAGGCTAGTGATACACCAACATTATGTCATGATCAGGCGCAACAACTTATGAAAATAAAGCGGGACTAAAACAAACTCAAAATACACTCAATGTAGGTTCAAGCAATATTAATTGAAGACCACATATTTTGTTTTCACATTAGACCTCATAAGTCACATCAGCCTTGCCCTGATATGGACTTCTGGTTTGGTAAAACACAGGGGATTTTCAAGCATTCATTTAAATACAGGATATTTAAACATCTCTTTAAAGCTGCATCGGGGCTATCACTTCTCATAATCACTTTCAATTTGAAGCCGTTAAAAAAAGATTTAAAAAAAGATTTTTTTTATATTTATATTTATAATCATAATTGCTCGGAGAGATCTTTTACAAGTCCAGTTGAGACCTATGAAGCCTACTGTAGCTCTGTTTCACAAGCAATCAATGATTATAATGCATATTTCACATATATACACATTCATCTTGCTAGCATTCGCTTCACTGTACTCCAGCCCAAAATGTTTTTTCATTGACTCATCCTTTTGTAAAGCTCAAACATTAGCAGGCATCTACTACACCGCATGCCAATAACATTAAAGTGCCTCACCTTTTTAACAAAGATAAAATGTTTTCAATTACCAGTTTTCTAAAAGTAGACGGTTTTAAATTTGCACCTGTATGTAAGATTCATGGGAGATAAAGACATTGAATACAAAGGTAATCATATCTTATTGTATATTTAAAACACTATACATTTCTGTATTAGGGCCTAATAAGCTGAGGTTTTAAAAGCCTGTGCTGAACACACACTGAAACTGGGATTATTATGTGATGACCCCTTTCAGCATTTCATTTTTTTGACCACTCAGAAATTGAACTCGAGTCCATATTTGAGCAGCGCTGATGTTGTTCTTGAAGACAGGACTACAGCCAAAAATAAGAATTTCAGCAGAGTGCAAATAAATCAAAAACAAACACATGCCCCATGAAGTATGACCTCACCAAGACAAAACTACACAAATATAAATAACAAAAAAAGAAGACTTAATGAAACTATGATCTTTGAAAATTGATGTTTTGAGTTACTTACACTATAGGCCTATTAGTGGATGGAACTTGGGTAATAACAGAGCTAGATGTTGGTGATGGGAGAGCTTGCTGTATTACAACATTAGCCTCTGAGGTTGCTAGAAGTACATTGGGAACTTGTAGGGATGCAGGATGGACTATAGTGGATGTTGGCAGTGAGGCTGGCTGCAAGGATAAGTCCTGAAAACATCATACAAGACCTTAGCTGCAGGAAGTGTTTAATGAGCACCAATTTCTTAAGTAAATTACTTCTTATGATAAAAAATAATCACTGTATTATTCTCAATAATAAGAATAAAAGAGCTTAACAAATGTAAAAAAAACCCAAACATATTAGTTTAAGTCATCTAATATCTCCCCTGAATTTCTCTATATAATAATTTTGTGCAGTACTGCTAGCATTTCTTCACAGAATTAGATACAAGTACCAACTTTGAAAACTGAGACAATTTCAAATGAAACAAGCAAAATAATCACATCACTTATAGTATTCATACCGGTGAAGCTGTAATTTCAGAGTAAATTGCCAATGACAAAACCAGAAAGCCCTTCATTCACTCTTCATGACATCCTTATAAATAGACTGCATAGGAGACAATTTGACATGTAGCTGGAAAACCACAGGTGTATTAATTATTGCTTCTTTACACTTGGAGCAGATCCTGCTATAATGTGTGCTGGCTCACTGTTACTGGGACACTTAATGGAACTGAGTCATCATAACTGTTATTAAGTCCACCTGTGTTTTTCAGTCAAATTGTCTGCTGTGCAACCAGTTTATTCTCTGTTATTAGCACAAATATCTGAAGCAACTCATTCAAAGGCTTTACCTTGTCATCATTCGTAGTAGATTCCGGGTGAGGCAGAGGGCTGTTTCGATGTACCTCCAGAGGTGTAGGTTCCTCAATTTTGTTGCGTATGATAGGCGTTGCAAGAGGGGATAAATCCAACGGTAACTTAAGAAAAATAAGGATAAATCATCTCAGTGAAACAGATCAGAGATAGAATTGCTAATCATGGGAAAAAGTTATATGATATAATAACAAGGAGTGTGACGACAAGAACAACCTTTTTAATGTCATCCTCAGTTGCTTTTTTGAAGTCATGGTCGAATGGACTTGCAAGTTCATTGAAGAGTCCAACCTCCTCGCAGTTCTTCAAAAAGCGGGTCGGTGTAGGGGTTTGGTCTGCAGTGGAGAAAAACCTTCAGTACAAAAGCTGTCATGAACAATATCAATTGCATCCAATTATCTCAACTGCAGGAGCACTTACCAGCAATGATGACACTGTCATTCCTTGCTGGACCAAACTTCAGGGTCATCTCATGTTTATGTTTGTGGACAGCCAAGTGATCCTCATTTGTAAATCTCTATGTTAGGTCAAAAAAAAGAAGACAAAGCAATGAGACGTGATCTGTTTGGATAAGGTCTAGACCACCTGTTTATAGTTATAATCTATAATCTATAGTTCTAATCTTTAAATAAAGTGCAGCAACTAAAATTTCAACAATCATTAAGGCCTTCTGTTACACATTCTATTGAACATATTTGCTGTCATTACTCAAATTAAGACAAAGCATAAAGCCCTTATCTTTATGAAAAGCTTTAAATATAAATGTGTGCTCCAGGTCTTTCTAATATTTCATGGATGGTTACATACAAATGAGGGTAAACTCAAAGCTAGAAATGCCTCTCTGAATCAATTTCAACAAAAAGTGAACATTAGTATCTTCATGAATTAAAATTTCAGTTGCAGGTCGGTTGTTAACATTGACAACTCAGAGTTCATGTACCCGGACATTCTTTCCTGGATTGTGGTGACATGAAGTTTAAAATCATACTTAAGAGTTTTTCAAAAACACTTATAAGACTCACTGCCTCTGAATTTGATCAATTTCAGGCCAATAAAAATTAAGAAATACATAACTGAATAAATACAATAATTCTAGCAGTGTGGAGAAAACACTTTGATACATCATCATGTAGGGAAACACATGTAGGGATATGCAACTGTTTTGATATTATTAAATACAACAAACACATAAGAAGAGTTGAATTAGTTTAACATGGAAAATCATGCAAATTAAAATGCATCATTTCTAGAATTCTTTCATTCTTTCTTAAAATCAGACATAAACTTGTGGTCCTATCTTCCGGAAGGGTCCCATTTCAAAACCTAGCTCTAACACCAGTTTATTTCAAGTTAAGTTGTGTTTAATCTATTAAATTTGTTGGTTTCTGGGTCTCAGAAAAAAAAAAAAAATTATATATATATATATATATATGATAAGATAAGATTAACTTTATTGATCCCATACCGGGGAAATTCACCTGTTACAGCAGCTCAAAAATTGGCAGTACAGGTAGAAAGAAAAGTATATACATAAAATCCAATATAAAAAACAAGCAAGAACTATAAAGCACCATGTCATTTGAAATGATTACTGTAGATGTAATACACACATGGTGTGTATAACAGTGTGCATAAATATAAATATTAAATATTGTTTCACAGTATGAGTAAATATAAGCATTATTGCAATATATATAAATATATATAATATATAATGAAGCTGCCATCTGGTGTGCTATGTCCACTTAGGGGTCTATATATAGTGTCATTTGAAATATTGGCACAAAATGAAATGTGTGATAACATTTGTGATGACTTACCTGTCCACATCCAGGAGCAGTACATTGGAAAGGTTTATCATCACTCATATTAAGGGATTCCTGGTATGTCACCCTGAAATTAAACAGGAAAAGCACAGGTTAAATGTCAGGAATAACTATGTGAGCTAATATGTGTACCAAGGGTTAACAGTAAGACCATGGGTCCTTCAAGATGTTAAATAAACAATGTAGCAAGTGCAAAAATTAATTTCAGCAAATGTACAGAGCTGATATCGGATAATGTGTGACTGACGAACAGTTGGAGCAGCACAATGAAGGTGAAAGTCCTGAGAAAGGACAAGTAGACATTTGGACAAAGCATATGGATGATGGGCGGTTGCTTTGCTTGTTTACACCTCGGTGTCATCATAAAAATACGCTAAATTCTGGGTCCAGATATTATGGTCTAAATACGCGACTCAGGGGATATGAACTATGCTCTGGTGACAATGCTACCGCTTTACGTGTTGCAAATATATAGCTGCTCCTAATGAAAAGTCGTCGCACAAAACCGTTAACGTTATTACAGTGTGCGATTATCTGTTCCAGTCGCTTCCATGGAATAGCCTGAGCCCTGCGTTAACATACAACCGTCGCCATATTTGGACCTAAATATCACTGTAAACAGAGGAAATGTCAACGTTTATTTCGATGCCGTTTGGTTGTACCACAGCACAAGTCCCCCACGGTGCCAGAAATGATGTCTTTTACAACCGCTTTGTACCCGTCCGTTATCAGTTTATGTGGTCACTTACCCCTCAGCCACAACCCTTGATTTCCAAAATCCCACGTCTTGTACCAAAGTATCGCGAGAGCAGGTTGGCCTCTTCCGTAAACGTCACGAACGGACTAATAGGACTAACCAAGGACCAGGATATGATATGCACTAAGTTCAATATGATCCTCATGAAGTGTTCCCAACAGATATAAAGTAATTTAATTACAGACCTCCAGACACCTTTTAAACATATATAAATGTTTTGCTTTGTATAATTATTTGGGTTTGATCTAATTTTTTTTTCTTTATTAAAGAGGTTTCACATCACCCTTAGTTGTATGTACTGTGTATGTGAGCTGCACTGGTTGCATACTCCTTGCCAGTGCACCTCACATCTCGTCATCTGGTGACAAATGTAATTTGAAAAGTTGCATTGTGGTATCCTGTGTTAACTCATGTTAGTATGGTTCAGGGTTATTTGTTAAATAACTATTGGTTATACAATTATGGATGGTGTTATACATTTTATATACTCAGATAGTTACAATTCAGGGTTATTAAAAATGTACCAAGAGCATAAACATTTACGTTCAATTTCTTTCTGAACTGTCAACTTCACAGGTTTCATTTGTTTGGCATTAGTCATCGATGCAATTTTGCCTTTAATCTGCAAGTTTAAAGCGGCAACTATTGATTTCATCATCTGTACTTTTTTAAGTCTTTCTTTAAAATATAAAGTTGATCACCAGTTCCCAAGATGACACATTCAAATGGATTTTCTCTGACAACACACAAAAACCTAAAGTTATTAAATTTATGACTCTGGAGAAGATTGATCCAGCAAATGTTGGGCATATTTGTTGACAAGTGACGAAACAATTACTTAAACTGACATTAACGGTTTCAGCTTTCATTAAATTCAGTCCAATCCAAGCAGCCTTAAGGTCTGATCACTACAAATGGTCAGTTTTTGAAATAAACCAGCGGGGACTTTCAATGACATTCAAAGAACTCAAAATCCATTATATAGCTTAATTAAACCTAGATTTATTTAATCTCATTTACAAAGCAGCTGAACCAAAAATCCATTAAGGTTGACCCCAAAAGCTTGCATGTGATGTTCTAAGAAAACAAGGCTGATTAATGGCAAGTTTAAGCAACTGCAGAAGAGATGACATTCATGAAAGCCGACTGCCTTCTGTTGTGTTAGCATGATAGTCCAGACACAAAGTTACTGCCAATATTAAATAGTCAAATACATGTATTTTAATCACGTAATTTCTTACATTTGTACAATACATGTTTCTTATTTTGACAGTGTCTGAAAGACTTGAAAATGTACATTTCCATGACACCAACACGGAACAATTTTGGTAGCCACAATAAAATATGTAGTCACATCGGTAATTAAAGTGTTGTATGAGAGCAGTTTTACATAGCAAACAGGATAAGGAAAGCAACCATCAAACAGAACAGTCCCATGGCTTCAGACAGGGCAAATCCCAGGATAGCATATGAGAACAGCTGCTGCTTCAGAGATGGGTTCCTGCAAACAAGAACAAACTGTCAATGCATCTATAAAAAAAACCAAAAACAAAACACACAACAGAAATCTATTAATCCAAGTGCATTTTAATATTTCCAGGATAAATGATTATGAAAACAAACCTAGCATAGCCGATGATGAGACTGCCAAACACTGTCCCAATTCCAGCTCCGGATCCAGCTACTCCGACTGTAGCAGCTCCAGCTCCGATAAACTTGGCAGCAGTGTCAATGTCCCTGCTGATAGCACTGGTCTGGAAGCCCCTCAGTGTGACCTGGGTGAGAGGGCTCTGTGGCATCACAGCAACATTGCTCTAAAGCAAGAAAATAAAAAGAGGGGAAAAAAAGGACAAACTGTAAGCTTTCACCTTTAAAACCAATGCCACAGGATTTAACAATGCAGTTAGCTGACATACAAAATATTGTTGAAACAAATATTATAAGAGTAACTAAACATTGAACAAATTCTATTTTTCATCATTAATTTTAATACATTTGTCAACCATTTTAGGATTTGATGTACTTTTCAGGTTTTGAGGATTTTCTGGCTACATTGGTGGACATTTGACATTATTTGACATTTTACTGAGTAAATGACAGGAACTGATTGGTCAAAATAAGTTCTAGATAGGCCTAACTATGTAATATTGTGGTCAAATGACAGTTGTAGTCCCAGAAGAAAGCCTGCATTTCTCCTTACCTCTGTTTTGATCTCAGGCCTGGACAACACAGAGGCAGAGAGGGGTCTGTAAAGAGCCCGGGAACCAGCGCGGACCTGCAGCAACAGCACAAATTTAGTCACACAAGCTCAACAATACATGATGTTGGGAGCTATTCCTAGTCTGCAGGCATTAGCAGGTGAAAGGCACCTTTTACTGTCACAAACGGTGTCATTCATTGCGATGTACAACTTGACCCGTGGGTGGCCCTTTAATGATCTACCAGTACAGTCTGTGCTGTCAAATAATCAATATCTAATAATCTAATCTCTGGTGCTGGCAACCTGCAATGAACACTTATAGCCAGCAAGGTAACGTTAACATACAGCCCTATTGTAGTGTAAACTGATTAGCCTGCTAGAGCAAACAGAAACAAAAAAACATGACCTTGAAGAGTGACTATGAACCCAGTATACATATATTTGAGAGCCAGCAATGTTCAAATCGACAAGGTAATTATTTGTGTTATCAATTGCACAGCTCTGTGTATGAGGTTTCAGGTGAACTCTGCACTAAATTCGGCTAACAGAGGCGTATAATGACCTTACCTAACGGCAATTAAAGAAAATGTCCGCTACGACCTAAAGCAAAGGTATCGTGGCAGTTTTACAAAGGCAACTCACATGCACATTATCTTGAACATTAAAGCTGCACTGACACCGTGTAAAAGGTCTGTCATTCAGTGCTTTAGCATTAGCTTGCTAGGTTGTTGGCCTAGACTGCAGATACCCTTGCCAGCTAGCTGCAGTCAAGTTCAACCATAGGCCCACTGGATTTATTGGTGATATCAAGAGAGCAGGACTCAAATTCAGAGCAGGGAAAACCGCCAAAGAAAGAAAACTCACCAGAGCCGGCGTGGAGATGAACTTTGCACAGGCGTACATTTTCTATGTTAGGTACTTTTAACCGGTTCGGTCAAATCTGGTTGAAGCCCGGGTCTCTCTGAGGAGGAAGGACCGGAGAGAAGTAAGGTCAAACGACTGTAAAAATACTCCACAGAGAAAATAAAGGCATTCTTATTTACATTCACATCCATTCTGCATGCTATCCTCACTTGTGCACTGTAGTGTTAAGTTAAAAGAGAGGATGAAAAGGGATTTCTAAAAGATACGCTCCTCATTCAAACTACCATTACACACTTACCGACTGCAGAGGTCGAACCACAGTGTAAGAGTGCGCATGCGCGTTGTGATGTATGTAGAGGCCCGGATGACAATGGAAGGTCATTTCACTGAAACTTTATTGAACATGATTACAGCAGCAAGGTTCATTCACAAAACTAACTTTTCCTTCATTATACACACTCAGTGTTCATTGATGATTGATTCTATTTTTATTGATGTATGAACATTCAATGTGTGAATAAAATATGATGAAAATGTGTTGTCGCATAATCTTTGATTTACAATTATGGAAATTGAAAGCTCCTGTTGGTCTCACTTTACTACAGTGTTGACCTGAGTGTTCATAAAAAAACAAAACTTTTCATGTTCATGTTCTAGTATAGATTCCAGTGTCCAAAGAAACCAGAAGTGTTGTTGAGGAATCTAGAAAAGCACTATATAAATGCAGGACCATTTACCATAAACAAGACATATTTATTTGAGGTTTTGATATCTTTGGTCAGTCAGTGTTATAGCTTTAATGTAGGCCAAGAGCTGGAACAAGCAAAAATAGAGAATATATGAATGTAATACTGACAGGAAGTGTCAAATAGCCTAAGATTATTTTTCTAACATTAAAGCTGCATAATTCAAATGGGAAACCTTGGATTTTAAGGGCTTATTTGATTTATTTAAAGCTCTGATCAATAAATACATTTGACAAAGCACTGATTTTAAAGTATGAACAAGTCATAGCCAAAATCCATTCCAGACGGAGTGCGTTTTAACTTGGAGTGAAGATTACGGCTTAAATAAGGGTGTAAATAACGTCTTTTCTAATCAATTTGGTGTCTCGTGCCTGTACAAGCTGTATGGAACATTTTAACTGTTAACTGGAACCGTTTCGTTAATAAAAAGTTCAACAGGGATTATAAGTTGAGTTGAGTTGAGTTTGTTTCTGTATGTATAGTGTTGAAAACAAAAATATATGACCTACCGATAAAAACACAGATTTAAAAATATCTAATTATTAAACATCAAAATGTTTCTGTAGCAAAGAATGGATAAAATTTATCAGTGAAGTTGTCACAATTAATATTAATACCCACTCTTAAAAGTTCCTGCACAGCAACAGTAGACCTTGGCTCAACTGTGGGAACGAGGGTCTGTTCCAACGGTGGAAATTCTTGGCTGTAGCATTGTTGCGATTCAAACCAGGAAATAGTGGCTTAGGCTAGCATGATCCTTACTAGTTTTACGAAAGACCATGTCCTTCCCTTTCCTGTATATTTGCGTACAGGGTACACCTTTTTTTAGTGGATCAAAAAATGTAGCTGGGAAAAGGAGAGTCCACAGTTTCACGTGTTCTAAATAATAATGCAATTAGCATGAAACCAGCACAGAGATTCTAACATATAAAAGACCTTATTTTCTGCAAAAGAAGCAGAATTTCAAATAGTACTTCAAAATTAGGTTTTCCCCCCCAAAATAAAAAAAAAAACTTGTCTGCCACTGTCCACTCCTATCACCTGTTGTGGTGTGAATTTAATACTCTGCCCAGAGGGACTGATGGCTCAGGGCTCTGTCTGTGCATCTCACAGGCTGATGGTGGAGCTGTAGGCTTCCAACACCAGGCGGATTTGTAATCGTGATGAATGACTCCACAGCAGCTGGTCTGTGATGGGAAGGTAATGAGCGCAGGGACTCTGCCTTTGCTGCATGCTGGCTTTAAGGGAGGAATGTCCCAGTGATGCCTCACGTACTGCATGATCTCTCCAGTTTTATAAGCGATCGGGAAGCCACAGATTCCTGACCTCACTGAGTACAAACAGTCAGTAGATCATACATGTACCAGAGATGCTCGAGAACAGTGAACGGTTTTATGTGCTAAAAAGCACAATACAGCAATTCTACCTTATCCTGCTCAGTTCTATTATGTTAAATCGTATTCTATTCTATTAAATTCTATTACATTTTTTTAAAAAATATTTTGTTTTATTATTTTCTGTACTGTTGTATTGCATTTTAATTTGTTCTCTTCTATTGTACCATATTCAGTATGTGTTTCAGTATGTCTTCTAATCCCATTGTGTTCCTCTCTATTCTTTTCTGTTCTGTTGTTACATTGGGTTGCATTCCCTATTCTATTCTCTCTTCTGTTGTATTCTGTTCTATTCTATTGTTCTGTTCTTTGTTTTTATTCTGATTCTTGTTCACTTTGCTGTAGTAGTAGTAGTGTGCCAAGTAGTTCCTTTTCAAATGTTTATTTCACAATTTTATTTACTATTATGCATCAGCCATAACATGCTCACAAAATACTTCTGTATCATAACACCAGAAACAAACTTGTGTGTCCAGTAGTTATTGTATCAATAAGTCACAAACCAGTTCTTCCATCATTATATGTGAAGTCTGAGACTGAGAATAGCTTCGACAGTACTTGTAGCCACCAAGTACAAGGTAATTTCTGTGAAAGACCAGCAGAGGGTGCAATGGGGTCTAATGTGATCATAGCCTTTGTTGCTGGGGTAATGGTAACTGCACAAAAGAGATGAGAAACGGACTTTGCATTTCATTGGCAGAATATTTTCTGCTCTTGATGTACATCTAAATAACTATCACATAAGATAAAATACTTCTATCCCATTGTTGTGATACTGTACCTGGTTTGGTCTAAACCACCTACTCTTCCTGTTAATTTTGTGAGTGCAGAAAGAGAGAGCTTTGAAAGCAAAACTATTATGACAGATTGTTAATTCCACACTGCTGATTGCATTTCTGTTAATGCAAATGTAAAATGTGAGAATGTATTGTAATGTAAATGTAACGCATCCACCTATAGGTCAGAGCTAACCGTATGATAAAACATGAAGATTTACAATATATTAATTGGAAGACGGCACATATCAAAGTGGCCGTTAACGACCTGAGGTCAATGTCATACTGTCTAATTAACCGGGCAGCGGCTGTGTGGTCCTACATGGCTGTGGAAGGTGGAGAAAGCAGCCGATCTCACGCACCCCCCACCAACCTTTACCCACCTTTTACTTCCTCCCATTCAGAGACATGCACGCACTCGCTGTCTGAGTTGCATACAACACTGAGACATTCCATTTGCATGCCCGCCCCATCAAGCTGGATGCACTCAGACTGGTAATAAAAGGCATTGACCCCCTTAACCTTTATGAATTACAATTTGTGCCTGCAGCACGTCCTGTCAGAGGCCTTAGAAAAGCAGGCACCTCAGCCGGGGTGTGTGCGTGTTGTTTTGCAGTTGTTAAGGAGAGGGGAAAAGGTTTTTACAGCTCTTCGTCGGAGCTCCTGACAAGCAGGGAGGAGGCGTTCTGACAGGAGAAGCAGGGTAGGGAGGGACTGCAGCGCTGCTGATGGCTCCATGCTAATCTCCATTTCTGGATGCTGCAAGGAACTGTTGAGGCTCCTTTCTTTGTTAAATCCAAGGATACACAGCCTGCAGGGCTACAGTTCATCTGTGTTCTACCTAGTTCCCTCTCTTAAAAGTTTTAATTAAAGCAGACAGAAGAAAAATCATTCCTCTTTCGGAAACTTCTTGCTGGGCTTTCATAGCCAGCTGTCTGTATTAAATCTGATTGTGGGGACAACATTAACTCAGGAAAAGAAGTCTAACTCCGACACTTGTTGAATAACGTAGTATACAAGTATTATTTTCATGTACATCTGCATGACAGGCTGATAAGCCCAGTTTACACCTGTTTAGTTTGTTACTTAGTTAAAGATCAAAATCTCTTTTGCAAAAGAGCCCTCAAATCAGATCAAATTACGTATATACATCACAACAAGACAATTCACTCACTCACACACACACACACACACACACACACACACACACACACACACACACACACACACACACACACACA
>JBBPCS010000001.1:16958286-16972647 GCA_037974645.1 Hollardia meadi | reverse complement strand
CACACACACACACACACACACACACACACACACACACACACACACACACACACACACACACACGCACACACACACACGCACGCACACACACACACGCACACACACACACACGCACGAATAACACTAACTTTAGTTTGTTTGGCACTTGCAAAAAACAGGCTTTCCCTGTTCAGAAAGCTATATTCATTCGTTTGAATTTGGTATAAACAAGGTTTTCTGCATCTCCAGTGGTTCCAGTTACATTTTGCTTCATGAATGCTTCACACATAACTTTCCCTTCACATAGTGGTAGTTCAGATAACTGGGGTCCAGATGGGAGTTAAAGGTTTAAGTCCCAACATTAATAAATACCAGACTAGAACACCCATGGGGTTTGGTGCTGAGAGACATTAACAGGTTCTCTGTTGTTTAAAGGTGGTACTCTGAGGTTCTTGTTCTCATTGTAAAGTTCCCTGAAATGTACAGTAGGCCAACTCAGAAACCTGAGTATAATTTGCATTCCTTTCACATATGGCATAGAGGCTTTCAAAGATTAATCTTTATGGTCGTGGTCCGTGAAAGGCACTTCTTTTTTGATTATGTAAAATAAGACAAACTATTTATTCAAATGTTATTAAGAGCAATTCCAGATTTTCGGAGACAACATGAAGCAGGAACAGTCGACTCGGTTTAGATTATGATTAAAGCATCACAAGAAAGCTTTTTTAAATAGCCTATGAATCTAAAAAAACATTATGATGGTGCTATGTCTCCTGGGTGGCACAGTTGTTAATTACAACAGCGACTATCATACACCATGATAACACTTGCAGTTTTATTCCCTGAGTAAGCTGGAGAACAGGTGGAAAATTGGGTGGAAACTGAATTCAGGTCACTTGTTTTAAAAGACATGTACACAAACGACAGATTTGGCTTTTGGAATCTTTTAGGAAAAACAAGATTCTTTAACCCGTGTGGGTCATACAGAGAACCTGAGAACCCTTTTCACTGAGTTTAGACAGCCTTCAAGAAGCTGGTCCAATAATCCAGGAGTAGACAGGCAGATCTCTGATACGGCTGGAAATCATCCCACAGAAATTCACCGAGTGTTCTTTATCTCTGAAAGATTTAAAGGACGTTAGCATTCGCAAAATTGATTTTTCAACAAATCCATAATAACAGTGATCTTTGTGCTGCTGGTGAGCAGAGCAGTTGGAAGTGGTCTAAGAAATGCTGAGGCTTGCAGTATTATTAGTCTTTATCCTGACTTTTAAGCTAAGTCTGTAACACCTCTATATCCACTGGATGCCCTGTGCTTAGTTCAACAGAGCGATTTTGTTGAATAACTCCTTAACGGCAGCGCCACAATGCTAATATCGGCTGGATTTGAAATCAAGTTGACATTGTGTTCTCACAAACACGAGCGTGAACAGAGCTCTGTTACTCTTTCCTTCCTGTTTAACATGAGGAAATTCAGGCACTGACTGTGTGAACAGGAGCGTAGCTGACAGGGGCAGCTGAGCGATGATTGGTTTACAGATCTGCGCTTTTTCTTGTGACTTCAAGGTCACCAAGATTTACAATCAAGTGGCTTATGACACTTTAGTAAAAAGCCACCCAAAGCTGATGACAGGAGAAGAAAACGAGCCGGCCACTTTAGAGGGATGTGTTTGACCTCACACCGGGCTCCATTACTGGGATGTACTGTTGTCTGTTTTTATTATAACACCTAACAAAGATATGCATGCTCGTTTTAGCAGACAGAAGGTTGTTAAGGATGGCATATGGAGGGTGGATTTGATAGACAGACAGTATATGATGAACATAGTATAGTAGATGAGAAGAAGGGTGTGTTTCAAGCTCCAGTCGAACTGCAGTGACAGACTACTACACAAAAGAGCAATTAAATATGATTTAAAAGCCAATCTGTAATGGCAGTGTGCTGCCCCCTATTGAAATATTATTGCCCTGCTACTTACTGTTTTAGATGGTGATTTAGTGTGGTGTTCTGTCTAGTTTGGTTTATTTCAGTAATGCTTTTAATGTAAATACGCGTATACCTGAATTCAGAGGCTGTCAAAGCTTTGTTCTTTTGTTTAAAAAAATCTTTATTTTAACATATTGATGGCTTCATAATTTTCAAACCTCAACAGCTTATTTCCATCAACGTGTCACTCTTTAACTAATGCGAATACCCCACCCATAAAAAAAAAAAAAAAAATCGCCATACAAGCAAAAGCAAAATAAACACAGGCTTTGTTTCATCATTAACAAAATTATATGAGACTTGTTACACATAAGCTGATATTCAAGGCGTGTTTACTTAGCGCTCATATGGAACACTGTTGATTTTTATGGGACGCATATGGCTGCATTTTATTGTGCTCAATTAAACTGCTTTAAACCAGGATTAACTTTTTGGAGCGGCAATCCATTACATAATGTCTCCTTACTTCGAGCTGCTCACCACACGGCTGCTGCAAATGTCTCCTAAGCACCGCTCACAGATTGGAGTGTCAAATATAAGGCTGTCACAACAATATTTAGTGAAAGAGCCCTTCCGGCCTTTAATGGCCCGACCTACATCCCAGTTCAGAGAGCTAATAAAGGCAGTCTGGTGTAGGTCCTGGAGCTGCACAATGTCACTCACAGATCCCAAACTCAGCAAGATCCGGAATGCTCAATTAGTTGCTTTTATAGGCCCCATTAATATGCATTAACTCTCTTTCCAATGTACGAGCACAGACAAACAGTCGCTGCTAGCAACATATCAGCCAGGTAACAGATTTTTCTTAACCCCCTTTCTAAAAACTTAATGAATTTTGGCATCTTAAAAACCAATTGAAGAAATGGAAAGGGAGCAGTGCTGAAGCAGAATTAAGTTAAGGTCACATTGCAGTGATGGAATGCAACTATAAAGTAATTCTGTACAAAGTGATGTACTTTACTTGAGCATTTATGCAACTTGGTACTTCTGCTCCAGAGCAATGTTGTAAATCTGAAATAATTAATTGATTAGTTGATGGGCAGACAAAAACTATTTGGTCATTTTTCCACCAAGCATAGTTCCAGCATATAAAATATAAGTATTTGCATGTCATATATGATAATAAACTGAATATTTGGTCAGATAAAATAACACTTTTTCTGACATTTAATAAACCAAAAAATTAAACAAATGCTTGATAAAACAATTGTCAGATTAAATTTAGTTAAGTGCAGCCGTAAAAGATATTTCAGATATTTATTTCCCAGCTATAGTAACTAGTTACTTTGCAGATTATGTGTTTGCTGTTATTGTATTTTACATACAACACATAACGATGAAATATAAAACATGATACAGAGATTAAATTACTAACCTGCCTATAAAATTTTAGATGAATTACATCAGTAAAATGCTACTTACACATTAATACATCAGTAATAATCACCCAATAAATATGATATTTCATACTATGTTACTTTTACTTAAGTGGAAGGATCCAGATAACAGACAAAATATGTGTTTTAAAATGTAAAATGAGTATGCCAACCAACACATTCAGGGGGATGAAAACAATATAACACGACAGTTATAGAAACCATAACATTTACATATAATCACTCAGCCTGCCTTACCTCTACTCTTGAACCAAGACAACAGAAACCACACAATCTGGTACCACTCCTCCCACACAGTAAACCGATCTGGCACACAGCAAGCTGAATCAATCATGACACTTTATTATCCTGTCACTAGTCTGCTTCCTGCAAGTGTGTTTACCCTGTCCATGGCCCTGCGATTGTGGCTGTTCAGTGTACATTAAGACAGACATAATTGAGATTGTGGGCGGCCGAAAGTGCAGGGCTCAACCTGTTGTCGTTAATCTGTCATATTGCCAGGAGTCACAGCAGCAGCGACCTATAGGAGGCTCCACCTTGGAGGCACGGCTAACGGCGCTTTGTTGTTCATGGCAGAGGGCCTCACCTATTTTAAGTTTATTGGTTTGCCACCAACGGAGAACCCAAAGAAAGCGTAATGTATTGCCCGACCTCTGACTTCAATCTCTTGGCTCTGCTCCTAATCCATGTTAGGTACTTTATAATTAGGAGTGGCTCTCTTAAAACTCATCATCTCTGCATTATGCGCTGGTATTCATGATTTGAGTGATTAAAGATCAGACTGGGGTTTCTTATTCCAAAGTGTTATGATGAAAAAAAGTAAAAACTCAACGAAGTGCACAGCCATGGCCAGGATAATGAAAACTTAATACTGCTTTTTGTAATATACCAAATTACACAGGCAATCAATTTGAATTAATTGGTAACCCTTCAGATAGCAGCAAGATTCTTTTTAAATTAGATTGCTGATGGCTGTGCTGAAAATTTGCCTTCACTTTGTATAAATTAAGGCTCTGGAAAAGCATTTACAAAATAACAAGATATAAATGAATGCAATCGTACTGTTGGAAAAAGGTGCTTTTTACAATCACACAACATATTAGAAATAATAGCCAAATCTTGCCTCAGCGGGCTGTTATTAATTACCTGGCAAATGGGACCTGTCTGTTTTCAGACTGAGTTATAGTGGTGGTGAGAGATCACCAAAGAAAATTAAACAGCAATCAAAGTACATTTCTATCATCATAATTCTGATTGTCAGGATCACCTTTCCCAAGATGGCTCATACAGAAGAAGCACAACAAATCCTAGTTTTTATTAAGTGGCTCAATTTGCTGGCTTTCATATTTCATGTTTATGTTGTAATACAACAGCATCACACATGTATCCTGCATTCTTGTTATTTCTGGTACACATCATGATTTGTTAGTCACAGAAATATGAGAATGCTGCCATGAAACTGAATTTAATTGATAGTTAGAGAGGATGTAGCTGTATAATCTGTGGCATCCTCTGTGCAAAGCAGCACGGTATGTTTACGCCACACTAACAATAACACAGAGCCTCTGCAAGGTTTGTTATCGCGTCAGACATGCCTTTCATCCAGCCTTGATTTGGCACTGCAAAAATTCACAAAGCAACGGCTTAAATCTCAAAGAGGGCATAAGTATCTAGCTCTGTGACTTCAGAATGTGGCTTCTTTTATAGGGGGGGTTATATCAGCCTGGAGACCCATAAGTTATGAAATGTCAGGATCCTATGCATTCTAATTGAGTGTGGAACAGTTAATGGCTGTGGAAATTCAGCCACTTGACGTCTTATTCCCCTGTGTGCCATTTCACAGCCAAGCCCATGAGCCTCAATTAAATGACAAAATGGGCCCATTCTTGAAAATAACAACAATAAAAACACAAGCCTATATGGCAATAATATCAGGTCCCACCTTGAATCAACAATGGTCACAGCTTGCAAATGGCTAAACAGAGACAGTGTGATTAGAGCATAGACGGGGGCCTGTATGTGCAATATTTCTTCGCAGCTTATCGGGGGAACATACCGCAGTAGGGCTGCAACGATTATTTTCATTACCGATTAATCGTTTGGGCCATAAAATTTATTTCATCCAACAAATGCTAACAAGAAATTTTCAAAGCTCAAGTTGACATGTTCAAAATTCTTGTTTTGTCTGACAAAACCACAAAATATTCAGGTCAATATCAAAGACGACAAAGAAATCTTTACAAAAGCTATAAATTATTGGCGTTTTGGCTTAAAAAATTACATAAAGAAGTAATGAAACTAGTTGCTGTCAACTGACTAATCGACTCATCCTTTCAGCTCTATGCTGTACTGTACATATAGTATACGTAAACAATCTGATTTTAAATTGAATGAGAAAAGAACTAATCGCTTAAACCTCAAGCTGACATACAGCAGGTACAGCACTCATCCTGTCCACTGTTCCCACAGGACTAACAGAAGTTTGTCTCAGACTCAGGCCTACTTTTTCTACCAAACTAGATCATGTCCCAAAATATATACCCCCCAAAAACTTAAAGTTACCTATGTGTTACTGAGTAAAACTTTAAAAAATCCAGTATCAATAACGTCTAAACCTTTTCCCATTTTCAGCAGATGTCTGCAATCTATAAATACACATGGAGCATGTCCTATTAAATCCTGTGATATGGCGAGGGGCTAAATATTGACCCAATCCTGATTGGAGTAGATTTTTTTCACACCCTTGCTTATTGTTTTTATGACTCTTTGACTTTAACCCCTTTACCGCTTCAGTGATTTCATGCAACAAACAATAGCTTTTCAATAATTCAATTTATAGCTTGCCATAAATGGAATTCAAAGGACAATGCTGTTGCAAATGAACACGGACGGTGCTTTTGGCTCCAGCAACGCCGCGTTGGCCAGAGGAAAGAGAGAATATTTATTTTACGGTTGCCTCACATTCCCATTAAAACGTGGAAGCTACATTTCCAAGCGCGTTGAATAAATGCAATATACAGAGTTAAAAGAGACAGATGGTGGAGTGAAACTCTCATGTGGCAACGCTGTGCAATGGTACCATTGCAGCCAGTGCCAATGAAGAAATCCTCCCAACACCATCCAAGGCCAGATTACATCTATTAATACATGTTCATGTGTCTGTTCGCATGTTCATGTGGGCAGTCCAATCTTGATATGCATGTGGCCACATCTTCTTCATCATTTTGTTAATGCCAAACCACTGAGAGGTGGTATGTGGGATGGATGGATCTAAGACACACACACACAGAAATGAATTACCCTATTTATTTATCCAGGCCTTTCTGTCAATCACTGCAATAATCAGAACTAACTCATTCAAATTTTGAGAAAATGAAGGAAGCATTCCTTCCAATTTTCAATTTGGAAGTGGCAACTATGGCCATGATGAATGTCTGAATAGTCCATCTTCTTCCTTTCATTTCTCCTAACCTTTCCTGACAGCTTAGATATTGCCTACCTGGTAATTTGCTCGACAATAATTGTTACTGTGAGATTTCCCCCAGCTTTTAACAAGGATTCTTAACACCCTCTGTAGGTGACAAAATGCAATTACAAACACAAGTGCCCCGTCGTGACTGGTCATCAGCAGCTGCCACCTCCATTCCGCAGCCCCAACTGGTTCCATTAATGGGATAAAAACAAAAAAAAACACCAAGCAGACAGATTCAGCAAACATTTGCAGCGAACAAAACTTTAATTAAAAGATATGAAGCTGTTTTATTGATTAACAACATCAGTGATTAAAGTGTACGGCTGACATTTTTTTACAGGCTTGCTGTTATGTTTGCACTCAGAAATCATTTATTTGTTGCGCGGCCCGGTTTATTGATAAGCGTGTTTGATGAATGCAGATGCGGCTGTTTGGAGAGTGGGCTTGCTGATGGAGCGATCATATTGTGCAAAACACCAGGCTCAGGCAAGAACAGCTGTTGCCGCTCCATCCACTGGGACGCCATGTTTCCCCACCACCCCAAGCGCACATGCAGGCGCGCCGCTGTAAAGCTACAACCAACATATTCCGGGCATTCTAACAACTCTATGAATTTTATGACACATCACCAGCGCTCTCTCATCTCTGTCCAGCACTAAAACCTTAATTATTGGACTAATTGCTATGGCTATATTCATCTCTCTGGTAGTCCTTTGGTGATTATATCTTGTGTTCAATACCAGGCTTATCCTTTAATTAAAAGGATTATTAACCTTTAAAATAGAGCCATGTGGAATTAAACCCTCGAATGTTAGTGTCAAAAGCATTTTATTTATTTATTTTTTTTTACAAAACAAGCTGAGAATGAGGTGTATCATTTCAATCATAATCAGGAGACTGTGGGCTGGTCAGATGGCTCATAGCTGCACGTTGGCCTTTTTAAGGAGCTGACTTACAACAGCAATAAGCCATCATCCACATCCCCTTCCAATTAAAGTCTACAGAATGCTGACACATTACTTACACCTAGTGGGCTAACAATCAGTGCAAAGAGATGGATAATACAGTTCTGACCAGAGAGAATCTAAGCATGGTGAGAACAAGGTGAAAGGGTGAATGAGTCAATGGTGGAAAAAAATAAATAATAATACAGACAAGCGAGATCTTTGCCATGGCAAGCCTTCAAGGCCTCTCTCTTCCAGAGCAGGCGAGTTTAAAGTTCAAAGTCAGCCAATAAGTGGAGCGTGATTGAAAATCATTGGAGATGTTGAAAAATAAGAGTGCGTATTTGGACAATGAAGAGGGTAGATTGATGTGGTTTGAGGACAAATCATTGATCGACACGAGTCCTCTTTGTGTGCACGTGTGAGAAACTGTAAGGAGGAGCACAGCCTCTGATTAGGATATGAATCCATGAATATAAAAGATGGTTGGTACCATCGCTGTCACGGGTGCTGCTGTGGTAATACTGCACCATTTTGTCTGATAAATATCTGCCCTCATCAATAATGTAACAGAACTATTTGGCAACAATGAGGCGAACATGAACCATGAGCAGAAGCCCGTGATGCTGAACCTCCCCTGAAGCTGAGTCAAGCAGTTAGAATCAAGAGCTGTTTGCCCATGCCAAAGCCTCGCTGCATTATCCAGAGCAAGTCTTCATTTGAATGTCCTAATTAGTTAATTAGTTGGTGGTTAAGGATGATATGAGCATCTCATCAATCTCTCTATCTCTAAAAATAAACACCCTGGGATGGCGCTGGTGAGTCATTAGAATACTGATGACTGTGGGAAGTGTCAGTGAGGATTAGAGGTCTGCTTCTGACACTCCATATTTCCACAAATCACCCAGCTCCATAAAGAAGACTAAACAGCCCGTGAGCATTGTATGGATGACAAGCCAAGCATGACATAATGAGTTTACAGAAAGTCTGAGGAGCTCAATTAATGTTTTTCCATGCGTAGCTTTCGGGATCCATTTACTTGTTTATCACTGATGGAGGGAAAATGAGAATTAGACATGAGAATGAAAGTTGTTTTCATACTCACAAATGATTAGAAACAAGTTTAAGTAAGTGTGCACTATGACTTTAAACATTTCAAAACCTCCTAAGTTGTGATGTGGACTTTTAACAGTTACTTTAGGCAAAGTAACAGCAGCACAGGCTGTTTGTTCTTCATTTCTGCAGTGGAATAAATGATGAAAAGAGGAGAAGAGAGGGGAGAAGAGGAGGAAAGAATAGGTTAAAAATAGTTAGCATATGGCAGCATATGATTGAGTTTCCAGGGCTCTGAAAATTCACTCTAATTATTCAACGGTATCCCTCTGTCATCTTTCCCTATATGCACTCCTTTGCGTGGAACTACGAGTGACTCCAACTAATATACATAATTCTGCTACTTAATTGGCACGGATCGGGTGAAAGTGGGCTAGGAAAACTCCTTAGAGACTAATAGGGGCACATATCATTGGCTCCATCAGAACAGTAGTCCCATAGGTGATAGAAGTCAGCAAATATTTCATGAGCTGTACTATCAGAGTACCTCACCTCTGGAGTCCTGTGCACTATCCTGCGAAGAGCACTTCCGAAACAGTTCTGCTGTCAGGTGTATTTATAGCAGGCGGGCCGATGACTGATGCTAATGCAATGGAAATTATGCAGCGCACTATTGCTGTCATAACAATATGTTAGACTTAAACAGGAAGGTTAACTAAACTAGTCATTTAAGTTATAAGTGGGCCACTGGTGTTTGCCTGTGTCCACAGACATGGAATAAGCTTAGAGTTGCAGTAACTCCAATTGGTTTTATGTAGACATGGTCCTAGATTTAGCCTAGTGGTGATTTAAATAATTTGGTGTTACAGGGTAAGATGTGATCAAGGGCTAAATGGGGAATTAAGCAAAATTGCCACGGAGAGTCAGAGGTTAAAAATGTAGACAAAATAATTTGAAATGGTCCATAACAGAGATGATCAGTAATAACACGTGTTATTACAGAAAAACTAAATCACCAAGGAGGAAAAGTGCACAACACTGATGACTGACAGGGAAGTATAGACTATTTAAAGTACTTATTTAAGACCACAAAGCTACAACCTCAGTAACTAAATACAATTAACTCAAGTGCAATTTTGAGGTTTTTATATTTTACTTATGAATTTCCATTTTCTGCTACTTCATCCACTATATTTTAGAGGCATACAGTATATTGTACTTTTCACACTACTACATTTATTTGATAATTCTATTTTCTAGTTACTTTGGAGATTAAGATTATTCATACAAAATAGAAATCTACTGTCATGGACAATATTTATTTATTTATTTATTTTATCCACTATCAGTCAAAAAATCACTGATACTGATAATTGGAAAAATGTTGAATATTGGGCCAGAAAATGGGTCTATCCCTTTGAAAAATTACCAAAAAAAGTAAAGATTTAATGATCTTTGTGGCACCATTGCAACACTATGTGTGTGCTGTGAGTATCATAAAGGGGGCATATCAGACAGGGCTGTCATTCATCAAGATATTCATGTTAAAGCATTAATGCAATATGATGAATAACCTGCTGTAAAGAGCTAAAAACCAGAATTAGTCTCTGATGATCTTGTTTATGAACATGGTTACTTTGAAAAGATGCAAACGCTTGCAAAGGCTTACACATGTGTGTGGATCTGTGATGGTGAGAGCAGCCATTAACACTGATAATTAGCTCTGTATGGTTTCATAATAGATAGAGAATATGAGAACATTTTGCAGGATAAGATGCACCCTGGGGTGCCAGCGCTGTTCACTCAAGATGCCTCCATGTGAAATTAAAACAATAACTATAAACACAAGAATGATTCAGAATCACCATAATTAGGAGCCCAGTAGCCCATTGCACAGCTCAGGTCGTATCAGACAACTTTAGGACAACTGTTAATCAAGAAATGTACTGTGTAGTTTTTCCATTACTTTGTCCACTCCTGGTGGTCAAGTTCGTACAAGCAAGATATTTGAACAGAATTAGCTTAAAGTTTGGTGTATTTTTGCAGTTTTTTTGCTAGTTTGTTTTACATGCCACTGCAGATCTTCAATCTTCAGTTCTGTGATTGTATCATGAGGGCCAGGTCTTCTTATAATGGTTGTTTTTTATACAACATTTTTTCAATAATTACAGTTTAAATATAGCATTGGTAGATCATGGTATTTTGTCTGAGGGCTTCAATGGCCTGGGACGGACAGAGGATGGCTAAGTTATAGCTTACAGCTAGCCAAACGTGTTTCAACCTACTACAAGTGACATTAAAAATTAAGTTATACACAATTTTTTGGGAGAAATACGTTGTCTTACTTGTGTGAGTGATAACAGTCAGACGAACATCACAATTATCTTCCTGCTTCAAGCATTTATGAATTCTCTGCCAGTATTAGCTACATGCTAACTCTGTAGCACATATGATCTACGAAGTGCATTGATCAGCAATAATTGTCAGTGTAGCATCTGAAAAGACGTCTTTGTTTAAAATGATATGGCCATGAGGTTCACATAAATTCAAAACTTTTCTTTTCTTCAACTTAATGTAATTAAGTCAACAATGCTAATGCTAGTATTATAGGTGATTGTCCTCAACATTGTTTACACAATCTCCTGTACAAGTAGGCTAGCTGCAAGTTAACCATACTCATGTTAAAATAATACAAATATGACCTATAGTCTGAAAAGTTGATTATTTTATTTAGTATTTGTTAAAAACTCTAAACAAAAACCTCAAAGTCATTTTGTATATATTTGTTTTTACAACAACCTCGTTTTGTGATTTATAAATAGATTCGAGAGCCCTGTATATTTGTTTCAAATTCATGAAACCAATTCAACACACTTGTAGATTTATTTTTAGTTGTAAGAAAATTAGATTTTTTTTTAATTAATATAAACATGACTTGTTAATATGGAGACTTTATCTGCCAGAATTTAAAAAGTTCGAAAATTTTGAACTATTTATGGAACATTTAACTTTGGGGGCACATTTTGAGGTAACACTAGCCAGTATGACCCATCACAGTTAAAGTTCTATCACAAGAATCCATGAATGGTTTCACGAGCCAACCAATCTTCCAACAACTTAATCTATTCCTGTAGGATGAGGCTCTTTAACCTTTCTAGAAGAAGGTAGACTGCCACAAAAATCTAAATGATTGGTCCCTTCCTCCTCTGATTGTACATGTTAATCAGTGCCTTTTTTTTTTGTTGAAAACCTTCACAAAGGCCACACTAAAACAGCACCACAATAAAAGATTCACACTATATCAAAACAAATTGTGGCCACTAAAGGAATCAATTTTTGACATTTCACCTCTATCTATAGAGAGTTCACTGACCCTGGCTTTTAAATTTACAGCTCTGTACAACCTCAATCAAACTGTTTGTCAGCAACGCATTTTGTCGAAAGTTTTAGTGTAACACATTGCAGATCATGACATGTATGGATTTAACGGGCCCTTGAGCCACCCGTATATATCTCACGTCGTTCACACAGGATAAATATCTTATCTCTCGGTGTAATAACAGGAGGAGATTTGTGGAGGAGACCCCATTTCTAATCTTAGATCTATTAAAGTGCTTCTGAATGAATCATCAAAGCTATTGATGTCACTCTGGGCTTGTTAGCTGGATCCTGGAGTCAATAACAGTTTCTGATGGGGTTTGTAGGAAGGGTCAGACACAGTAACTTTTTATGAACAATTGTTATATTGTCTAATAAAAAATACTCTGTATAGCCTATGCCATTTGTATTTACATTTTGCTTCTCAAAGATTAGACAACATTTGATGTTTTAAATTATGCTGGATGCTAAAAAATATGAAACGTGAAATCCTCAAGGTTCAGTATCTTTTTGTGTTTCTGTAGAGCCAAGCACTTCATGGCACAAGGTTTAGATGTCAGTCAGGAAAGAGATAAGATACTGTACCAGCAAAGAGGAAAACGGCAAATATAATCCCAAATCTTTCTTTTCTTTCCAGGAACAAACACAAGCCACAGGCCAGGTGTCTTTTGAGAATCAGAGAGACAATCAGAGAGACGAGAACTACTCAAGCTGAGGATTCCCTCTAAGCAGCAGAGATGACTTTCTCCATCGCGGTGAGAGGCTGTTCAGTTAGCCCAGGGAGAGGGATCATGAGTACAATATTGACTTTAAATTACAGCAATAGCTGCTGCTCATGCTGTCTCAGGTCCATGCTGCGGATCAAACACAAAGATCAGGCCAGGATTAGGAGAAAGCCACTGACAAGCGCCGCGCCGCCTCTCTGCTGCGGCAGCACGCGTACTCACACAGCACCTCCCAAATCTCACACTAAGCTGCTTCCCGCCTCTCAACATGCAACACACAGACCTTATAGCCAGCTCATTTGGATTTCAAAGCCAAAATTGATTGCAAACAAAATTATCTAAACACAAAGGGTAAAGGCGGCTGGTTGTGTGTGTGTGTGTGTGTGTGTGTGTGTGTGTGTGTGTGTGTGTGTGTGTGTGTGTGTGTGTGTGTGTGTGTGTAGGCTTTGTCAGGACAGATCTATTCTGAGGACTGGAGGACGGCAGGCAGCGTTTCCTCCCTGATGGTGAAGACTCTCACGTTTTGCTTGCAGGAAACAGCTGTGCTCTTGCAACGCCTTGTAACTGGGCTTTTATTTTCCTTTTCCTGGCAGTTAAACACAAATAACAGCATGGATGATGGGCTGGGATTCATTGTCTGTGCTCAGGGAGGAGTGCAGGATATGACTGGTGTGATAAATGATCATGCCTTGTGCTTGGCGTGACAACGGAACTGCGGTACAATCTGCATGTGCTCCATCCTTTTGCTATCATTAGGTGTAATGGGGACTCATGGCGAGGCGTGTTCTTTTTCTGCTGCGGAAGTATCGGGGAGTGAAGCTGCATCTCCTAATAGGACAAGCTACAGGCCACTGCTACAGAACTAAGAGTATGTCCCAGTATTTCACAGCGCTGGCCTAAATGGAAGCTCAACAGAAATGTGCTTGTGTCAAATCTCCTGAAGTCTAATGTCAGATCAACTCTACTGTCATGTCAAACTACCTTTTTCGATGTTGACCTTCAAGGTTGTAAACACACAGGGGCTGTTATTGGCACCTGCCTGAGGAAGGTGGAGCATGTTCCTTCACTCTGAGCAAAGTATTTATGCAAAAAAACAACAACATAAGACCCAGTCAGGCACTGATTACACTGCTGCTCATTAGCTATAATGGGGATGCATGTGGAATTTACAGCATTGTGTAACGAGGTTAAAAACACACTCATGAATTCTAGTATTCCTGCAACCTTTTATCCCGCAGCACTATTATTCATCATTAAGACATCCAAACAACACAGCTGAGTATATGCAGTAAGTCGGGTCTAAACTGGCAGAGTAATAATAAATGTGGAGAGGTAAATGAGCGTGCAAGTTTCCCGTTTGTCAACCCAATGCGGGGGGGGGGGGGGGGGGGGGGGGGGGGGGGGGGGGGGGGGGGGGGGGGGGGGG
>JBBPCS010000001.1:16948261-16958276 GCA_037974645.1 Hollardia meadi | reverse complement strand
GTTTCCCGTTTGTCAACCAAATGCTCCCCCCCCCCCCCCCCACACACACACACACATCCCACATACTCTCTTTAAACACAGCAAGTTCTAGCAGGAGCAGAAACACAAAGTCTTTGTTTCATGACCTCAGTCTGTATATCCTTTTTCCCTCCTTTGCATCAAAGCCCCCACACCATCTTTAGCATTTAGAATTAATTGCACAGTTATCCTCAAATTAATTCCTAACTGTTTTACAACACACAGAGAGAAAAGGGCAAACCAATTATTATTCTGTTTTCACCTTACAGAGGGGGATATTATGCAAATGATCTTCTCTACATGAGAAGGAAAAGGGGGCTTTATTTTCCTCGGCAGATGCTGCCTAGACAGTCTAGTGTTCTGTGGGGGGACAGGAAGTGGGGATGCTGTGAAGATCTGATCGCTCCACCTGGCTTCCTACTGACTCCATATCCAAGCAATAATAGAAAACACATTGATTATTTATTTATTTAAAAGAATCCCTTTTTTTCTGTATTTCATGCTGGACAACAAAGGTTAAGAGGAATGTTCCAAGTGCTGTCTGGAAGTACTTTACAACTTCTGGACTTACGAGCTAGAGGTGTTTCTTGATGGAAGACAAAGACCCTTGGCTATGCAGACCTGCAAGATGTTTCATTTTCTCCTTTCCCAGGAAAGAGAATATTCACTAAGAGCGAGCCAGACATCAAGTTGTGGCTGACAGGATGGCAATGCTGGGTTTCAGAGAGGACAGGGGGCATCTCACCTCCCTCGGCTGCTCCGCACTCCCGACCACAGCAAGTGTTTATTAATCTGAGACCTTGAGACCTCAGAGAAGTTGCCAAAAGAGAACACGAACACGCAACATTTCCAACTTCTTTACAGTCGAGGGCCATAATGCTTTGCGGCAAGCCAATTTAAACCCAGCCTCTTCTTCCATGGTGGAACAAACAAAAGCATTAATGAGCTGTAATGATGACTTAAGGTCAAAGCGCCTATCAACTTTACAAATCAGGAGAAGATGTGCTCATGGAAAAAAGCTCCCATGAGTATCCATCATCACCTCAAAAAACTGCACGCAGTGGCTCAGCTCCAGGTGCTGGAGCAAATTGGGCTTTCATTGAGGAATGGATCAAACGTCGGTTCAATATTCATTATTCTCTCTGACTGTGATCTGCTGCAGTTCTATGAGTGGGTGAGGGTAATTTTGTACCTCATTGTGGGCATGTTTGGACCAAACTTAATCATGATGTCAGCCTGTTAATACAAGGTTATTAAAGGAACAAAGATCCAGGTTTTTACATATGTTAGACAGGGGAGGTCTCGGGAACTCCCGTCTCTGAGGTAAACACAGGCCTTCATGACAAATGATGCTCACGCTGAGATCAGATAGTTAACAAGAGATCCCCTTATTAACCAGGTCTGCATAGATAATTGGCACTTGAGCCTCACATTTTGAATCTGGCCTGAGCAGTGTCATTTATCAAGAGCCCGAGCATGCTGTCAGGGCTCCATAATAAGCTGCAGTAACTGATGAATCAAGATTAAGCAGATAGATTGAGAATGAAAGAGGAGAAAATGGGCCACAGCCACATTGCAGGGGGCTTCGCTGGATATTAATAACATTAAAGCAGTGTTATTCCTTACAGCGAGGGATCTGCATTATACAAGCTATAGTTGTAAAATAGCCCGACAGCATCATGATGAAGAGTCTCAATGTAGATTGCAACACTTTGCTCTAATCTGCATGTGCTGTTTCAAGCCGTTTGACCTCTGTTCGCCATCTTAAGAATTCTTCAGAGTTTTTAAAATATATGATAATGTGTTGTGAAAACAGTGGGCAAACATTAACATAGTTGATTAATCAATTGGTCAATCCCCAGACAGATAATCAGCGACAAATCTGATTTAAATTGATTAATGCAAAACATGCAGTGGTTTTAGCTTTTCACATGTGAGGATTTGCTGCTTTTCCTTGTGATATATGTAAGAAAATTGTAATAAAAGTAGAAGATGTTTTTTTTTGTTTTTTAACACAATTATATTTTTAGATCAAGCAACTTCAAGAAGTCACCTCGGGCTCTGATAAATTATAACAAACAGTTTTAAAATTTCTGACATTCCTTAGAACAACCTATTAGTCAAATAATCAAGATTTGGCAGATTAATTGATAATGAAAGTATTCATTAGTTGCTTTCATTGCATAACATTGCTTTCAACATAAATATGACTCATACCAACAATAATAGATCTCATTGTTGCCTTGGCTTAATAACTACATGATCACAGTTTGAGCAAATTGTTGTTGTTATACAATATAGCTGGCATTAGATAAACAATGCAGGAACACATTATGCCAATTACTGTTGTATAACTATATCAATCAAAATAATAATAGTAGATACAACTTCCTCATCAGAGTAACATAATTAGGTGCACTCATTCCAAACTCATTGGTCGGTCAATGGCTCTGTTTTCATAGCTTTTTAATGTGATTATAAATGTGTATGTGTGTGTGTGTGTGTTCAGCATCCCTTTTTTTTATTATCTCACTGGTATGTAAGTGTAGATAATTACAGATGATGGGCAGGTGATCAGCTGCAGGTATGGGAGCCACCTCAGGCCTCGCCCAGCCTTGCACTTCCAGCACTCCCCTGCTCCGTCAGGCATGTTTGGCAGCGTCTCCTTTCCCTGAGTCTCCAGCTGTCCAGTGGGGTGCGCCAAGTCACAGCAGGAGCGCCTGCCTCTCCGTCTATGGCCAGTCCCTTTCTAGAAGTATGAGATGTGTGAGTGTGTGTGTGTGTGTGAAGTGTATGTTGGATGGGGGGGGGGGGGGTCTCTGTACTCGCATTACTCACTAGCAGACGGAACACGCTGCCAGCGCCCAGCATGTCCGCCCACACGCCCATGCCCTGCTGGTTAGACCTCACGGTTGGAGGAGATGATGGAGAGAATCTGGGATCCAGGAGGGGGGTGGATCCAGAGGAATCTGAGAGAAAGGCAGACAGAAGCCCAGAAGCTTACCTCCAGCCCACAGGCCGATCCTCGGACAGCCCGTCCTGATATGGTAGTCTGAAGTCTCCTTGTTGGGGTTCTTTGGTAGGGGTGGGTGGGGGGGGGTTCTGTGAGATGATAGCTGTATGATTTGTTTGCTTTTGTATTATCAAACAAAATCATCACCACCTAAAATGTTTCTAAACAAAGTAGCATTATGTTGATTCTGATGTGGATGGTGCAATTTCAATTTGTTTCCATTTGGATTACCACTCAAGAATTTATATTTGGCAGCTCAACTGATGTAACTGTAACATATTTGTAAAACCAGCTGAGTATGTGGACATTAAAAAAATATGAGTGTGATTGCAAAAAGTTGCAGCACTTTGTGCTTGATGTCTGTTTAGAGTAATATATAAGTATAAGTATATATAAGTATATAAAGAAAAAAAATGTTTTTTAAATGTAGCAATTAGTCATGTGTCAAGAATGCCTATTGGTGAAATTAAATTATTATACATGATTGAGAACTGCTTAGAAACAATTAAAAAAAACAGCAGTCAGATAATGTTCATCATGGACATTGGGACAAATTCTCAACATCCAAATATAAGTAACTATGGCTGATTACTACCAGCCAGCATTACTTTTATGTGCCCACAGGGGGCTCTAGTGTACCACACATTATACTGCACAGGCTCTCGTTAGGCTGCTCAGAGACCAGGGCGCTGATTGTGTAGAGGGGTAGACCTTATGAACTGCTGTGCTGTACCATTGATATACACATTAACCAAGCTTATACAAAATCAGAACATAAGCATGGTGCAATGATGCAAATTAAATGCAAAGCAGGGTAGAAAACAGTTAAAACAGAGATGGGCTCACAATGTAATGCAGCGCTGAATCAAAGTGGTACAAAAAGCTAAAAGTCAGAGTGAATACACACCTTATCTTGATCCTGATATTTCTGACTACATATATGTGTGTGTATATGTGTGTGTGTGTGCATGTCTGTGTGAAATTCCAAGGTGGTGAACAGTACTTGATGAGCTAGCTCTGGAGACCTCTGAATTTTAATGATGTTGGAGATGATATTGTGTGTCCTTCAGCTTGTTATACTGACACAAGCACTCCATAAATCATCATACCTAGCTATCGTAAAATCAATACCAAACTGCTACCTCAGCGCTAACCCGTAATAAGTTTTTCAGCCATCTAACAGCTTAAACTTTGCTGTAATGCCGTTCGACCTATAGGTTAAGATCAGAGCATGCTTAATTTGTTTTGTAATAGAGACTTTCTAATCCTTAATGAAGCGCCTATTAGGGAGGCTTTTGTTGGCACATTGGTGATCAGTTGGTGGAACAGCCACTGCAATTAAGTTTGAATCTTTGTCCTGGAGCAAAAAAAGGAAAAAGAAAATAAAAAGGGGGCGGGGGGGCGGGGAAAGGAAAGCTTGAACAGTCAATAAATGTTAATCCAGTCAGAACTCGTCTGTGCCTTTGAACAGGACTCACGCTGGGTTTTTTTGCACGTGCACTTGTTTCATCCTTCCCTAAGAGAGGCCATCCCTTAAGGATACTGCCACTGATCCTGAGACCAGACTACTACTCACTAACAAGAGCCCATGTGTAAGCAATATTGTCCACATTAAACACATTATTACCAGGCTTTGTATAAAACCTAAGCCATAAATACATTGGCAGAAACTGCCCTAAAGACGCTCCTTTTTCCATAAGAATGGAGAAATAATATAGGACTGTTATTAGGTTAATAGTGAGAAAGTTCAAATACATCAAATCAAAGTACCATTAGTTTGCTTTATGGCAGACAGATGTGAGAATTCATTGCTACTTTTATTTTCATCTTCTTTTTGCACGTTAAGATCTTCAAAGAACAAACAGGATGCAAATAACACAAGAAAACTGAAAATGACAAGCCTCATGTAGCCTTGTGTGGTTCTTTTTTTTCATTTTCAGAATGATAGCTATAACTGGTGCAGCATTTTCGAGACACACAACATATGTAAAAGCCTTTGCACAAGAGAGAAGCCATTGCCACAATTTCTGAAGCGTAAACAGCTTATGAAAGTCAAATGGATATGTGGCATAATCTGACACGGTGAGTCGCTGCTTCAAAAACATCCCTAACAAACCACGATGCCAGACAACAGCGACAGTAGTTGCATGTTTTTTAACGCCCCACAGGTGATCGAGCTATAAGATCAGCCAGTCAACAAATGAAATAAGTCAGGTATTTAACATGAGAATGCCATTCCTTTGTTTTTCCTACACAAAAAGTGCTAACGAATAAGACTAAATTAGATTTCATGAATGCCAGCTTTCAGTTTACACTCCAGTGGACATAGTTTTTACAAATAAATAAATAAATAAAAACGGCAGGCTGATATGGGTCACAACTCCAAAATTTCAAGTTCCAAGCATTTTTTTTTTTTTCTTACCACAGTGAGCTTGTAACTCATGTTTGTTGGCAAGGGGAACACCCACATACCCATAGTTTTAGGGGACGCTGACGTTGCCTGTGATTTACTTGCAGCAAGAGGTGGTAACCAATTGTCAGAGGTCTTGCTGGCTGACCCTGAAACATCTGTGTTTAGGGTCTGTTGCTGATTACACAGCAGACAAGGCAGCTAAGAGGACACTATAACCCTGGCAGCAGTGCGGGCTGAAAAATATTTGACTTGAATGGCACCAATGTATAATAAGATTTTCTTAATGTAATATTGTGTCAAATATTCCCAGAAATTATGCAAAATTACTTTTTAAAGACTGTTGAGCATTACATTATGCTGTCTGCTGTCTCATGTTGGATTTGTGTTCAAAAATTGTTTGTTAAAGATGAATATTTACTGATATCTTTATGCCTGAAGGTGAAACTTCCATGTTAACACTTTTTTTTTTCTGACGCAGATGCACAGATAAAAATGACTGAGCTAGCACTGCCACAGCTGGTTTACTGACTTACAGGGAAAATGAGCCTTAAAGCAGAATTTTAGATAACATTTTATTTTTGTTACATGTTGGTTTTATGGACACATATATCTAAGATTTTAAAGTGTTAGACAAAGAGTAAAAAAACATGTCATTTCATTAATTTAAAGCAGACAGAATTTTATAACTGATAACTGAATGTTTCAGAGTTTATTTGTGAAACTCACAAATATTATCAAAATCAGTCAAATGATGTTAGAAATATTGCTACTTGAAATTTTGCTCAGAATGTAAATACAAAGCTGTATTTTTACAATGAAAATATATTATGCTGTTTTCAGAGTTCATACTCTAATTGAAGTTTATGTGGAGATTTTTTTTTTTTTTTTTAGATTTGAGGTAACGCTGTTTCCCTTTTAACCCACCTCTCTGTTTATTTACACAGGATGTTACTGTCTTCCTTATCAATTAAAAATCATTTGTATAATAATATGTTCATTTATTTCACTCTCTCATAATGAAATATTTTATTATTTCTCAGAAATGATGATGGTTGCCACCATGCAGCAGTAAATACAACAAGTGTGTTTACACTGCGACAAAGTTGATTTTATTTTATGTCAAAAGCCAATGTATTTATATTCACCAAACAATACAAATGATTGAGTTTAATTCTGGATTGTTTCAAAAGACTATTATTGGTGTTTTGTTTTAATGAGATTATGACACAAAGTTTCATTTTTTTTAAAGTTTCATCTGGCATTTATTTTAACTTCACAAGATCAAAGGAAGGACAACTGTACATGATTTCCTTAATATAAATTTTAGGCTTTAGGTTTCCAGTTTATTGAGCAGACATAAAAACCCAGAGCATTTGTTCCAGAGATATTTCCTCAACATTCATTGTTAATAAAATCAATACGTCTTTAGGTGCACTTGACAGCAGGTTTTGTAATATCAAATGTTGTGTTTGTGCACGGCTATGGCAACGGTCATCAACTTACAAAAGATGTTGACATGGTGACTTTGCAGAGACGTCTTTTATTTGAAAACGGGGGGTAAATTGGAGCAGCCTGGTATCTTGCATGTCCGTCACAGGCCTCCCATGTGGCTCTGATAGGACTGTTAGGGACTGGCGAGGCCAAACCGGGGCAGGGAGCTAGAGTGGGGGGAGGGGAGGATTTACACTTAAGGACAGAGCTGGGATCCGTCAGTGTGGGCGGGATGGGTCATTTTCAGCATGACCTGCCACCTCTGACGGAGCTCTGAAAAGTGCAATCTGATTCTAAATGCTGAGCAGTCGTCCCTCTTTGTCACAAGCCTGCGTCATCTGAATGAAGACTGCAAACTGTGGTGTAATACAGTTTTATGTCTATTTACAATCTCAATAATGTTTACATGAGTTTATATGACTAGGGCTGCAGCTATTGATTAGTTTAGTAATCAAGTACTGATTATTCCGTCGATTAATCAAGTAATCGGATAAGAAATACTTTTCTTATCTCTTAAAATGAACAACTGATTGTTCATTGATTGCAGTGAGTAGGGTCAGCAGTTGTAGGACAACCGTTAAACATGGTAAATAAATGTACATTAGTCAGTCTTATGAACTAACAGTAAGCCAAAGTCATCATGACATATTTTGTTGATGATACCTGGCCTTTTGTGGTAAAGTGCGCCTCCTAGTGTTAGGACCAAGAAGTCAGATGAAAAAGCTGATTAGTCAGCAGTTTGGTTTTGCTCGATACAGCTGTTTTGACCGTTAATTTGGAATGTTTGGATTACATTTTGTGGAATACATTTTTGTGGATACTCCAATGGATTATATTTTTATTTTTCTATAGAAAAAGTATTCTACTTTGTGAAACATTTTTCCTGTGTTATAAGACGGATTATTCATGTCTGCTTGGAGAGACAAGTAAAGCCAACAAACAATATGTGTGGATTTGTGAGTGACGCTTATAGTTTAGATGGATGCACAGTGGAATGTCAAGAAATAGAAACGCATCAAAACAACTACCTGCTGACCTTATTCCCTGCAATTAGACTAAACTGAATATAGTGTTAGCTGCTGTATTGGATTGGTGCATTTTAGGCTTTAATTGCTACTTACACTACCTGATATTTTGCTTTCTGGTGTATTTTATGCTTCACTGTGAGAGAGTAGGTGTATGTCTACGCTGCAACTATCATGACAGAATGAATGAAATTCGCAAATTGACTGCAGCATTTTGTTTTCTGTGTTATTTTCTTGAGCAAAAATTGGCTAACTTAGGGACATCATAACTAGCCACTGTAAAGATTTCATAACTAGCCATTGCATATAACCAGAATGAACATACCAGCCTTCATCTCAACCAGCAATCATATTGATTTACCAGTACGTTAAATGCTACCGTTACGTTGTGTCGGGTTAACTCCATGTAGATGCAGTAAGCATTGACGTTGTGCTATGGTAGCAAGCTAGTTCGGTTTTACAGTAGACAGAGATTTTGTTTTGTTTCGGCTTGAAATGATCCCAAACTTTGAACTTTTTCTGTGATTTTCTCTGGCCTGTCTCTCTTCTTCATCATGGATACTTTTTGCTCTCCTTCTCCATTTTGCAATCCGCGCCATCATTTTACATCACCCTGTGTCCACAGTGTTGTGTGTCAGTGGGAATCACCTGTGCCAAACACAGTGCACTGTTCATAGAATTAAACAAAGCTTTGATGCAAAGAATTTGCATGGATAATGTTTTGTAATCAAGTTACTCGAGTTACACAAGGAATCGTTTCAGCCCTACGTATGACAAACATTTTTATGATTAAATGCAGCAAAAATAATACCAATCCGTTATCTGCATGAAAATGCAACAAAGCCTCTCAATTAAACCCATACAGCTGCAACCACCACTTTAGGACACATGGATGTAGTTTTTCACAATTGTATGATCTGCCAAAAAGTCCAGTCTCGCCCTTTGTTGAGCATCTCCAGAGGAAAAAAACATGGATAATAAAGGTCTCTTTATGATGAGGCTCCTGCACACAGAGCCACAAAAAACTTAAGAAAAAAGATCTATCAAGAGGTGGGAATTACATTGCCCTGTGCTGGGGTGGGAAAAATGAAGCAGGCACTTCTAAGCTTGCTGGCAACATAACCTTCAGAAACATCCTATTTTTCATTAGAGTTGTGTCAGACAGCGATGCCTTTAATAACATTCATCCCCATACCAAGGAGAGGATAACTCAAGCTTTAGGCACATAATGAATGGGAGAATAGGCCCAGGCGATGTTAAGAACAGAAGGGCTTGCCAAACAGGCAGAGCTGCACTGCTGCACTCATGGCGAGCCTTTCACTGCACGGCATCCTCCTGTATTAACGCCATGCAAATTAACAGTCAGATGCTTCCTGAGGTGGCTCTATAATGTGGCCTTGTTAATTACTGTCATTAAAGCAGCGGCTAGGAGGGAGGACTAACAAGCCACCGTCCTCATGATCTGTGCATTTGAAAGTCATCTTCGGCAATAAAAACATGTCAGAACCCTGGTAAGAAAATTGCAAATTGCCAAATTTGCTGACAGAGTGGGAAAATTTCTGCTGACTCCGAGAAGCCTGCCAGTGATGGATGCATTCTTGACACAGTCTTGGTGTTTAGACTTAAGAAATAATGAGTATCAATGTCCCAGCCGTGGAATATGCAAAGATGAAAGAGCGCTGTGTGGGTTTAATTAAGGGAAGCAGAGGCAGGAGCTGCTTTCAAACTGAGTGACCCAACATGATCAGGTTCTTATTGCTGTCATTTCTGTGCTGAAATATGGCCAGCAAGGTACAGGAAAAGTGCTTTAATAAGACCGACGTCATGTCACAACAAGCGAGCCCCGAGGCAGCATTGTGAATGTAGCCTAGAGATATCTGTGTGTAGGACATCTTGGTTTCAGGTTAACATGCACAACGTCACATTCAAATAAGGCGAGAATGAGGCTCTCTGATTCAGGGCAGTTTTAAGAACAGTTGATTTGGTTTTCAGTGCATCATTCCAACCACAGGGGGTGGGGGGAGGGGGGCACTCATTGTTTCCACAGTCAAGTAA
>JBBPCS010000001.1:16925725-16948161 GCA_037974645.1 Hollardia meadi | reverse complement strand
GTTTCCACAGTCAAGTAAAGAATTTTGTTTTACAAATGCCCTCTGGCAGTTCACACTCCCTACATTGGGGGGGGGGGGTTGAGGGGGTTTTCATACTTCAGAGAGCAAACCAAAATATCCCCTATTATTTATGTCTGTGATGCATCAAATCCCTGGTGTGGCCTTGAGTTTAGTTTCTCCCCAAAAACTGGAGGGTGACACGGTCAATATATTCAACACACGAGGCCGTGTCCAGGCTAATATAGAAGACTTTTCTTCCCCCCTTCTCTTCCCTTTCTTTGTTTCACTTTCTCACTCTCATTCCCCGCTCTGTTTTTCAAATGTCTGTGCTGTTGAGGACAAATCAAAGGCTCTATTTTACTAATGTAACACTGAGCAGACTGTGAGGTGGCTGTGGGGATAATGAGGGACTGTAGAGATGTGAAACAGACAAGCTGAAATATATAATTAGGACAGAAAGTTTCTGCGATGCCAATGACACTCTACAGGAAATAGGATCATTAAGTTCTATATAAAATCTCTCTATGCACAGTGTATCTATATAAAACATGCTTCATCCTTTTCATTACAACCGAGCTCTGTTTAACTTGAGGTGTAGCCCTTACCTCTGTTTTAGAGAGATGTCATAATGTAGCCAGTTTAACTATCTTTATAACTACCTATGAAATACTGTATATTTTATATAATTACTGCTTTGACCTGTCAGAGAAATACATGAATACTTCTTGTCCTTTTGCAGGACTGCCCACTTAGTAGTTATTCTGCAAACCCGTAAAGTCTTGTTTTGAAAGATCACAGATGGAAGTGGTCGTGGTGTTTGATTGTGAGGACAGCATGTGAATGAAAAGGACACCCTCACAGGTCTGTTAGTACCCAGGAGCATTTCACACTGTATCAGAGGCAAACTGGATAATGAGCCACAATAGCTGTTAAAAGGCATTTGAGGGAGATATCATGCTATGCTGCTCAATTATGATTAGATTTCTCCTTGACAATATGAAAAGATCAAATCAATATTTTGTGAGTTTTTGATGATACACAAGCCCCCCCCATCGTGTCCCCCCCCCCCCCGGCTCTACTGAGAGAGCATGATCTGATATCAGCGCAGTAACATCAGGCTTTTCTCAGCTCCTGTGGAAATATGTAACTTCGATTAGTGAAATGCTGAACAAAATGACTCGTGTTTGGATTCACTCCCGAATGTTGTTGCTTGGGTACTGATGACAGGACCTATTGTGTTTCACTTTAAAGCAATTCAATTAGGAGTCATTAGTCCTCTGAGTGATTACCAGTGGCCTATCGATAGAGAGGAAGGACACACTGATTAAGAGGCATTTAAATGTTTCTCGGCGCAGAGTAATGGGGAGAAACACAGCATTTAAAATGCAGTTTGGAGGAAAATATCCTTGCACCGCAAATGACCAACATAACATGTTCACTTTGCTCTCTGCAAATTCCCTTTATAGACGTGTATATATACGGCAATGGATCCCAGAGGAATACTAAAACACGGCCATACAACAGTCACCAAGCAGCTACCAGCCCTGCTAAAACGCAGGTACATATTCAGATGTTACGGTTTTCCACTTTAGGAAAAATAAAAAAAGACAGATAAATAGCAAAACTGATGTAAAATCATGGCAGGAATTTATGGCATGTGTGAAATTGAACATAAGCATTTTACTAAAAAGCAAGGAGTGGATTATCTTTCATTTTTAATTGACTGTCAGTGTTGTGCATCTTTGAATTCATTGTATCTGAGATGGATAGGTACTTTCACTGCCTATCATGAAGTTAATAACATTCTTAGATGAATGGTAGTGATTATGCTGAAGGAAGGTGACTTACTCTAAATCCGCTTCCCTTTTCTATAATAGGCTGCTGCTTTTTCATGCAATCACGCTGTATACTGTGGATATCATCAGAAGTGAAATTAAAGAACATCAGCAAGATAAATATAGAAAGACTAACTGTCTATAAATGAATACAAAAAACTGAGATTAAATAATACAACGTTTGCACAGGTCACAAAATCATATTTCATTTCTACATAGAGACTCATCATCCACAGCAGGACTGTACTCCTCTACAGTGTTGAGAGGACTGCTTTGTGTTAATATAGTGAGAAAGATATTGATTAAAGTATGATAAGAAGAAGCTCTGGTCCCAGGGCAGAGCCTTTACAGCTATGATTAAATATGCTGCACCCAGGTAGGACCTATATCTCCAACAGAAGTTCGTGCATATATATACAGCAAATTATCTTTCCTACTTATATAGATTAAAAGAGTATAATAGCTCCAAAATCCTAATGATTGCTCTTTACATATTAAAGCAGACATAGTCCAACACTGCACCCTATGCATTAAAAAGAATATTTCAAACATAATTACAAGTTTTTGATGACAGCACTACAACTGTCGTGGGTTCTTATTACTCGGCTGACACATATCAAAGGTACAAGTTGACTATTAAAACATTGCAAAACAAAACCTTGAAAGGCATCTTAGAAGTACTAGTCCTAGCAGACAGTAGGTAGCTGTAACAGCAGCTTGTTTTCAGAATGAAATTATTGTGGATGCAATTTAGGTGACTTGAAATGAACCAGCACTATATCACAGGTGGTATCACCATATCACCCCTTCATAACGAGTAGTTATGGACAAGCAATCTCAGTGATCAAATATGTTTTCAGCCAGGCTGAATTGCAGCAATGAACAGTACTGTACTGAATGGACCAATAGCTTAACTAACAGAAAGATGCCACAAATAAATTAGGTTATAGAAATTAATCGCAGGAATTTCAAAATCCAATCCAAATAAATTTTACGATCTATATATTAGTGGAAGTAAAAAAATCTTCAAACATTTGCAAAGGTAAACAAAACTTGACGTTACACTCAAGTTGAGCTGTTACGTGTTGTCAGACCTTACATGAAGTTGATTCAGTGATTATGTCAACAAATTTAGAATATTTCAACAGGGGGTGCCACACAATTATCATGAACATCTATTAGTTTGTATACCTGGGCATACGTTGACCCAACAAAAGGTTTAAAGGTTGAGAACGTATGATCGTAATAATGAAAAGGTGCTTGTTGTTTTTGTGCTCTGAGTAACATTCTGTGTTGTGTTCAATAAAACCTTAAAACAAAATGAGGTTTTTGATACATAAATGTCTAAATATTATAATATCAAGTTCATCGTAGCTATAAGAAATCTATGGCGATCCCAAAAAAAGAGGGTTCATTGCTTGGAATCAACTCTTATATGATATGATGGTGTATTTCTTTCTTTTTTTTTTCCATTTTCAGGTGATGTAGACCCATTAAGACAATCCCAGAAAAGTGATTCGATTTTTTTCCCTCCATTTTTATAAAATACCATCTGCTGATGTTTTAGTGCACACATTTATTTCAGATGTATTTGTGTTGGATTTTTCAGACCATAAAGTCTTTGCGCAGTGTTGTTTACAAAATTCAAATGGATGAAATGGCACCAATAATTCTTATGTTATTATATATATGTATGTATGTATAGACTGTATGTATGTATCTGCACAAGCAAATTGTGTTAGCATCACCAGAGATGCTGTAATTTCCAGGTAAAAATTAAAAATGTCAGTAATGATCCACACATGCTGGTATAGTAAGAAATACAGGTGGATGAGACTCCACCCTTTTATGAAGTTTAAGGAAAAGGAGTGTTGGGTATACAACATGCCACACAAGGTGCTTCTATCTCTATCTTCTCAGCTCATCAGCACAATAAAGTGTCATTGGACATGAATGCCATTTTACTTACAATCTAAAATCTTAAAACCTGCTGGAATCTAAATCCAGTAACTGAGAAGTTTCCATGCTGTTGCATGAAGAGAGGAAGTCTTGTTGTTTTTGTATAAAATTCATAATACTTCCCTTTAAAAACCAGATGATACAATTTTACATGCCAACTGCATCCATCGGTTTTAGCCACGCAGCCGAAATAACTGTGAGAAATGTCCCCTTGGTCTGACTTTTATTTCTCACCTTATTCCCAATGTCATTCATTTGCCACTGAAGGTAACAAGCCTTTTCCACTCGGTGCTCTGTAACGGCAGACCTTTAATAGCCATTTCCCGGTGTGGCGAGGGGAGAGAGGGGGAACATGTTTATTTGTGTGTCTGCACATGCCTCTCCAGCGATTCTCTCTGCTCCACTCACCCAGCTGCTGGCTGGAGGAGTGATTCATGGGCCTGACAGATGCCTGGTGCAGCTGGATCTGTCCTTGATCATCCCAAAAGCCTGGACAGCACTGTCATTCACCATTGCCCAAATTATCTCTGTATTGACTGCAGAACCCTCTGTGACAGCGCCGTAATGGCTAATTACCCAGGATGCTTTGGGTACTTTTAAACCCCAGAGTGTTCTCTTGCTGTCTTGCCATGCGGCTGCTGCTGCTACTGTGTGACGCTGTGAGGGACACCGTTTTCTCAAGCCCCACCTGAGCACCACAGCCAGAGGAACCTAGAGCAAAACGTCAGGAGAAGACAAAGGCATAATATGATTTTTTTTTCTTTTCAGAATTTAACACTTCTATTGTGGTCTCAGTGTTTAGTGACATCTCATAGGAGTGAAATGTTCATATTTACGGTTTCCCTGTTTCTCTAACCGTCCTTGGCTTTCAGGGGAATCATCTTGTCAAACACACACACACACACTCAAAATCTGTCTAATGATATTACATAATTGGCTAATTGACAAGTAACTGTATTTTATCATGAAAATATGTTTCATGAGTAAAAGAATATCTACACGAATAGCTGTTGAAAGTTTTTCATTTCAGTCGAAAAGTCCACCAGAAGCATGCTCACCTAGTATTCTAAAGCTGCAATGTTACCTTAGACTCTGAGACGCATTTCAGGAGGAAGGTGACAGAGGGAGGTGAAAGGAAATGAGTGAAGACAGAAAGAGGGAAGGAGAAGGTGAGGGAATAGAGGGTACAAAATCCCATCCTGACTGTTAGAGAAGATGATGAGGTCCCTTGAGGATGGACAGAGCAGAGAGGGAGCAGCTTTTCTTCACAAAGATTCCAGTAATTTGCCACATCCTGTCCGCACACCCGGCATGGAAGCCACTCTGTCCTTAATTAGCAAGATAACAAACCCATCCCCTCTCGGCTCCTCGCGGCGCCGTTCTCCTCATGTTACTTTCCCCCTCAGCTAACGCCGCCAGCACCCAGGCTTCCTTGCGCTACCCCTTCCCATCAGTGTCGGGGTAGAAATGGATGGCCGCTGCTGCTGTCTGCAGACAGTGGAAGGATGGACACCAAATAAAGTGATAAAAGCTGAGAGAATGGCCCTGTCTCGGTTAGCAGCTCTGATCTTGATGGACAGGGGCACTATAATGACACAGAGGCCTCACCTGGGTAAAGTAGCAGCCAACTAATGACACAATTAGTGGTAAAACACGTTGATTACTCCTCCAAAACAATTAACTATTACACATTTTATCATATTCAAATTCTTGTAGGGTACAATCAATTTGTCTATAACTTCCAGTTTCCAGAAAATAATTTTAATAAACATTGAAATGTACATCAGAAGACTCTGCAAACCTCATGGCTTGTAATGGCATTGCTGTCATGAGACAACCAGGGTATAGGGGCCATGGCCTTTTCGTCTGGCCGGCGTCTGTCATCTCCAAGATGGCGCCGCGTCTGCCTTGGCTTTATTTGCATTGGCTTTTGCATACGTTGCTGCATGCATCCTGACTCCACAGATTCAAAACAAAGGGGAAGAGCCAGGAGTGACACCACAGTCCTGCCTCACCACAGTACATGCGGATACATTCAGCTCAGGGGGAATGACGAGGCTGTATTTGAGCAGTGTTTGGATGCCTTTTTCAGTGAGCAGGCAGTGGGTGGGTCTGATATTCCTGGGGGTGAAGGGGTTAGAGGGGGTGTGTGTGTCTGTGTTACCAGTCACCTGCTGCTAAATCCTATTAGCAAGGCCTGGGGGTTAAACCAACCATCACCATTAAAGGCCTGTCAGGGGAAAGCCCACAAATAATAGGGCTGATCGCTACAACTCACAAATAATAAGGTGCTTTGATAAAGGATAATCAATTAGTGATAATAGGAAGAGGCTTGACATGCTGAAGATGCCTAAAAAGGAAAACTAGTGACATAAAGACAAAAAATAAAACATTTAAGAGAAATGAGAATTTAGACTTTTATTTTTAGTGGAGCACCATTAAATCACAGAAAAGTGATATTTGAAAAATAAATAAATAAATAAATAAAGTTTAATTTTATGTCATTTGTCATTTTGAAATTGACAGAATGTGATATTAGGATTATAATAAATGATGTGTTTTTAAACAAATTTTTTTGTCAGTGTATGCACAATGTCTGCTCTAATCTTTAGCTGTTCAGCTGTTAACGATGATGCATTATTTATTGACGAGGTAAAAAATAAAGACTGGGTTTTAAAGGTAACTTGAGGTCACATGTGCTCTAATATTTACTCTGCTCAGTTATACAGCAGCATTTTTTACACTAAATTACTCATTACAGTAACTCGTTACAGCTGTATTCAGACGTTGAACACACAGTAACAGTGTCTTGACTTTTCAGCAAACCCAAGGACAAAACAGTGCTTCGTTTTAGGCCTTTCCGCCTCTAGGAAAAAACTACAAGTGAAAGTCGTGAAGCAGATATTGTAATTCAAGGATTAGAGTGTCAGCCAAAACATTTCCATATGTTTTCTAAAGCGAGGAAAACGATGTGAGAAAAACTTGGCAAAGCAAGTGTTAAATGAGATGAGAAGTGACAGTTTACATCTCCAGCCACAATTAACACGTTGATGGCGTTTTTCGCCGGGCCCCTCACAGTGATAATGCCTGTTGTCAAATCTGTTTAGCACGCCAAATCTCCTGGAGCCTTCAGCTAGGCAGCAAGCTTTTGACAGATTGAAGGTTCAGAGATAGGCTATCATGACAGATGGAAGCTGGCATCGATGTTCAGCTCTCGCCAATCACAGGGGACCTGCCCCCCTTATTCTGCGGGGCGCAGCTCCGCAACCTTCCCCCCTCTGATGGGAGCAGGGGATGGCATTGTTAAGCAGTGCATCTGTGAGACTCAGTCTCCTCTGATGGAAGCATAAGGCAAAGAGCTCTCAAGCAAAAGACGGCCACTGCTGTAAGCGCATTTCAGATATGATGGGAGGCTAGCTCAAGGGAATTGTGGAAGAGAAAAAGTTTGAAACATTTTGAGGAGCAGAGGAAGGACCCAGGAGAGAAAAGAGCAACTGAAGCAAGCCTCAGCTATTCAGTAATGCCATAATTAAATTTGATTATTACCTAAATGCTGGCAAATGCTCTGCACAGACACAGCACAGTTTGAGTTAGACAGAAACGTTTACTTGATCAGTCTTTATATCTGATTAGGAGAATGACATTTTTCTTCTGACCAACAGAATCTCACCGGTTAAATACTCGATACTAAGAGGGGAAAATCAATTTAGATAGCCTTGGCTTGTGCATAAAGTCCTCTTTAGAACTCATACTACAGTATGATTACCCTTAATGAGATCCACCTGAAACCGTGGCACAGGAGAAACTCATTAAACTGAGCTTGTTGTAATCAGACAGGCTTATATGGATTTTGCAGACATCAGAAATTGTTCTGAAAAAGAAAAATTCACCGGGGCCTCTGAAACAGAAGAAAGGATCTGATAATTAAGTGTCTGCCATGCGCTGATGATATCACGAGTGTTAATGATCACTATAATGACAGTTCACGCTGCACCCAGTTGATTTACAATACACCTACTGTGAGGCACCACTGCGACAAACACTGCAGCAAACACACCCAAGCGAAAACAGTTTGGCATAGACTGAAAAGCAATAAGTTAGAGCTAATAGGCACTTTTAGGAAAACAGAATTAAATGCTTACTTGCACAATAAAAATTCTGCAGGTAGATAACTTTAAGATGCAGCGTTGTTGGTTTACTTGCTGGCAGACAGCCCTCTAAGTTGTTTGGTCTCTCCCTCCCTGTTTAGGCGAACACATTGTTGATTCAGACCCATCATGTTGAGGCTTGAGGTCACCCTGTCTCAGGCTTGGCTAGTTAGCAGCAGCCCACCTGATGGCCCAGAGGAAATCACAGCAGCCGCACTCACAGGAGAGGGCCTGACAGCCAGGCCCCGCACCAGAGAGAGGGGTCCAGTCAGGGGGGTGGAGAGAGGAGGGTCAGCATGGGGGTGGAGGAGGGAGGGAGGGGTCCTTCAAAACATAGGGAGGGATGAGAGACAACTAAAGAGGGCACAATAGTGAGTTGTGTTGTGATCGCTGCTGCATCAAGTGAGAAAGTCAAAGACAGGCCTCAATGATGAAAGACGGATGTAAGATGAGAAACAGGGATTGATACTGGAGTGATACTAACTGATTTAGGGAGTGATAATAACTTAATGGGTGGTACACCAAAAGAGGCTGATTTCTTGGGTTAAGTTGTATGAAAAGAGGGAGAAGTCAGTCCGTATAAGAGAGTGATGAAGATCCTCATTCACAAAGATTGACGCTTGATATTTTGGGGGGTAATGAGAAGGGTTTTGTTCAGTGGTGTATATGGATCTATACGGGGGGCTGGTCTAGTGGTCTAGTTTTTTCGACACCTAACAGCAGTTTCTGTTCAGGCAGAAGCAAAACTGCACTGTGTAAATGAAGTGAGGCATCAGTGTAAGTTATCCTGGGGCAGTGATGCTGCTCTTGCAGAGAAAACGTTGGCTGTAAAATGCTGTGATGAACAGCAGACATTTCCAGTTCACAAGTCTCCCAGTCTCTCCTGAGAGTCTGCTTCATCCCTATTATAGCCAATAATAGCCCATTGTAGTCATACGCTCTTTCTCTTCACTGTGACTGAATGAGGACACATTATTTACTCAGAGGAAACAGAAGCTAATACGCTGTTGCAGAAAACTGCTGACGGGAAGAGGGCAAAAATCATAAGGTTTTCCCTCCTCGAGGACGTTACACTTCCTTATATTTATGCTTCATAACATCCCACAATCTGCCAGTACACCTCTAGACAACCTCCACAGTCGCACTTGCTGCAGGTTAAACTACAAGGTGGTAAACTGAGGAGATAGACATCAATGATTTATTTCCACTTTCTACAGTAGGTGTATATTAACACTGATAAGGTCATTTTGTGTAATATGAGAGTAGGAGGAATATGAAAGAGGCCTCTTCAAATGGTCAAAGTACGATATTTTTAATAACAAACAAAAGCTACATTATGTTTAAGATCATATTGTATGTTCAAATAAAAAATCGGAGGCGACAACATTTTGAAGCTAAATGCGACAAAAAGATTTAAAATTCATGTTCCACAATATGTCCTTGCTTTAATTTATGATTACAGCTTGTACAGATCAGGACCAGTGCGTGAATTAAAATGTAAAAAAACAAGCTAATTAAATGAGTCCTTTAAAACTCGTTATAATGTAATCTCAATGGATAAAGGCCCTCTCTTGTGGAGCATTTCAACAGGGCAATAACTGCAAAATGCAGATCAAAACCTCACTGTATCCATGTGCCACTGAACACAGTTTCTTTTCGGTTTCCATTTTGTGCTTATGTCCAAAGGCATCAGGAGACAAATGCCTCACCACAAAGTCATACACCATTAATGCAGTCAGTGGTGCTGTAGCTTCAGAATCTTATTATCTTAGTTGGTTCAGCCTCATTAGCTGTTCTATGCATATTAATGGATGGGAAATGGAAAACTATACCCCATTTAAGAACAAAACATGCTCAAAGCACTTGCTGCTTCGAGGTTATAGGACATAACTCACTCTGCAAATTGCTATCATCGGGCTCCTGGCAGAACCCTGCTGTTTTCTTTACCCAAAAGCCCCTGGTTCCCGTGCGGAGACAGAGTTTCATTAACCTGCACTGCATTCAGATGCCATTATAGCTCTAATTATGGCACATGCTCTTGTGAGGAACTGCCTGGGTTCTTGAAGACTTTTATGTCCAGCTGTCCTGTCGCCAAGGCCAGGGTCATCTCCGCAGCTGCCGAAGTTGCAGATAGAGAAGATGTGCTAATCTCAGATGCATTGAAGCTGGCTTTGTGGACTTACGCGGGCTTATCTATCATGGTCACGGCTGCATTAGAAATAAGACCTCAAGTTTGCGGGCACTGAAGTAGAAAGGCAAGCAAATTAAATTCTTCTCATCTACCTCCTCAGCTGTGTCCAGATTGCATCAGTCAAAAAAAAGAAACTTGCACTCTTGAGTGCAGAGGTAAGTCTTTATGTTCTGCTTGTTCTCCACAATAGAAATGCTGTTATCTACTGTGGTAGTCTGCACTTAATGATTAGAAAAGCAAGATAATGACAGTGTGTTTGCCATTCTAGACTCAGCACATCTGCCAACAGACCAATGGAGACCTTAGCTTGGGAAACAAATAAAACCTCTGTCCAGTGTCTCATTATCCATGAAAGTATCTCCTCGGCTTCCTCTGTCTAATCAAAGAGAAAGGAAACAGGAACAAGCTGAAAAAATCCGGCATGAGGGAGATTGAAACAGTTCCCGCAGCATTGAGCATTGCTCACTCACAGCAGATAGTGAAGGTAAAGAAGATCCTTTGGCAGGTGCTGCAGGCTGTCAGAGCTGTAGATGAGCTCTGCTGCTGGATAACATCTTGCCAAATGCTCGAAGCTTGTCAGTTAACAGTCTGCCAGAAAAAGGTGGACAGCTACTAACCTCTTGGAAGAAAAAGAAAGACCAACAGTAAGTTCCACGGCAAGAAAAGAAAAGTTTAGAGTTCCCAGAGAGCAATTACCAGTATTGTCACATGGATAAAGGTAAGCCACTTTGAAATGCAATGTGTCTGCATGAATTAAATCCAAATATTGCAATGAGAGCGCATTTGAGATGTTAGACACAAAAGAGCCAAGAGAGCATTCTGTAAGAAAATGTTTTGATCAGTTTGGAAAACAGTTTTTAAAGTTTTGAGTTTTTAAAGAATGTTATTAAGTTCATAAGATTATTTTAACAGATGTGACTTATTTAATCAAGTTACATGTGACATCTACAGGAAGTTTAGTTTTTTAAAAAAAGTGTCTGTGTGAGTGTTTACATAGTCACAAGCCACAACCTTTAGGGGCTGTGAGGACAATTTAAGATGCCCTCCACACATGTATAAAATATGTTAATGTGTGTCTGACATGCTCAGTGTATGAGAGGCTTCAAGTTTCCACAACACACTTGTGTATCAGGGTTTTTCCTGGCTCAGAATGGGCCTTTAGCAGGTGTGACACGAAGCCTGATCGGTCCATGTACAGTAATGGCTGGACGATATAAGCTCGGCGAAATGTTTCATTTTCTGCTTGTTCAACAGTTGTTTGATAAATTGTTATTAAATACATTCTTAATCACTATTTTTATTCTCAATTATCACTTGTCATTTTGGAGCTGGTGATTTCCCTTTGCGGGGTGAATTAAACCTCTTTCAGGGCACCAAAAATTCCTCCATGCAGGAAAAACCCTGGGCTGAATACTGGACCAGGATTGGCTTTCAAAAATATTTGTGATGTCACAAAGAGCACAGAGAAAACACTTTCAGCAATGTGAAAACTAATAGTGGCAGACGTCACTTACATCATTCTACACAGCGAAGCTCAAACATTGAATTGTAGGAACAAGAAGAACTGGAAGGGGACTTAAAGCATTTTCATTTTCTTTGGTTTGACTTGCTATTTCTGTTTGCTAACTACTTAAATAATTCATATTCATTCACCAAACATTAACATGGTATGAATCACAATTATTTGAAAAAACAAAACAAACAAACAACACTAGGCAAGTGCACAAAAATTATGTAATCAGAAGGAAATATATATATTTTTTTTTTTATAATAAAAGCACAGTCAACAATCCAAATACAGACATGTAGCCCAACCACCAGAATTCAAAACACAAGACTGGAACCTGCTACCACTGCAAAAAAGACTAATAAACACAAACACTGACAGAAAACAGCTCTATATTTTAAATAATGGTCAGATGAGAAAGGCTTTCCAGTACTTTCCAGGATTTCTACTCCAGATCATTTTAAGGATCAACACCTGTAGAGCTTTAAGATAATTTCAGCTCATTGCTTTAGATTCCAGCTTTAACTAACTAAACACTATACGTAAATATATATAATATATATAAAGGGCTAGTGAAGAAAGGTAACTTAAACATCTACCAAAGTGAAGAGACCCTGGCACTTGACAAGTAGCAAGAAAGAAGGTGTTGTCCATTCTGCTCTGTTTCTGTTGGATGTCTAATTAGGTAATTGTATGTGATTTGAGTGTGAGTTTTTCCATCCTCTACTGCTGATTGGTGAAACTTTAAGAGAAAATTCTGACAAAGGTGAAGTTTAGGATTTGCAGGCTCTTTCTTACAAGATAAATTTAAAGACCCCTTATGTCATTATTAAGACATAAAAATCATGTGAGTGAAATCTTCAAATTGCATTTACTCCTTATTCTTTAATGAATATTTCTAAGTGAATGTGAATTAACATGTACTGTATCTTTCAACGGTTTAACTTCTCACCCTGCTGCCATTATGTACAGGTGTACTACAGGACCTCATGGACACCCAACCACATCCATCAGTGACACTGGTGGTGGTTAGCGGTGAAACAGACTAGAAACATTCAACAGAACACTACTGCTCAGTTTTGTATGAAAACACTTTTTAAACAGAGTTGATGTTTAGTTAAATAAGACGTAAAATACGTAATGTTGGATGAAAATGAAAACTTTTCTCTCGGCATAAATATTTCATAAAACTGGCAAATGAGCCTGGATTTTAAAAATTTGTTGTTCACAGGGTACAAAAGCATTTAACTTTAAAATAGCTGATATACATTACAAGAGCACCACTCTCCTAATATGATACATTAAGCATTACATATAGGGAAGACTAAAATACATGTAATGGCCCTTACAACCCAGATTCCCAAAAAGTTACATTAAATAGACATTAAATCAGAATGCAATCATCTGCAAACAAACTGTTTACAGCTGTTTTTACGAAGGGTTCCCGAGCACATGTTGTAATATCCTTTATACAATCATGTGTTTGACAAAGTGGTGAACCTCTTTCGAGCCTTTCGAGAATGCCCATTTCATACCCAATCATGATACTATCACCTGTTACGAGTTAACCTGTTAACCTGTGGAATGTTCTAAACAGGTGTTCTAGGAGTATCCCACAACTTTCCTAATCTTTTGTTGCCCCTGTCCCAACTTGTTTGAAACATGTTGCTGCCATCAAATTCAGAAAAAGCATATATTTAGAAAAAAAAAGCTGATACGGTTAAACATTAAATATATTGTCTTTTTACTGTTTGTGTTTGAGTATTGGTCAAAAAGGATTAGCAAGTTATCATTCTGTTTTATTTATGTTTTACACAGCATCCCAAGTTCTTCGGAATCAGGGTTGTAAGTGTGTTATATTGATGGTCTAGTCCTTATGTCATGAGATAACGTTTGTTGTGAATTGGCGCTATATAAATAAAATTTGACTTGACTTGACTTATTTGAACAACTTTATATACTGTTAGCTAGTTGAATCTACAGCATTGCAGATCATCATATGTTTGTATGGCTGTCCTGTGAGAACCTTGTATCTCTAAAAAAAAATCAACTTTTCACGAGCTCAGAAAAACAGCCCTGTTTTCAGCTTTGTGACAATACATTTTCCAGTGTCATGTCTGTGTATTACACCTATATTTTTAACTGGACAGGAAGGGGATAAAAAAAATGCAATCTGAAAAGTGGGGTAAAAAGTTTAATGAAAGCACATTATACTTTGGTGCTCCAAAAAACATAGTGTGGAGTTATATTACACAATGTGTGATATGTCTGATACAAGCTGACTCACGCTGAATAATAATCCTGACAGTAATTGACGGCCAATAGCCTAACATTACTAGTTTTGTTGTAACCTGATGATAACAAACTTTGCAATTTTGAGATGTAAACACATTGTTAGCTGTCATTAGCCTGTCACTCACCAAGACACTCGCCCAGTTCAAGACATAAAACTAAACATAACTAAAACGACTGTTGAAAACACTTCAGACTTTTGAAATATCTAGTTCCCATTGGTCATCGATATTGCTGAGATAAAGTAGTCGTTACAATAGCCTACATGAAAAGGAGTTCTGTGAATCTGCACTCGATTGCTCTTCCTGAGCGACTGGAAGTGTGTCTCATAAACTGAAACTGAATTTCAAGAACTGAAATTGAATCGTGAGGACCGAATTCTATTTTTAGGAACTGAATATGTAAGTATTGTATATAGAGAGTTGAATTTTCAGTGAGGATCACATTCAGTTTCACAGCAAGTTCATTTAATTTCATAATATTACATTTAGTTTCAAGTTTATTGTAATTCAGTTTCAAACTAATACATTCAATTTGAAATTATGTTAATCAGATAAAATTTTTAAATAGTTATTCCAGTAAAACAATTCAAATATGTGATTCAAATTCAGTTTGTAGTGACACACATTTCTGCCCATAATATATTACCACACAAATCGCATGTGACTAAACTATTTTAATACAGCCACAAGAGTGAATAGGCTTCACATATTGAATGTGGTGTTAATGATCCTTCAATATGAGCAAGATGAGTCATCTGTAAGTCTTTAACAGACTTACAGACTTTAACAGAACAGCTATAGTAAGAGGATGTCTTTCTGTTAATTTCCTTTGCTAAGAGAAACAACATTTGAATTAATGTGACCTCATGATTGAAAGCACAGCACAAGTGTACGCATTTGCAATGCACAACAGTAATTCCAATAAACCATTTTCCTAAATAATCTTAATAATTTTGCTTTAATTATAACTGCTATAACAACGAGCCACAGTGAGATAAATAAATAACTTTACTGTCCTCCCTGGAATTGTGCTGATGCGGAGGCCTGCTTAGGCATTATAAACCTAATTAGCAGAAGATTACTATGCAGTGTGCAAGGCTGTGGTCCAGAAAGACATCATTAGGTCTTCTGATGGGGATATGCCTTCAGCACATTGATTCTTTTTCGCTCCAAGAACAATGCAGATTGCAGACTTTATAATTGGGCTTTTAGGTCACTTGTGACTTCACTTCCACCATGTGTGGCTGGTGATCTCCATTCAAACAAAAGACGCCGATAACAAAAAGACATTCCCGCTGAGCTCAAGGAATGAAGAGGATGTTCATGGATTATGAGATGCACCAACGAGACTTGGATAAATAAAAATCACGTGAGCAAAACACAGGAACACATAACTAATTTACAAAAAAAAGATAATAAAGGTATAGATTCAGCCAGATATTCTGGGAAAAACATAGTACTGTTTGACTTAATTTAGCATAATGGATAGGAGTCAATAATAGACCTGTCAACCTTCTAATGTACTTTGTGTTTAATAATACTACTATTACAAATATCTTTTTTATTTGTCTAAAACATTTTCAATGTAATGTTTATGCTTTAAACTATAGTGCCTGGCCATTATATTTAATTTGTTAAATTGTTTAAATTGTATATTTGTCACCTGTTTTTAACCATGGCTGCATAACCAGCAGGCCCAAATATATTTTATTAGAGACAGACTAACGCATTTTTTGTTTTGGTGTTTTTATGGGATTTACTGGCAATAATAAAAACAAAGAATATCACTACCCATGTCCTTTAAAGACATCACGTCTTGATTGCTGATAAGATGGAAGCATTACAGCAGTGGGGCATCTTTCTATCCCTCTTTCTCTCACTTCAACTTGAAATTTACATTAACAATTAAAAGAACACCTGCTCTAACTCACATTTTTTATATGATCAATAATTTCCGCAGAAATTATGTCTTTGTGTCATTGATGTACATCACCTATATTTCTACAACATTCTGAAGAGATGTTTTTCAAAACCCATTTAAATTGTACAAACAAGGTCAGTAATTGTCAACTGTCAATAAAATATAGAAATTTCATAATAAATAAATTATAGTGTGAATTTCACGCTTCAGAGATGTAAGCTATTCCAGCAAAAATAGGAAATAGATGCAGTGATCAAAGATAAAAAAGAAAAAAGAAAAAAAAGAAATGCATTGAGGACGCTGAACTAGAACTGCAACAATTAGTTGATTAAGTATTGAGGAAATTGAAATTTTGGCCTATTTGCAGCGCAAAATGAAAAGTCCTCAAAGTTATTACATTTCATGCTGGAGGGGACATTTGTCAAGACATTCCAGCCAGAGTCAAAAATGTTAACCTGCTGGCAACACTCGATCCAATGATTTCAAGGTATTTCAGTCCTGACCAAAGAGGTGGGACGACCAGCCATATCCTCCCTAGTGTGAACAGCTTATGTGGCTAAAGTATGGTTTCTGCAAGGGGTGGGTGTTAAAGGGTTAATCAATTGATCAACAATTTTTTTCATTATCGATTTATTGCAGATTAATCATTACACTTTCTGAAATTTTCAGCATCCAGTCCAGTTAATCCTTAATTTTTTGCTATTTTTGTGGTTTTATTAAACCCTTTCACTCCCCCTACAGTGGCAGTCATATTGTAAAGCCACAGCACTCTTTTGGACCTTGGTTCAGGCCATAAAAAATTTACTCCCCAAACATTTTTGCCACGTCTAGGTGCAAGCGTGCACAACTTTCAGAACTGGTTGAGAGTTCAGGCTCACTGTTCACCCCTGGTCAGTATCCTGCTCGCAAACATTCAGTTTTTAGAGAATAAGCTTGATGACATAAGGGCAAGGATTACATTGCAGCTGGATTTTAGGGACTGCTACATCTTCTGCCTGACTGTTACAGGTCTATCACTTTCGGTACTGAACCAAGCAATTGGACCAACTAAACATCACTCTATATTTTGAAAACACAAAACAACAGACTCCGGTAAATCCAGGCAGGCCTCATGATGATGAGTAACAGGTACTGTAATCCCAGGAACATCAAAACTCTCTCTTCGTCCTGCTTGCCTCCTGTGGAACACCAGACCTGAACATTTGAACACTTGAGTGGCATCTTACAGGCTTAGGTAAGATATAAAGGATGCAAAGCTATGCTACAGGGACAGAGCGGAATGGAATTGCAGTTCTGGCAACATGACTCCAGGTTCAAGTGGCAGTGTTTGTGGTCAATAATGACTCTATAAGAACAGACAGTCCCCAACAATGAGTGGTGACTCTGCAGAGGCAGCTGAGTTTTACACTTGGTTCGAGGCTAATGCTAATTCTAGTGTCAGCCTGGTTGTCACTGGGGGTCCAGGCATTCCAACACACAGTTCTAAAACCACCATAAAGTTTGTAGACGACACAGCCGTGGTAGTCCACATTTCGAATGATGATGAAGCAGCCGGTCGGGAGGAGGTGGCACCTGTATCACCCCAGACAGCTGAAGAAATTCAAGGTTTCACAGAAAGTACTGCTATAATTTCATTTTGCTGCAGTGCAGAGCAGCCTGACAGGAAGCCCAGATTTCCTTCTCCTCTGCTATAATATGTCCTCCAACTCCTCCTGAGGAATACCGAGGACCAGGTGGGATATGTAATCTCTCTGGTGTTCTGGGTCTGCCCCAGATGTCCAAGCTCCTCAGAGACACTGATGGAAAATAATTTTGGCCACTTCTCTCTGTCACTGCCAAGATCTTATGAACAATGCTGGAATGTAGTGTGAGTGCCAAAAGAAAAGCTATCTCCTTCCTTCACCAAGACTTTCTGAGCAATGCCTAAATCACTGCCAACACTGCCCCACTTGTTAATTTCACCCTCCATTTTACCCTTACTCATGAACAGGACCACATGGTGCTTGAACATCTTCACTTTTAGCAACAACTGAATCCCAACTCAAATAGGGGCAACCATTTCTAAGAGATTACGAAGGCTTCAGACATGGTGGCTTTGCAATACGGAGCAGCTAGTTGTGATGAAACCAACAAAACATAATTTATAAAAAGCTGAAATCTAATCTCACCAACCAACTGGGCTGTAACTCCTTGGCTGCACCAAGGGAGTGTCCATGAAAATCACAGTCAGTGAGAAGACACAAACTTGGTAAAGCCTGACACCCACAAAGAAAGTGAGTTCCTGAGCTGTTGAAAACTTGATTGTCAGCTCAAGACCAGGGCACCCTAGCATAAACTTTCCTGTGGAAAGTTGAGCAGTGTGATATGCCGAAAGAAGCACATCCTTTGATCCCCTTTTTATATAAATGGCAACTACCACCCGAATCTACCAGTCCACAAGCACTGTTCCTTATATCCATGCAATACTAAAGAGGCTTGTTAACCAAGATAATCCAACAATATCATTCAGCATCTCGATGTCCTGCCACCTCAGATTTGTGCAGTTTAGTTTAAAAGTTCCTCAAAGTACCCAGTTGAGGCCAATGTTTCTTGCTGAGAACAACCTGGGCAAAGCCTTGCCTCCATTTCCTGGGTCATCTGATGGTTAACCAGAACCAACAAAAGTCCTTTGCCATGTCTCCCACACCAAGTTATTTGCTTATCAAAATCCATAAGGCCTTCTTCTTCAGCTTGAGTGCTGTCTACGCTGGCAACCTTCTGCCCTGAACAAAGCAGCTGCCTGTGCAAAGGAGGCTTTGAACGAGGGTTATTCCAATTCCATGTCCATCCAGGCCCTTGCTTCCAATCAAACCCATCTACATACGTTTCTCCATCACCCATCTGAGCATTGACGTCCCTCAGCAGAGCTATGGGCTCCCCATGTGGCAACCTCTCCAGGTGCCAATGACACCAGTTCTATGCTAGAGTGAAATAATCATCTTGATTTGACTTATGCACACATCCTCTCTGCTGAAAGCCAAAGAGAAACTTTTTGACTGAAATTATAACTGAGCCAAAGAAAATACAAAAACAAGAAAATCAATTTTTGAGCCAGCTGCTTAATTTTTTATCTTTAGAATGAATGTGAAGATAACATAATAACACCAAAAGAGTAAAAACAACCATAATCATAAATATTCTAATCTTCTTGTCTCCTGCTTGGCTTGTGTTTTGCTTGCTTACTTTGCATTCCTCTATGTATGTTTATAAGAGATTTTTTTAATCACCTTTACTTGCTGCCTTCCTATCTGGACTCGCCCATCGCATGCCTGTCTCCTGCACCTTGTTCTCTCTGGCTGCCATTTATAACAGAGCACTACAGCCCCATTTGAGGTATGATAATCAGCTGATTAGCCAGTGAAGTCCTTTTCCCAGAGGCTCCTTTGTGTGCAAAATCCTCACACTCATTTGACATGTGGACATCATCAAGCTGATGAAATGCAATTGTAATGAACAAGTGAGGCATAGCATCTGCAGTGGGACCCTGAACGAAAAGGACCCTTCCCTCCTGACATGCTAATGCTGAAAGCTGCTCTCTGCCTGTACTCCCGGTGGGTCCCTCATGGAAATGTGAAGAGATGCATATTCAAACCAGCGCCTTCTGAGGGGGCTAGATGTACGGAGAGAGAAAGATGGGAGAAAAAAACCCTGTGTGGACTTGGCCAAATGTTAATTCTGAGACAGATTATATTGCATCACGCGCAGTAATGATCTGACAGTTCATTTGTGAGAAGAGTTCAGGATCTGAGGTTTAATGCTTGGGTGGACGCAGGTGCTGAGCCCCAGCTCCTCAGAGCTGTCAGAGGAAGGCTGCTGTCAAATTATCCCAGCTAAAAAGGCTGAGGCGCCTGCAAATATGAAAGACATTTAAGAAATTAATGCATTCGTATTCAACACATATTGCAACAGTGTTTCATTAGAGGTGCTCTAGTCATATTAAAACTGACATCTGACCTTTCACATTTCTCTGAGGCACTCTGGAACATTCTTATTACATACAAGCTAAAGTCAAAGAGAAGGTAATTGTGATAACTAGCAATAATTAAACAAACTGACATTTTTGCACCATCATTTCCCTAGTAGTGCTGTTCTTTGGCATTGCATAGCAGAATGAAGCCGTATTTTTTTTGTGTGAGTTTATTTTAGCAGAAAAGATATGAATTGCGATAAACCTGGAGGCTCTGTGACTATCGCATACTACCCAAACACACCATCATTTCATCTCCTAGTTGTTTTTGCCTTATCAAGGAGACTTATTGCATTACCAGTGCCGATTTGTTAGTGCATAATCTTGCTGTGATAATGATAAGCATGCATAATAGAGACAAATTCCATACAATTTCCCTGATGAACATTTTCTGCTTTCATGCATAAAACATTCATCATAAACAGATACAAGGAGGGAAGTCACAGAGCCTATCAAAGTCAGGATTTCATGAATTACAGCACAACAATTTCTCAACACCAATCCTCCAGCTGTGATGACACACAGCAGCTTGCAAAATTTATCTGAGTAAATCAGACTTTTTACTAAGAGACTAAATCTTTCAGGTATTCAGGAGAACAGAGTAGAGTTGTGCTATGAAATGCAAGTACTGTTGGTAGAGGTCAAGCCAGATAAACAGACTGATGATGCCATACATATTGTTCTATGGAAAGATGTACTGTAGGTGTATGGCCTCCAGCTAAGCTGCTTTGTGATGACAGGACCTCTGGGCTTGGACCTCAGAGACAGAGCAAATGGGCAGTCAGCGGGCCGCTTGCTTTGTGAGCCTTTTGGGTCACTGAGGTGTCAGGGGCTGAAAGGGTCATAGACCCTGAAATCTAGCCACACACACCTCAACACTATCCCTAACCCGGTGTAAGCATAACTAGACCCTAGGCTCTAAGGTGGACTCCCTCCCACCAGGTGTTCAGGATGGCATACATGTCTTCAGGGTATGGAGTGCCGCTGGCCGCCCAGGACTACACATGGTGCTGAGGGTCAAACATGGAGCCATGCTGGACCAGCTGTCGCTTTGCTGTTCGCCAAGCCAGGCCCGCTGGAGAGGACCAGATGCGCACACACTCAGTCACTCTTCTACAGCTTACAGCAACATGGATCTCTATCTGATCTCAGGGCTTTGCCATAATTTTGACAAGATCATTGCAGCAAAGTAAGCAACACTGTCATGGAGAAAAAAAAATCTAACTTTGGTTCTCTGAACAACAGCACTGAAAGTGTGCCAACAGTTCCTTAGAATTCACCCAATAATTGGCAGGGTCATAGCTCTGTGTTCCCATTCAGCATACAAGAACATCCATTAATTTGAAAAGGCTAAGCTACCATGCTCACACGTGTAAGCACCCAGATCACAGACTCCGCACTGCTTTGGAAACAGCAGCACTCCATCTTCTGTCTAACTGCAGCTAAAAGCATGAAAGCAGCAGTGAGATTTCATTTGGCTAACTGACTGAAGGCACTGAGGGAGTAAAGCTCGCTGGAGAGATTTATACACCTAGCCTGATGTCTCCTGCTCCCTATAATAGAACAAAAGCTTGTTGTCTCTTCCAATTACAAATGTCAAAACGCTTATTTTGAGGGTTGTGATCTTTTCCCTTTTAATCTGCAAAGATAAAAGGTCTCAGCTTCATTAGCATGTGTTCTCTCCCCCCAGACTCAGATTTTCTGCAAGCAGCCAGCTCAGCCTTACAGCCTATTACCCACTCTTGGGGCCATTAAGGTCTAACATTAATGATGTGTAATTAGCATATGATGACAAATAATAACAATGCACTCCCATTCGATGTAATGGGGGGTAGGATAATAACATGGAATCCCACTGTTTCAACCCTACATAAAGCTCACAATATCTATGTTTTATTGCCCACTCTGTTGTTCAAAGGTATAATGGAGTGGGATGTAGTACTTGTGCATAAATTATTCAAATTAATATGCTTATCGAGAAATATCACAATTACAATACATCAATAAGTCAAAGTGCTTAATCTGCACAAAGTCCGGCTGCAGTTTAATCATGCGCAATGACAACAGATGTAAATTTTAGTATATTTCTGAGTTAGAGCTTTTTTATGTTTGCTTGAAAAACATAAGAGAATATTGTGAACGACCACCATTATGTTGTAACCTTAAAGTCCAACAGTATGCACAGAAATCTGTATATCTACTCAATTCAAACCAAATGAGCCAAATGGGCAAATGATGGGGCTTCTTCTTTACCTCTCTTAACATCTTACCTAAAACCCAAAATTTAATAATTCTATTAATACATCTATTAAATTTAATGGCAGCAAGAAGTCAAGTTAAATGGCGGGGTATTAATAGACAAGTTATATGGTTAGAACAGAGGCAAAGCAATCAGAAGTGACAGACCGTCTTCAAACGGCTCTTCTCATCCATTAAACAGGCTGCCTGTTTGTGTCAGCTGTGGGTCTGGAAGAAAACCATACAATTAAAGAGACCCCGCATGTTTACACACACACACACACACACACACACACACACACACACACACACACACACACACACACACACACACACA
>JBBPCS010000001.1:16902916-16915952 GCA_037974645.1 Hollardia meadi | reverse complement strand
ACACACACACTCACACACACACACACACACACACACACACACACACACACACACACACACACACACACACACACACCAAAATCATCAGCTCTAAACAGAGACTGCAGCAGCCTGCACCTCCCATAATGACCTCACTGGGTAATGTCCTACACTAATATCTAGACAGGGTAATTCATTTGCACAAATGGACAATCCATCACATTTTTGCAGACAATGAATTTTGCACCGAGCTGAATGGATGCCGTATTTAGTTTTCAATACATTCCTGAAAAATATTGGAGTATTTAAAAAAAAAGAAAGAAAAAGAAATCAATAATAAAACACTGTTATTTTCTATAAGTGATATTTAGTAAAATGCCATGCTAATGTATTTCCTGAATGTAATAACTTCATTTAAATATAGGTGCAAAATCTAATATAAATTACTATGAATGGGAAAGATTCATTTGCTTATAAATTAACATGCAATTCACTGGAAACACAAGCAATAAGTTGTAATTGTGTGAATTATTAGTTAATAGTTATAGCTACAATATACTGTATATAATCAGCACAAATGTTACTAGAAACACTGTAGGTTAAGAATGTTAATAGTGAAATTATTAGAAAAAAAAACATTTGCATGGTTCAGTGGACTGTTAGAGGGCATACCATGTGCTTTGTTATGTTGTGGTTTCAGGTCTGGCTTGTGGCCTCCGCTGTGCTTCATTCCTCCTGTCTCTCTGTCTAACCTCACTATCCTGTAACTCTGCTATACTCTGATAAAATGATACAAATCACATTATCTGTGTCCCTACTGTGTTATATTCATTACAACTGGACACACTGGAGTTGTGTCAGGGGCTAAACTAAGTGCAAGGTCCTCACATCCTGGAATAAATGTTAACACAGTGGTATGGGTTAACAGACATTCCTGTACAATTACCAGCCACTGTTACACCGCTGACATTATCAAGAGGGAAGCTACAAATGGTCCTCCTTTTGAAAACAGAAGCAAAGTGGCCACTTTATACTCCATCACCTTAGATTTTTTTTCCCCCACCGCCTCTTATTTCCCCTTTTTCCAATCAATTTCAGCTGTTGCCAATGGACTGATACAAACGCAATTTCTATTATGCAACACGATCAGAAACAAAACAAATAAAATCAGCAAGATACGCAGTCCAAAACAACATCTGCTAGTCAGTGTATGCAGATTAATTGAAAGTCTTTGTGCTGTCATTTCAGTTGAGTGCAGTTTGACTAACATCTTAACCTACTTAGTGCAATTAGTGCTTCATTAGAGAGGCTAACTAACTATTGCTTCTCTCCATAATGATGTGCAAGAGTGTAGACATAAAAGTACATAATCAATGGTTTCCAATTACTCCACAAGTGCAACCACTATTTCAAATAAACTGGATAATAATATAGAGCCATTACAAAGTCTAAGGTAGCAGAACCAATTTAATTGCAGTGCAGTTCTTCTCAGCTCCAAGATTTTTTCACACTAATGAAGTGTCATACGAATAAAGCCAGTATTGATTTTTTCACCACACAACCTCCACCACAAATATGTAATTATCCTTTTTATATCTGGCAGGAGATTAAAGTAATCTATAGTATCTAGCCTTTGCGCTTCCCTGACAGGGTTGTGTGGGGCTTTTACCCTTTTCAAAATATGCAGCTTTTTGATGAATGAACTTTAGACAAAATGCTGTTCTGTTCCATATTGTTTTGTCTAAAAACCTGTATTCTGAAGACATCATGCAGCATGTACAGCTGCCCGAGCTTTCAGTACACAATCATGGCATTTCAAGCCCTGTCATCTGTGAACCAAGGCAGTTAGAGCTAACTATCAGCGAACACACACACATACAGACACAGACAGATAAGCTCCACAATCAAACGCACAAAAATAGAAACAGCCAGCACGCTTTCACACGCACTCGCACATTTTCTTTGGAGATCTCTGTGAAGCCATGAGCTCAATAGAATTCATCACAGCTGGTTAATAAGGTTAATTTAATCCAATAAATGTGTCCATGAAAATCACTACTTCCTCTGGAGCACCACACAAAAGCTCCCTGCTGTTCACTGTCAAACACACTACACATCCACACTCATCCTCTGGCTTCACATAATAACATCCCAGTCCATTTAAACTTTAGGCCAGCTACTCTTCTCCTCGCTCTCTCTCTTTCTCTCCCTCTCAGTCTGTCTTCGTGTCTCCAGACCTGAGATGGACGAGCAACCTTAAGACTACCCCACGCTGGGCTGCCCTTCACGATAATAAAAAGCCATTACCTTGACCGCTGACACGAGGCCAAGTGTGAGGGTCAGAGTGATATTTATTGATGAAACTCTGAGCTCCCAATCTGCTGCACTCAGTGCGCATCATACAGCTGTCAGCACAGACAGGGATCAGGCAGCATGATGGCCCTCGACATGGCCCATCTATAATTTATGAACTACACAGAAAACAACCAGGAGACAACAGAGAAGCCCTGGCTGCCCAGGGATTACCCTCCAGCCCAGCTAAAGAGATCTGAACGAGAACCATCTAAGGCCACTGTGGGCCACGCTGATATGGGGCAGCAGGTAAGCACAATAGTTGGTGTTCCATATTCAGAGGGGCCTCACCGGAATCCATCTCTCTGGAGGACACTGTTGTGAATAATATAATAGACAGTGTTTACAGTGGGGATGTAAAGTGAGTGCGCTGGTGCATCACACACCCCAGCACACTTCAGCTGAGCCCTGTAAATGAGCTAACAGAGGAGCAGAAGATGTAAAGTTTCACACTTTAGTCTTCAAAAAGCTCCAGGACGAGCCACTGGCAAAGACATTCAAAGCTGCCCACCACAGAGTGAAGACATTTTGTTATTTGTGGTGTTATTATTATTATTATTATTATTATTATTATTATTCCTTAAATTGTGAGGCTTAATAGGCTACATTCCGAGCTTCAAATTGCTTATTTTGTCTGACCAACTGTCCAAACCCAAAAAAGGTGTAAACACAGAAAAGCAAAAGATCCTCACAAAAAGTGGAACCAGAGAATAACAATATAATATAATAATAAGTTAAATCTGCATCAAAATGGTCGTTGATTAATTTCCTGTCGACTAGCTCTAGTTAAATGTTGGCTAACTTGCGCCTGCCAAGCGTGGTGACAGGAAATGAGAGGAAAGAAGCTGTAGTAGTACTATCACTATTTTTTTCCACTAACTATTAGTAACAAAAATTATCACCCACCATAGTTCAGAAATATTTTATTAGTAAAGCCATAATTTGGATTCTGTTGTTAATTATTACTTCTAATCTTAACAAGACAAATATGGGTTACAGTAGATAGGTAGGGTTTCCTTCTAGCTTATTTTATCTACTTTTTCCAACTGGTTTATCTCAGTATTGTTATGCTTTTTTTCCCTTCTCATTTCAAATCCCACTTGACAGTTCTTTGTGGGAAACTTTAATTGCAAATACACTTCTGGCCCATTTTTAACACAAGGGTATTCTGTCTCCATTCTTGGATTCCCACCCAGATCAAATGCAATCCTTCATCGGCCAATTTCCCTGACACTTTCTTTTTATCCTCCGAATTCATCTGTACATGTGGCAGACAGACATATATTGTTTCTGATCAATAAATAACCATATAATTGAATACTGCTGCATCCCAAATGAAGCCCTCATTTACCAAGCTTCAGTAAACAGGCTGGATTCTTTGCCTATCTAACGCTGACATTTCAGAATTCAAACACATTCAGGGCAGTGTCAGTGCAGAGCTTCTGTATCCCACTTAGGCTCTCTTTTCAATATGGAACTACCTCCACCCAATAAATTATTCTGGGCAGCTCCAAAGTCATTACACATTTATTTTGATCTCGCATCATAATTCACAGCTTGACGCACAATGCATTTTCTCAAAATGCATGGTAATTCCTTGGTGCAGAGCAAAGTTATGATTCATTTATACTGGAGTGACAGCATAATGCAGAGACGTCAAAATCCATTAAACTGTTCAATGTCTTGGGGTTTATTTTTAGATCCAATTGAGATTTAACTGATGGTGAAAAATATACAGTCAGGTGTGTTTACCTCACCTTTAGAGAGAATGTGTTATGGTTCCAATTAATTTGTTATTCCTGTCACTAAAGGCATTGTCTATGTCAAAACTGTCACCGCGTTTTGGGCTTTGTTTTCTGGAGACTGGCATTTAATTTCACCGTATTCTTTCATAACTATACCCGTTCAAAAGGTGTGCATTTTATTTAGAGCCACTTAAGCTAAATACATGCTGATTTGATTGCTCATCACAATGGCAGATTGCAAAATTGCTGGCTGTTGCCTTGACCACTGAGTTAAATGATCATCCGCAGTTTAAAAGACATTCAATTATCTTACGGGAGGCTCCAGAGATGGGTGTTGTGAGGAGGGTATTGCGGTATGAGTGGAGTCTAAATTGCATTACTGTGGACATAATGCTATCATTTAACATTGTTACCTTTGTGAATTCTTTCCATTTTAAAACATTATATAGGCCTAAACTGTCTTGTGGCACTGCACTTCTCCAGTAAAATACATGGCAGGCAGGAGGGATTTTTTTTCTTTCTTCTACAAGGATTTTTTTGTGTGCAGTTATGGTCCATCATTATTAAATGTCTCTTGTTGGATGGGAGAGGCGCTTTATCAAAAACAGCCATTCATCAGGCACTGTGCAAGACAGCTCACATCTGACCTCTGCGGCAATAATGCCGCATCAAGTAGGCCAACTACCTAGTTTAGCGGCAGAGCAGGGAGCAGGGGCCGGCTCCAAGATTAAGTGCGCTGTTTCAGGTTTTCATTCCCAGGGGCTCTGCTGGCTGATGTTGTATTGATTGCAAAAGTTTACCAGTAAGTATCACAAACAACAATAGCCAGGTCAACGATCGGTGATGCCTGAACTGCTATTCCCCGGCGGGGGGCTACACGTTCAGGGCTAAAGCACTGCCATCATCATAGCTGTGTGCAGGGTGCAGAGAGGGCTCTCCTGAGCTGGGGAGAGAAGAGAAGTGTACTGGCTGTTCGCACTGACATTTAGGAAAGCGATATGTCAGTGTGAAATGAGCGAGCGTGAGATAATTATAAGCCTTTGCATTATAAAAGGCTGCATCGACAAACTGTCGGATTGGCCTTCCACAGAGGCACCCGGCCCTGTTAGGTACTGCTACATGGGCTACTCCTTATCCCATTTAATGGTTTGGTAATTTTTTTTTAACATCCACTGTAAAGACCCTGTCTTTGTACACACACATATGTGACAGATCCAAGCTCCAAGTGTGAGGCAAATCCACACAATCGCCTATTTCCAAACGACTCACTTCCCATGTTTATGATAACATGTCCAAGAAAGGAAGTGTTACCAATAAGCTTTATTTTCTCAAAGGAAACTGCAGTGCTACTCTCTAACATAAGTGAAAGGGCTGAGCAATAAAGAACACGATTCACCCTAAGGCCATCTCAGGCAGGCTGAATGATGGTGCATCCTTGGCCCTGCATGGAGGACAGCACACAACCCTCCATCACAGTGCCACCGGACCATTACCCAGGGACTGCAACAGCCAGCAGCTGCACCAAGCAGGCCTCCTCCACTGCCCCATGAAGCTAATCATGTGATTTGATGCAATGACAGAGTAATGACACAGATTGGTGGTGTGTTCAGCTTTCCCCTGCTGGAGACTACAGAGGAGGTGGTAAACACACGAGACTGCCCAGAGCCAGAGCAAGCGCCAGAGATACCACATATACAGGGCGAGTTGCAGAAGATATCCCAGTACTCTCACAAGTGAAATCAAGATTAATGGTGCTGCTGAGGGATTCTTTTATGTCTTGGGTAACTATATTTCACTTAATGAGGGACATTAGCCGTAATAAAACTACTCAGAAGTACAATCCGTTAATTAATGCCTTCACATTACCAGTGAATGAGAATAACAGAGTTGTTCAACCCATTGGACCAAATATTAAAGGTGCTATCTGTGGGCTCATAATTTCCACTGCTCTGTGCCAATTCATCATTTCAGATATATCCCAGTACTTAATTTCTAAACCAGCATTACGAAACTCGGCATGTCATTCCTTATTATGTATTATTTTGTCTTCAACAAGGTTTTAAATTACAACTAAATTACTGTTTACCTCTTATTATTATGCATGGTGGCAGTGAATGTAATTACCGCCAGGCTGATTTTATGATATTGGGGACTTGTGTGTGAACTTGATAGTAAATAATTGAAACAGTTAAATTACATACCAGTTCCAAATTCCTGTTTTGTCTTATTGTGTCTGTCCCTGCATCAGGCGTTCTAAAAATTACTTCCAGATCTTGGCCTTCCTCAACACTACAGAAATACATCTCACTAACCCCCCTCTAAGAGCACCTTTATCTGGGCTATAATCCTGGCTGTAATGTGCCCTCGTTAAGAGAGCACTGCTAGCCCACACCAGTAGCAACACAGGGAAGGCCTCAGGCACCACTGGAATTAATTACAGACAAAAGCGATGGTGTTTGCAATTGTCATGCCAAATTTATCACTAGCCACTTAATGTGCCTCATCTGAACTGATCCACACTTGCTGAACTGCCCCAGGGCATCTATTCTTTCTCTTCCAGGGGTGGGGTGGTAGTAGTAAGGGAGCATGTATCCGTCTGTGTGTGTGTGTGTCTGCATCTGCTGGGGGGCTGCCTAAGTCCTGGGCTGGAGGCAGTGTGTGCTAACAATGCCCCCAGCAAATACAGAGTGTAGAAATCTATAACAAATGTTAACATCCCTCTCCACCCCCTCATTCTTTACCCACCCAGCTACGTCTCCAGAGAGAGGTTCAAAGCCAATCTTGACATCTTTAATTCTGTCATTTTTGTGATGATAATCCTTGATGTGCTTAGATGTGGTGTCAGTAGTCATTTGTTCCATGCCAACGTACATCTCTACACAGGCCTGTAGTGCACCAAAGTTCTTAGCTCAATGAACAAATCTTGCTATATTCTATCAATAAATACAAACAAATAGAATATACTTGAAAGTAGGGCTGCAAACAACAATTATTGATGTTGATTATTTTCTCAATCAATCAGTTAATCAATAAAATGTTGGAAAATAGTGACAAATCAAATGTCCATTTCAATTTTCAAGAGTCTCACAATTCTATGATATCCAGTTTACTACCATACAAAATGAAGAAAACTAGTATATATTCCCATTTGAAAAGCTGGAACTGGTACATTTTGTTCCTTAAAATGACTTGAATAATTAATCAAGTCGGAAAATTGTTGTCAGTTCATTTTTTTGTCAATCGATGGCCCGACTAATCATTTCAGCTCAACATGGAAGCTCTTAAATAACGTCTGCCCTTTCAGCATAATATAAAGATGAGTAGAAAAACAGTGAAATGCAGTTTGCATCATTTGGCTTCAGTCTTTAATCCTTTCATTTATATGCCTGTTTATATCAAAAGAACAGAGGTTGTCCCAAATGCACACTTACACATAAGCCACCATTATCTTTGTGCTTGTGCAGCTGAAAACCTAATACCTTAGTTCAATAATAATGCAGAGGGGACAGCTCATTGGTAGCCCAGTGGTACAACAGAATAATAGCTCCAGTGGAGTCCTGCCTCTCTAAAACAAATATGCAGGTGCTTCAGTTCAACTTAGGAAAAAATGCTGTAAAATATTGTATCCACAAGTGCATCATGTCTCATCAACACTGATCGGTTATCAATTAAAGCAAAAGCATCTCATTATATTAATGAATGGCCTCAGCTAGTAATAGCCTGTCTTATTGATGTTTGAACAAGGTAGACACAAACCCCCTTACACAGCACAGTGATCTACGGTATCAGCAGCTGAGAACAGATTTGCAAGGAAGAAGAAAACAAAAAAAGGAAAAGCAAAGAGAAACTGAAGGACACAACAGGCTACTCTCTGAGGGACTGCATTTTTTCCAGCAATTGTCATGCAAGCCTTGTTGTAAGTAATAATGTGGCCTTTAATGACGGAATGATGGACCTGCCAAACACTGCCTCTGCCATATACTGTCTGCATGTCCCTGCCGTCCGCTTCTCACATAGCCATCTGGGACATATTAGCATATCCTCGTCAATTCACAGCCCATTTTAACATAATCCATATTTGTTGGGTAAAGTCCAACAGCAAGCCTCCCGTACAGCGGTCATATGATGCTATGACACACTTCAAGAGCCTGGCCCACATAAAGCATGCTTGGGCAGCTAAGCAATTCAGAAATGCAAAATAGCAAGGCATGCCGTTCCCTACCTTGTACCTAGAGGGACAAATCCCTTTTGGCCAGACATCTCCAGACTGTTACCTTGGTATTTCTCCACAACAGTACTTGTGATTTTTATTCTAAGTGTTCAGGAAAGAGGAGAAAAAGAACAAAAAAAGTCTGCTGTCATGGCTGGCAGTGAGTGTGTAGAATACATTGAGTTGCTGAGGCATGTCAAAGTATGTATGCTTCACCTATCAGGAAATAATGCCATATTTTGAAACAAATTTGGTAAATATTCTTGCTCTTAAAAAAAAAAAAATGGGTGGATGGCCGAAGCTTACAAAAACCTTAAACTAATTTGTAATTTAAAAGTAAATGGAAATATCAGGGATTTATTTTTTTTCTCTATACTGACACTAGGCTATTGTGTGCATGTGGCTTGTTACTGTATTACGTAATGTATACATATTTATGTATGTATACACCTGCATCTACAATAAGAAACTGTTAATGTAAATGGTGTGAGATAAATACAGTGATGGTAAATAACATCACTGTATTATCCTTTACTCTTGAATGCACATGGATAATAACGGACTTAGTGAGTCCTCCCTTAAGAGCAGGACAATCATTATTTCAGACAAGAGAGACACATCTCTAATGTCCTGACATTTATTGATACTGTAATGTAAGTGCAGATTTTATTGAGTACAGTCTGGAAACAGTTTGAGTGGAAATAAACCTCAATTTGAATCAACCAGCAACTACCGGAGCAATATTAATGCTCCTTATTCGTATGTTTTCTTGATACAGCTCCGTGAGGTTCTCTGCAGGAAAGACATTCGGCAGAATTCCTTCACCCACTTGAAAGCAATACCTGTCATGAACCATCATCACAAAAGCCTTCTGAGATATAATCTCAGAGAACTTTTAACCCAGAAATTTCAAACCCTCCTGTCAAAGAGAAAGCAGAGATCTTGGGATCATGACACTCAGTCAGCAGCAGTCACACAGCTCTGGGCCGGGTGCTTCTGAAGTGCTGGACTGTCTGGCAGCCAGCAGGGCCAGAGGCTGAATTTCACATAATGCAGTTAGCTATATACAAGTCCAATTGAATACAGCCAACTGTACTGCAGCGTACATGAAACTATGTACGAATACATCAAGGCTTGCTGCATGCTATTTTTCATCAAATTCCCCAAAAAACAAAATCTACCACCACTGTTGGAAGGTAAACAGAGTGGAGCAAATCGTAAACTATAAATATTTCAGGCGTGTCAGTTGTCAGACCCACCTAGTGTTCAGACCAGAGACATCTAGTTATGGCTGAATTCTAACTGAGGTTGACTTATGATAATAAGATTCACTCACAGCACGATCTACTGTATGTATACAGGACGCCTCCTTCATTTCACTAAGTTGAGGAAGTTTCTGGTTTAGTTCCCATCTTCAAAAAAGAAAATCTGTTACGCATGGCTTCAAAGTTATGATAAATTACACAAAGCAAACACAACCCTCCTGAATCACAGACCAATTAGATTTGTGCTCCTGGTATATTTCCTGGTAAAATAAAGGTAAAATAAAAAATAAAATCACAGACCAATTTGATTTGTGCTCCAGAGAGGTCACCGAGGGACCATGCAGCTCACATATCCCCCCTAACCAAAGCCCCCTGATGAGGCTGTGAGCGGGACGCTTCACAGAGGGATGTCATGCTGCATGTCATCAGCCTGGTTAAATTGCACTGCCAGTGGGTAAGCAGCAGGGGTCACATGAGGCTCAGTGTGGACTGCAACATGTAATGCATGGCAGACCACAGTCTGAAAGCTGGCCAGTAATGACTCCAAAACATCCCGATAAAGATTGAGAGGCAGCTTTTCATCTAAAACACATATGTGTGCACACAGTGGATAAAAGGGCATGAAAAGCTCTGCAGCAAAAACCTTAAAATGGGCTGTAAGGTTTTGGTTGCGCTACAGAAATCAATATGTCAATACTGTGTCAATAGAATCCATCTATAATTGGGCAATTGTTTGTGGGATGGTTTTCAAGTGTATGCCGATTCTGGGAATGATTCTTATTCTAGGAACGATTAAACAAATCAGTGTATCAAGTTAAAGGCAAATGTCTCTTTTGGGAGCGAGTCCAAGCATTTGTCCTTGTAAACACAAAGCCCACATGTGACTGGGCCTCAGTTGGGCAGACAGCAGAGGGAGTTAACAAAGCTAATTAGGGGAGGCTGACATGTTAAAGTGAGCTGCGGCTCGGGAGTCAGCTCTATCACATATGTTTCCTTTGTGGTGGGTGAAGTGGGTCCTTTGTTTGTGAATTGATGGCGTTTCGCTCCGCCGTCCCTTTGGGTAGAGGCACTGACCTGCGGAGGCCCCAACAGTGAGAGGAAGCTCTTTCTCCTTCTCCCCAATGCCTGCTGCTCCAGCTGTCCCACTCCCTCCCAAACCTAAACCTTCCCAGAGCCGTGGATGCACAGTGAGATGGGCAACACCTGTAAAAGAGCGAGTACCCCCTCAGCCCAGGAACATCAAAGCAGCCTGCCCACCTGCTACTGAGCTCTCTGGGCCCTGCAGCTTAAACGCTCATTTTGTGCCTCTCAGCACGGGACTTATTGATATAAATAGCTGTGCACAAAGTGCACACTCTGTTTTCTCGTGGTCTGATGCAGTAGCTATGTATGTGATTATATTCAATGGCAGCCTCTTTCAGGTGGGGATGAAATATGAGCAGTTTGGACACTAGGTAAATGACAATCTCTGCTTGATTCACTGAAAATTATTATAACACAATTGATATATATCGAAATGGACAACATGATTCTGGCAGCCTTCTTAAACAAGGATTCAATATCTAATATGTAGACACAATATACTCCATATTAAATGTTACAGATACTGCCATAGATTTAATGATGACCTTACCATTTGTCTTGATAAAGCTTGTCCTTCCTCAGTGGTGAAACATAAAGTATGTCCTTGAACAAGACATACTGTGGGTATAATGAAAAAGGCAAAGTATAAAGGAAATATAGTGCAAGCCTGTGACTCATTATTATGAGATAATTATAAGTGAATACATAAATATCTAATTTATGATTAACTCAGTGAGGTTTACTTTGTATTTGAATCGGACTGAAACAAATCAAAATCTCATTGTACAGCATCTCAAAGCATCAACTTTAAAATGTTTAACAAACAAACAAAGTTTGGAAACAGTCAATCTCTTTGTTCACCTTACCTGCATGGCAACAGATTAATCCACACCCATTGAGATGACAAGACAATTTGTGGAGTAGTTGAGTGTAAATAAATACATTGAGGAGGAGATAATACATTAGGCTGCTGACCGGGCTATTCCATTACAGTAGCACATTTGTTTCCATCCACTGAGGAAGCCATTCAGCGGATGGTGTCTTTTCTTCATGAGGTGAAAGTGGAATCTTGCCTCTGAGAGGAAAATAAGGACATCAGGACTCCCCAACATTAACTTTCATCACAAAAGTCATTTCACCTACCAGGAATAGAGGCTCTCTCCAGCTCGCTCATAAAAAGGAAAAGATGTAATACACAGCCTTCAGTTTAAGAGGTATCAATAGTTTTGTCTCCATTAGGTGTTATAAAACAATAGCAACAAGAGGTACATCTGGTACCACGCTATTTCAGAAACATGACTGTTAAACACTACCCTGCAATGATTCTTCAGCAACACAAAGCTACCCTAAAACACTTAATATTGTAGCTGTTTTATATGCATTTTTAGATTTACAAGCTTTTTTTTTTTACCACTCCGGGTGGTTGTTCTGCTGGAAGAAAAGAGGCAGTACACGCCAAGTGGCTGCATTGATTTTGGAGTAATTGATCTGATGGTTCCTTGTGATAATTGACAATTATCCCTGATTACCAGACAGGGGCTTAAAATCAGTCTAAGAAAATGACCAGCATTATGGGATGTTGTACAAAGGCTGAACAAAGATAAATCAATACACCTCAGAAAACTGCTTAGAAAACAAGACAAAGGAGCGTCACACGAGACCACATGCTGCTCTACCTTTTGGCATACAGTATACTACTATACATACTGCTCCATGTTTCACATATACTAACTTTACAAGGAGCTAAAATGAACAGAATACTCATTTAAAAGCAGAAAATAAGCTAACATAATTAGCTGCAAAGTTTCTGCATGTGTGTAAATGCTGCAAACCTGCACGTGTCTGCATTTTAGTGTGCATGTGAGTGTGCCCACATTAAGCATGTGTCGCTTTATGTCTATATTTCTCTGTTACTACATGTCTGACCTCAGCTGATTGGCCCTCTTGATTCAACCAGACAGATGCAACTCATTGCAGCCTAATAAATATAGGGGCCCAGGGGATCTCTGCTAAACAGTTCTATTAAGTTGGAAACATGTCAGCCAATATAAAAGCAGCCTGACCCTGGGAAAGGTCAACTGTGACACGCATGTTTACTCAGGAAAACAACCCCTGGCTGGAAGGGTCTTGTTTTATCGGATGTCTTCAAGAGAGAGAGAGAGACAGAGAGAGAGAGAGAGACACTGTCTGGCTGCCCAATTGTTGGTTTTACATGATTTTGGGTCTTTGAACCCACACAGGAAAGCGCTGTGTTGTCACTGAGCTTTTTTTGCACAAGCAAAATGACAGATACACAAGGTTACATTGTACATTTCTCAAACTGTGAAAAAGAGATAGATAGATAGATAGATAGATAGATAGATAGATAGATAGATAGATAGATAGATAGATAGATAGATAGA
>JBBPCS010000001.1:16886152-16898652 GCA_037974645.1 Hollardia meadi | reverse complement strand
AAATGAAAAATTAAAGTGTAACTTTTAAACAATACTTTTGCACAAACATCATTTGAGAATTTGTTTGTTTAATCATTTTTAAGTGATTCAAAAATTAAGTTGTAGCCAATATATATTTTAGGACACTATACTATACTATAAAATGATTCCTATATTTTACTGGCAGGAAATTGACTATGGAATTTTTATGGAAGAACAAACACAGAACCACGATTGCACAACATTCAATATTTTAAACCATATCAACTTCATTCCTTATGCCATCAAGATCACAGTGTATTCCTAAAACCTCACAGTTTTTCAAGTTTTTCATTTCTGATTTCTGATTTGATGCTACATGTCTGATTTGTACATGACTCCTGTAAACGACACAGCCTGTATAGCTGCAGCACACTCTTTCGGTGTGCTGTGTAAAACAGCATGTGGTATTGGTAACTGCTTCTGTTCAAGCCTTGTAATCATTACCTGGCATCTTATTGCCTCTGTGGCTTTTAAAGCTCTTGTCTCAACCCCAGAAAACAGGGAGTTATAGCTGATCTTTTATTAAAACTTTAGGAGAGCGTCCCCCTCCAGAGGGGGCGGAGGAGGAGTGGGACAAATTAGTGTTGACAGTAGACACTTAAAGCAGGAAAATCACAGGCCCACTGGGAGGCAGGAGCCACATGGGGCTCCCCGCCTGTGTAAAGAACACTCCAGATTTCACTTGAGATGTACTCGCCTTTTAACAGGGCAGGGGGAATGTCAACAGACCCTCTTGAATGAACCAATAAAGCCACTAAAAGAAGAGGATTAACCAGCTGATATCAGACACATCGGCGTGTTTTGAATGCAGCCCCCCCTCTCTGGAACATGGCCTGAACACACTAGGTGGAACATTTCCTCTTCTAAGCATGCTGCTGCGCTGCCAAGATTGCGTAGTTAATTGTGTTAATACTTGTGATCACAGCAGAGTTAACCACATAATTCTGTTCTGAATTTACTTGTCGTGGATTGGATGGAGTATAAAAATATTACTTTGTATAAATTTGTCTGTGACACAAGCTGCATTTGTTTCTCGTTACCTCAACTTTGGACGTTTCCCTCTTAACGCTTTTGTATGGTAGTTGCTCTATTATTGCTTTTACTGCCCATTTATCAGAGAGCGCGGCTGTTCGTAAGTGAGTCTACACAACGTAATTACAAGACATCAGGGGCTTTCAATCTCCTCTTAATTTCCCAACAGCTGTGATGAAAAGCCCTTAGTCCAATTAATGTGTCAAAACATGACCCAACAATGTCACGGCCTCCACACAACCCCATAAACATCAAATAAAAGACAAGGCTTAAAATAGATGTACCACAATGACAGCGTTTTAATTTCTATAAACCACCAAACAAAAGCAAAATTGCCAAATGTGTTGTTTTTTTTCCAGGTGTTCAACTTCATTTAACAACTGCACCTACAGTATATGAGGCAGGATGAGGAGGGAAGATGTGTTAGTGACATTTGATTTGAGGGTAAATATATCTCAGAGAAATGTGAGGTTTCAAAGTTAAGGTCTGTAAATGGTCTGATGTGATGCAAGATGATAGGACTGATAAATATAGGCTCAGCAGATCTTTTTCAGACTACAAGGCTTACAATGAATAAACGCTTAAAATCAGTACAATAAACATTAAATGTTATGAATTAAATCTGATAAGATCAGGTCCTCTTCTGCATCCCTTAATAGGCAATCCACATGAGGTAAATGATGTGTGTGATTTTTTTCTTCATTAATGAAACTTGATGTTATCATTAGCAGTTAATCCGCTGGTTAATATCCAAGCTACAGAACTTTCCGTCATGCACCAAGAACTTGTAAACACATGATTCTTTGCATGTCAGCAATGGAGAATTCGCTTGTTCTTCTTTTCGAGTGTGCATGCAACTGGACTTGAATTTAATAGTAGTTTACTGCTTGTGTCATAACCATGGGTCCGTGTGCATCAGATTCTCACTGCCATGACATATAGCATACCTCACACCTCTTATTTCAAATATTAATAGGTTATATGGCAATTTGAATAACCTTTAAACACATTAAATATTCCATTAAAATGATCAGTGTGACTTAATTGCTGCTAAAATGGTTCTCATCTTAAAACAAGGTGCTGTTTCACTTGTCAATAAGACAACTATAATTTTCAGACCAAGTGCTGCAGATAGTATAATAGCTGAACAAATGTCAGGTTATAGGTTGACCAAGTGCTTATCTGTATGCTACAGGAAAACATGCTCTATTTCAAGAAATAATTGCATGGCAAATATTTGTAATAGGGCAAAGTACAATTAGTGTTTTTGAGCATCTATCCCATTCACTGGAAACTTGTTCTCTCCTATGCCAGCCAAGGCAATGTGAGATGAATTTAGGCATTTGCAATGTGCATCTGATTCATTATGGAGACGGTGAGGGGAAAACATTGAGGGATTTCCCTTTAATCAGATCTCTTAGGAGTCCATGTAGTGGACCCATACCCCAATGAGTTCCCCTTAAAAAAGCCAGGAATATTAGATTGGCTCAATGCTGCCTCAGTTTTAGCTTCAATCAGAGGGAATTGGGGAGGATTTTGTTAAATCTAAGAGCCTTTCACATGTCTGAAAAGTTCATTTCTCTTCATCTATTAACTCTGAATACAAACCTACCATCACTTATGCATTTGTCCATTTAGAAATCCTAAAGCTCGTGAGCTGTAGATCTGAGCCCATATTTTGAGCTTACGGATGACCAATCACAGAGGTGCGTGCCTCAGAGCTGAACCACAAATGGGTCCTTCGCAGCATTGTAAATCAGGACCTCAAAGAGTATTATTTAGCCTCAAGCAAAGAGTGCTTGTTTATCAGATGGTGCCTGAGTCTAGGATAAAAACCTCCCCATAAATCTGGGTACCTTTTATGTGCTCATGGAGACTGGCTGGCTCATTCTGAGTTTAAGGCTCTGAAGAATGCAGAGATAAGCATGGCATTCATGTCAAAGAGTGCACGCTGTATGATGAGTACCTGAAGACTAGTTCTAATGGATGTGGTTTATGAGATGTTCAAACATATTCTAATTGGTCTATCTGGAAATGCACTTTCAATGAGACCTGCATCCCAGTGTGGCACTGCTGTAACTTAGCCATTTGCTTCAAGTGCAGACAAACAAACCATAAACCACAAATGAGTGACAAATCATAACACTTAAAGGGTGAATTCAAGGTGACTCTTTTGCTTGGCTAAAGTCTTTCCATCCATGATTTAGTGTGTGTTGTCACTATACAGGTTCAATAAGCACTGTCAGTTTTTCACATGAAGTGTCAGTGGATGCCGCACGACACCCGACAGTGCGCTATATGTAAGTTATCACGACTGCAGCGCTCCAGCGGGTAAATTTCTGAGCATTTTATTTTGTTGTCTGATGTATTGCTGCTCAGATATGGCAATGCGAAACCCCAGATGATAAATCAAACGTGCAGTGGCTGCCTCTGATAACTCAATAAGCACCTGGACTCCTCCTAACATGTCACACCTGCACTTCTACGTATACCACTCTCATTCTCGGGCCTCACTGGGGGGTTCAATACACCTGCCAAGAGCATTTCAGAAGCCTAGCAGCTGGGAGAGAAACATCATGCATGCTTAATTAGGAGGTTCAGGAACCATGGAAAGTGGTTGGCATTTTTTTATACACTGTATATATTCCTGGCTATATGAAAATCCATTCATTCATATAGCATCAGCAAGTAAAAAAAACCTGTGATTTAATTCATGTAACTAATTCATAAAGAAAGAGGACTTAATGACTGAAAAACTATCACTGATCACTTCCAACATTTATTAAAATACCTCAAAATATATGTGATATAGATATCACTCTAAGATGGAAATTATTCTTCCAGTATTTTAAAACAAAGAACATGAACAATTAAAGCTTTTTCTATTTTCACACGGCAGACTATTACATAGCCTTGATTTAATGAGCATATTTAACAAGAGAATACCAAGGGGAGACTTTGTTGATCAATATTATTGTATACTTTCATTCCAATCAATTTAGTGTCTCCTTAGCGGCTATTACCAAGTGTAATAAATAGGTGGTTTATTTAAGAAAATAATGCTGATTCACAAAGAGCAGAGGCATTTATTAAACTGCATGACAAAATGTTCAATGTCATATATGGACAAAACACAAAAAGGCCATTCAATGGATAGATTGTGTACTCCGAGACTGTCAACAAGTATTTAAGCCAAACACTGACTTTTAAACCCTCCAGTTGAATTTAAAGGACTTTTCAGCACAGTCAAATCAGTTCTTTATAAATGGCTTACTCCAATTAAAAAAACAAAACGTGACAATAGTTCTGGACTTCCTCACCACAGCAGGTGGTTGGCATTGAAATAGTACAGTAAGTGCTTTATAAGTCTACAGTCAAACAACCAAACCAGTAATTTTGTGGCCGGCAAAAAATATTAGGACTTCAGAGATAAATGTTTCCTTTAGCTGAGACGTGATGCAGTGGAGAAAACAACTTACTTGTGTTATGGCCTCATGCACAAAGGCAGTAGTGTCAAAGAAGGCATTTCAGACAGGAAGATACAATTCCAATTAATTTTTTAGTGTTTTATGGGGTCAATCTTCTTGGCAGTCTGAGAGTATTGCTTATAAGGTGTGACTCTTACCAGCACAAGCTATATGTTTATCACAGACTTTGAGTCATATGCTCAATTCTGACATGAGCTCGAGCTACAGAGGCTATAAACTCTGTAAAGGAGTGGGGAGGGGAGAAGCAGTATGATAACTCTGAGCGTCCTGCTGTAATTATGGTATTCATGAAAAGATGACATAGAGTGCAGACTAAATCTGTAGCTCCAGGCAAAATCAACAGCTTGGCATTACGCCGTGACCCCTGCCTATCTTGAGGATACGGCAAACATACCAAAACTTTGCTGCTTTATTCATCAGTCAAGAGTGAGGGAATGAAGTGCATCGATTGCTTGTGATTATTAACTAGACTGAGATAAGCCCTCTCCTTATTATGCAGATTACTGAGGCTCCCCGCTTCAGCATATTGTACAGATGCAAGGGAGCAGCTGCTCTTACAGATGGTGGGTACACGGATCTATCATTATGCCTCCATTGTCTCCACTTCAATTGTTTGGGGGACAACAGAACTGCATCAAAGAGGAATCCGACTGCAATGAATTAAGAAAGAGAAACGAAAACCATTAACTAAATTTATACACCGGAGGCCATGGAATGGAGAGGAGCGTAAAACTGAAGCTATTTCATATATACAACCATGGAGTCGCCCAGTCATGTATACTGTACACAAATCTGTTGGATGCAGCACTGTGCACCAAGCATATGTTGTTTTTTTTATTAACATACTGATATTAATTCAGGACACAAATATTAATCCAAATAAGAAAAAAAACAACAATTAAAGCTAAAATGTCAACAAAAAAATAAATAAATTAGCAATATGGTCACAAAAATATGGCAGCCGATTCTAGGAGAGTTTGCTATATTTTGTCCTCCAAACTTGTAAGTTAAAGAATCAGTATCACCATGACACATATTTGCTTTCAAATACCACACTGTTGATGGCTCCAGAATTTAAAATATTAGATTTTCCCATAAAGCCAACCGCAGTGAGGGAAGAATATGCAGACAGCGTCAATTTTGCCCTTAAGGAGAACCTCTGGTGTCCATTTGACTGGCCACACCTCCTGCTGTGCACTGCTGAGATCAGGACACTAGTAGGTCCTCTGATCAGACATGACATTACACTAGAGGAAATTACATGCACAGACTTTAACAGAGAATGGCACACTGAGTTGTAAGTCATGACATGAGTCCACACTGTTATGCAGAAAGCAGCATAGAGGGGTAGATTACAGATTACGGATTAGATAGAGGGGTAACATTAGAATTCATGCAGTGACAGAGCACAATGCTGTCCCTCATCCAGCAAGCTGAGAAATTTAAGGTTAGATGGAAATATCCCTACAATATACAGGAAGTATTAAATTAAATACATCCTTTTCAGTGGGTGAACACATATTTTAGAGTAGAATAAACTACACATGACTATAATGAGAAGCAGACAAACTAAAAAGTACAGTAGGTAAACCAAGTTATAGAAATCTTAGTATAGTTACTGTTTTTGATTTATTTTCATTTATTGGGGAGGAATTGGGAAACTGAGCAATTGATATCTTGGGTGACAAATGTTGCATTAGCAGTGTGCACACTGCAACAATTCCTAGATTACAATATTTAAAATCTTTTAGATGTGTTAATACTGTTCATAAACTTAACAATGCTAATGAACTGTATTGTTGAGGTATGCAATAAGGCCCATAAAAATGGCCAGCCCTTGTTATCCCATCATTTTCCTGCATACCAGTGTCAGTATGGTAAATTAAGCTAAGCCCAGCAGCCATACAGAAACATTGATTACAGAGACAGTTCAACAACAAACGCGAGATGTCCACTAGCATCCATACAGTAGTGCAGTAATTCCCACAAGACACAGAGAAATAACATTACTTGCTGCAAATAGAAAATCAATTCCTTAGCAGAATATTTTCTGTTATCTTCAAATGACCTCAGTTTAAATTAATAAATATTCTTTTGTATTATATTTATTCAGTATTGAACTAGAATTCATGGCATAAATACAACTTGCAAACAATTCAGTGCATCCAAATACACTTTACATGTGGGTAAAAACACACAAATGGCACAGGGGAATAAGCAGCTATATCCCTGCAGGTCAGAAAGCTATGTTTCTACATTAATTCCTTAACTTGTGTCTGTTGTATTCAAATAAATAACAGTTTTCCTTTCTTCAGTCATGTGTCATGGGTGGATAGATTGAGCTCCTGTCAGGGCACAAAGCTCCCCTCAGAAGTCCACACTGCCTCATCTGTTGTTAGGACCTGGTCCACATGGGGCCAGATTTGATTGGAAAGCCCAAAGGGAGGAGTTCCACCAGTCACAAGGGCATTGTTAGTGCCTCAAAAATGGCCAGAGAAGAATGACTGATTATGCAACCACAGCCAGGGTTACTAATAGGAATTCTATTTGAATTTCTAACATAACAGATGTTTGCTGGGCACCTCCATGGACTGCGCATACACAGTTATGCTAATTCGCCAGTGTTTCCCTTCAAGTTAGCTCAGAGTCATTAGAGCACACAGCTAGCTTGGATCCCTCCGTCAAACTAATAATTGGCCATTATTGATATTAATTAACATTTTTGCTCTCTGTGTCCTTTTTGACCTGGTATCTGTTAGTAAATCCAGTTACGGAGTCCTATTACGGCAATAAAATCCACAGGACTCTATAGTAGTTGCAAGCCATTTATCAGAAAGAGAACATAAAGCCAATTAGGAATGGGTGCAGACAGTTGTCTTCATTCTCCACTGACTACTTCTTGATCTCCATTATAAATTGCTAATAGGGCAGATACTGGTTAGCAAAAGGGAGAGGGAGTGGGGGATTACCATTGCTCACTCCCACCCATGATGACAGGTGAAAAGGACCAGTAGTATTCTTGCTTGATGAGGCTGCACCATCATCTGCTGCTATTTTTTTTTTTTTTCCTTCTTCTTTTTGTTGAGGGGCGTCATGGTGCACCTACCTCTCAACTGCTGGTCAATCGTGTTAATTGGCCTAAAAGTATAATAATACAGAAAGCCATTTAATTGTTAATCGTTCAAAAGTAATAGGTTTTTGGTCTCTCTGCTATTATGATGCAATGAGCATCGGAAACAGTGTACACCGTAGGTTTATGGGCTCAGATCAAGAAATCCTAATAGGTGTACATTGACTGGTTTATTTTCAACAAAACTCCAAAGGGACTTGTGGCTGCAAGAAAATATATCAAAAAGGCTATCAAGAATGGTTGGGCCTTCTGTGTAAAATCAATAGTGAGCAATAGATAGCTTGAGTTTTCACAGTTCTCTCTCGTCACTTAAAAAGACTGTAGGCTATATGATGCCTGGAAGGACCCATGAGATTTTTGTAACATAGCAACTACGCTATATATTTGAAAAGACACAGATTAGTAATAACCTCACCTGTTTTGCCTTTCGTGAAACCACTGTAGGCCGTTGTTTTGAACTTGATAACAGGTTATTGCTGCTTTAACACTTGGGAATGAATGTTTTAGTTTTCTAGAACAAAATCCCTCAGCAGCATAAAAGATCATGAGTTGTTGTTGAAGCAGGTAGTCTAACATAACCTATGTGAAGAACAACTTATGTTCCTGTTCCCTGAATCCAGATGCTACCGTGGCACCCCGGGTTTATGACAAGAGGTATAGCGGTCTCCCTAAATGAGCAGTATTTAATAGTCTGGATTCAAGTGTAAAGGCTTCCTCCCCTGTGTATTACTCCAAGAACCTAATTACAAGTTTCATCATCAATCATGAGCATTATTTATTCAGTGAAATGAATTTCTAATTAATAACTGATGAGCATTATGGCCTCGAAGACTGTAAAGCAATTAATTATGGTTGGCAACAGGGAAAATCCCTGTAAAGGACTATTTGGCGCACAGTCACAGCACAGCGGTGCCAACAGGCTAATGTCCACAAAGAAGAGGCAATGGATTGTTATTGTACCTAGGCTTTATTAAGGTAATTACTTTCATGAATGTTGTCTGGGGGCAGTCATACTGTTGGCAATGTAATAAACACTAGAAAACTGTATTTAAATTTTGTTAAGTGTTCTTTTTGAACTGCCGCCTTCTACAGTCTACCCTCTATCCCTACAGACGTCTTCTTTTTTTTTTATCAGCATGTAAGAGGACCCAGAGTGCATTTCTTTTGGAAAGATACTCTATAAACAATCTATAATGTACAGACTCCAAAGACTTTTTTATGGTGAACATCAGACGTTAAAACATCAAGGGCACAATCACGACTGCCATCTCTGTGGTTTCTAAAAAAAAAAAAATGTTCCTTCTACTGCTACTGCTACTGTACATGTTCAGTTGCAGTCCTATTATTCAGCTACAGTCCAAGCTTAATGATGAATTTAATTCTAATAAATTATAGAAATTTTAATTGAAATTAGATTGTTTCATAAATGAACAAAACTATGAACACCCTCACTTAATGTTCAAATGCAATATGTGCAGTAAAACCTACTGTTCCCGTATTGTTATGTATTTTTATTCTGTTGTAATTACATGTTGATCATTACAGAGCACTGCTCAAATGTTTTCCTATGCAGTGGTTTAGTAGTAGTAGTTTAAATGGATGCATTTGATCTGTATTTATTCTGTATTTGATTTTTTACAAATCTTTAGTACGGCTTTTCACTAGACCTAATCTAAATGTGAGTCTATGAACATTTACAAAGTTACTAGTGCAGTGCCCATTCAAAATGTGCCTGCTCGGACTGGCCCAATTACTTGGCCTCTGGTATTGCTGCTGGCTCTATCTTTTAAAACTCAAATTAGCTGAAAAACTTGTGAGGTATAACCAACAGCGCTGAGACAGGGTTAATCCCAACCCTCTCTCTATGGCTTTGGGTATAGCGTAGTCTAGGGCTGCACCTCACTATTACTTTTTTTTTTTTTTATGAATCCAACAACTATTTTATCAATTAATTATATTAATTATTTCTAATAATTTATTGATTATTCTAAAGATTTTTTATTACTTGATATAAAGATGAATTTACACTAAATAAATATGAAAAACATATTAATATTTATATATTTTATTCAATCATCTAATCATCACTTCACTGCTGTGTTTTGATATTTCTAATAATAAAGACCCTATTTGTCAGATGAATGATCATAAAAACACTGGATCTCAAATTCAAAAAGATTGCTATGACACATAGGTTGATGTAATCACTGCAAGTCATGTACACAAAGGCAACCTGAACTGGAGTATCAGTATTTTTAAATAAATACTAGACTTAAAATTAAATGACATGGATTTATTTCATCACTGGAGTAATATGCAGTTAAGATAATCACTGGAAAGATTTTATTTTTTGCATTTGTGTAGGGCATGGAAAAAAATTGAAACGAAAATCAATTTCAAGTGACTACTACTAAGAGAAGCACTTTCAATATGTTGATAATCCTAATATATCATGCTTGGGTGGGAACAAAAAGTAAACGGGACAGTGTTTTCTTGTTGTCGCTGCTGTCTTAAACAAAGTGCTCTGTGATGCCTTGCCTCAAATGTGCATAGCAGTTGTACTGCTGTGATAAGCCAATTTGCAGCGCTTCCACAGCATCAAATTGTTGGTCTCTGTCTAAATACTCCCACACTTTAGCAAGGTTTTTTTAGCTGTTGCTTATCAGTGCCGTGACGGGGCGAAGCGTAGCATGCGTACATGAGTAGCATCATGTGAGATGATTTACAACACATGCAGCTCGTCTAAGTTTTCTGATTAATTCCAAGTTTTAGATGCTCTTTTGGTGATATTTTTTATGCACATGATCACATTTCTTACATTTTATTTTACTTTAATTAATTTTTTATTTAACCTTTATTTAACCAGGCAAGTCATCAAGAAGAAATTCTTATTTACAATGGCGGCCTGGCTAAAGCCTCTTGAGGGAAGGGAGAGAAATGTCAAAAGACAGTAGCACACATCCAAACATTTACAATACACCCACTACGTAAATAACATACAGTCAAGTAGGCCTACATAAGCACAGGAAGGTAGCCAGCAGACAACAGCACCAGGCAATTCAACAACAGAATGAGAAGCAGTAAGACAAACAGAAAACGCCAAACAGCAGCCACAAGAAGAAGAATATGCATAGGACAACAGTGAGCAGCAAACGGACAAAAGTTAGGGAATATTAGATATAAATCCCATAAACAAAGCACTTGACATCTGCTCTATCACTGCAACTTTGCCTTGTTTCTACATATACACAGTATGTAGAGACAAAAACTTAAATCTTCACATCACTGAAATTGTGCTGCATTAATCTAATTTTTTTCAAGGTTCATTTCAGTTATAGTATCTCTGCAATAATCATGGGTCAAACACAGATTGGTTCGACTTTGAATGAAGGCCGATTAATGTACATCTTCATCCAGACATTAAAGGGAAGAGGCAGAGAGAAATTCAAAATGATGATAAAGAACCATGAGAGGCTGTACTTTTTTTATTTAGACAATGAAAAGCAGTGAAGCAGCTCTTTAATTACCTGTTTCAATTCAGCACAATATTTTTTGCACATTTGTGGCAGTTTCGTGCATATATTTATCTCACACACAACTCTATCTGCACAAAACAGAGATGGATTAAGTCATGCATGGCTGTTTGAGCTATCCAGAGTAAATGTAATAAATGTGCATGACTATAACGCTGAGTTGCAGCAGTGTTTTAATGTCTGTTACTGCTTCCTCTTTGTTGAAAGACAATACAGGGTTTGTGCAGGTCTTTTAATTAAGTATAAAGTTCCTTGTTGTGAGGGCATGGCATGTGCCCATGTGTTAAATGGCTTGTATCAGGTTACTAATGACATTGAGTCTATTTTAACAGTTATAGTTGTAGACAATTTAGTGCGCACATTTTGGGCATGCCTCTGTGTGCACACTGATTTACTCAAAATCTATATACAATATCCATAATTTCTTTTTCGGTTTTGTGTAGAACAGCATCACACAAAAACTAAAATGGCAACATGTCCCTCTGGATTTTCTTTCATTGTTCCATTAATTTTCTTTACACATGCATGCTTATTTTAGATCAGACATCTTTCATCAGCAAATGTGTTGATGATGTGGAGATCACAAAGACAATAAAATCATTTCCCAACCATAAAGCCTGGATGAATGGTGAGGTGAGGGCACTATGGAGAGCCAAAAAAGCTGGCTTTTGGTCAGGTGACAAGGAAGCACACAACACTACCAGAGCAAGACTGAAAGCTGGCATCAAGGAGGCAAAGAGGAGACATCAGCAGAGACTGGAGAGAGATCTCAACACAAACAGCAAAGAAATGTGGCAGGCAATTCAAAATATCACAGGCTACAGAGGCCATGTTACCAGATGAGCTAAACACATTTTATGATTGCTTTGATCTCCTCAACAAATATTCAGCTGTAAAATCTACTCTGCCTCCAAAAGACCAGCCACTGTCAGCATCCACAGCCGATGTGAAAAAAATCCTGTTGAGAGTGAATATGAGAAAAGCTAATGGACCTGACAACATCCCTGGCCACGTACTAAAAACACGTGCCAATCAGCAAGCTGATGTTATTACTGACATTTTTAACATATCACTCTCACAGGAGACTGTTCCCACCTGCTTCAAGACAGCCTCCATCGTCCCTGTACCCAAAAAGTCTGCACTGTCTGGTAGGGGTGTAACGGTACACAAAAGTCACAGTTTGGTACATACCTCGGTTTTGAAATCACGGTTCGGTACATTTTCGGTACACGGGGGGGGGGGGGCGAATGCAAAAAAAAATAAAATTTTTTTTAGCGTGGCGTGTATGTGCTAACG
>JBBPCS010000001.1:16860124-16876188 GCA_037974645.1 Hollardia meadi | reverse complement strand
TTATTTTTCATGAATGTCTACATTGGTAAAATTATACATTTAGGGTATAATCAAATTAAATGTTTTATGTCCATATCAACATATGTAACAAGTAGGCAAGGCCATCACAATAAGAGTAATAGGTTAATTCTAGTACAGTAGAGATTTGGGGTAGAGTAGTAGTACAGTAGAAAAGATGCGTATATATCGGTATCGGCATCTGCAATCGGACTAAATGAGTTTGAAAATATCGGCATATCGGCAAAAATACAACATTGTGCATCCCTAGATGATACCATCGTCTCTGCAAACATTTTGGTTTTCTCAAAACATCAGCAGCCGTTACACCTGACCAACAGTTTCATCATTGGTATGGAAATATGACTCATTTAGCAGAGACAAAAAGGTTATTTAAGAAAATGTACATTTTGTTTTTCTTTCAATTGCGGTTTCGTTTATGGACTTAAATATAAACGGACTCATATTAAACCTGCAGTGTAGAACTTCACTCTCTCTCTTCTGGCAGTGAGAGTAATTACACAAACAGTGTCAATGTGTTTATGACATCAAAGATTCCCATTTCTAGTTGCTGTGGTCTGTAGCCCATTTATCTGGCGATCAGCTTATTTAGCATTGTGTGAACTCCTTTGGCAATGGCTTCAAGGCAAGTACATTTGTTGATATGAAAAATATCCCCACAATCCAGGTTTGAGTTTTCAAATGGCAGTTTTTGTTGAATGATTTTGTTTTGTTGAACTTGTAAATGAGAAAATTAAAAAAAACATTACAAATGTGTTACTGAAATTAGAATTTATGTTCGTAAATCTTGTGCATCCATTAAAACATGAAAAGAACCATGTAAACTGACATGTCAAATGTACTCTTAAAGCATTGCAACTTTGTGGCATAAAGCAATTTGTATAGGGTCCCATGTGTTTAATTCATCATTTTATATCATGGTGCATGAAAGTGATTGTAATGTAACTGGTGAAAAATGGTGAAATTATTTTTTTGTGTTAGCAGCATGATGCTAACACACACTCTTAACTGCAATAACACCGAAATTAGTTTTAGCCGACTCAGTATGTGGATGTACTTTTTTAATGCGATAATAAATTATATTTTTGCTACTACGTTTGCTACTCTACAATCTTTTCCCCAAGTACCCCCTGCCAAGTCAATAAACAATATAGGACAGCATCACTTACTATTTTTCTTTTTTGAGCTTTCAGATCTTCTAATTTTTCATCTGAAAAAAAGGAGAAAAAAAATCAATGCCAGTTTAAACATTAAACAAATTAAAAATTATTTGACAAATTATATATTAATAGTAAAAAGAATCTTACTATTTTTTTCAGTTCTTCGTGAAAAAATAATAATAAGCAATTTTCGAAGTAACCAAACTCTAAAGGGAAAAGGGAAAAAAAATGGTTGATTGGTTACATTGCAGTTGCAGTTTAGACAAAGTGTGGAGGACCTTGTGCACTTACAATAACGGAAATATTAGGAAGGGAAGACACAATATGAGCCGACCCATCAGCTGTTCAGGCAGGTACCAGAAATACACAACGACACATGTGATGAGGTAGAGAAGAGATGAGTACAGGAGCAGTCGGCCGACCCATATCTTCAACTGCCTTTGATACTTCTCACTGTATTCCTCAAGAGTCTGTATATCCTGTGAGGGAAATGAGACGAGTGTTATATTAGTACACAAATGTAATCCTATTAGTTTTTTTTTCTTTTTACAATTGATAACATAAATTTCACAAAACTGAGTTCACCTTTTAAAAACTGATCACACAGTCAGTATAATAGAAGTCAATATGGATTAAGCCGTAAATCACTTTTCATTGCTTTGACGCAAAATGCACTCAATGATCACACCTTTCTTTTCCCACTGAAACTCAACCACCACAAAAACTCTGTATATACAGTCCACAACACAACATAAAATTAAGAATATAAACACATGCAACATTACAGTAAGTTATTGTAACACTTTTGGTGTTCTTATGGCATCATGTTTGTTCCAGCTCTCAGGTCTGGATCATTAATGGTATAATTAAGTTTCACAGCGGGCAGTAGAGCTCGACCTTTGGCCTGTATATTTTCTCCTAAATATTTGAATATAATGCAATTTACATAAAAGCCACTGGTGAAAGCAAACTAATTGCTGTGGCTTTAGGATACTGTGTATTAGGACAGGTTTGAAACTGAACTGAGAATATTTCAGCAGTTTTATTTTTCTTCACACTTGCAGCTTGGCGTTTCATACTGCAAATCCAGTCTCTTCACCGCTGAGTTAATGCCATGTCTCTCAACAGTGTGAATGGGTGTCATGTAGTTACATAGATGCAAATATAAGCAAATTCTAGAGCTGTTGAAGTTTTGACAATCTACGACACGGTCTTTAGCAGGACTAAAAACCAGCACACCCCCCATGGCACGCCACCCACCATGACATTGGTCCCTCAGCAGGACAATGCGTGCTGCCACACCACAAAAACTGCTCAGGAACAGCCCGAGGAATGTGACAAAGAGCTTCAGAAGTCCACCTGGCCTCAAAATGCCCCAGATCCAATCTGATTGAGCTACATGGGACGTGCCTGAAAAATTACAATCCATGGAGTGCTGTTGCCATGAGGGGGTTTACTTTGTCTGCAAACAATGTTTGGTTGGGTTTCAAAGGTCAAAGAACATCCACATGAATACCAGGACCCAATTGTACTGTAGCCATGATCAATGTCATTCACCTCATCTGTCAGTGATTTTAATGTTGTGGCTGATTGGTGTACAAAGCAATCAGCAAATTTCCCATTTGACAGAATAGCCCACGAAGATAGATATTTATGTAACCCATTAGAATTTTGCAATTAACAAATGGCTCAATCATCTTTTTTTTTAATATAGAAATGTTACACCACTGCGTTCAAGTGCTGTTTACTCCATCCAAAAATAGCTGTCGGACAGAATTGGACCCCCTCTGGTTACTGGTTACTATGGTTCTATTGCAACATGTGTGCCTGTCACTCTAAGCAATGGTTAAACTGATCTCACATTCAGCATTACAATATCATGCATGTGTTTGTGCGTATGTGGTGTAATCAGGCACATTAAAAAAATATTATAGCCAAAATATTCTTTTACAATAGATGACAGGACTTTTCTAGAAGAAACTAACATGCCCAACACTCTTCTCTAAGCAACTTCAATGCCACCTGACCTCTTCAGTGTATGTGTAGGGTCTCTCGCTCAAAGGACAGATGCTGAAAATAGCCTAACACTAGCTTCACTGTACAAGAGCACTAAAGCCCCATCAGTCAGCCAATGAGGAGCTGATTTGACATTCAATGACACACTTATGGTTAAAAGATCCATGCTTATACAACATGTCAACAAAAAAAAACAGGCTTTAAGTGGTCACTAATACATTCATAACTTATTCTTTGCCATATTATAGAACATCGCAAATTTATTCATATGTTTTATCTGCATGTTTAAATAAAGGAAAAGTACAGTTCATCACAAGTTGGGTTTATTTTCATAGCTCTAGCCATTGGTTCTATCGGTATGATAATACTATAGTCACTAAAATAATTCATGAAAATGGAGTGACATCGCTAAAACAAGGCAAAACAGAGCCATAAAACAACCCCCTGCAGAAAACAACCCACCCGGTAGACCAAAGTTATTTGGAAGAGGAAGCAAAGGTGAACCGCGAAAGTTATTACCCAAGTTTACAGGCCAACCTTTACGGTTGTCGTGCTCAATCAGATATGGTTTTCCAGTGAAATGAGGGATTATATTAGGGACATTACTGGTGCATACACAGTTTTACCTCAAAATGAAGTGATTTAGATAATATGCCAATACTTTTGGCTTGCTTGTGTACAACCTGCATAATTATCTGACTGTTTATTTTTTATTTAGTGAATATGACATTACCAACCAATATAACTTGTTGTAATGAACCATACTTTACCTTTAAGTCTTGTATATGCAAATAAGCAGGTTACTAGTAACCTTCCTTTGATATGTCTCACTGACTGCGGTGTCAATGTGAATAACTGAAATCACTAATCTTATATTGTGCGATGTGACCCTGTACAGAACACGTGGGTGCTTCTGAATTGTGTGGGCTTCATAAACATCATTGGGCATAATTACACTGACAGATGTGCTTGATAACTTTTACTGATAATGCTTCATATGTGTTTCATTAATTTAACTGACAGTGGGCCACTTCTGCAAGTTTGGACACACCCAACTTCAGGGGATTTATCTTATGTTTAAATGTAAATAGGGTATAAGCGGAAAAAAGAGAACAATATTGAATTTCTCACTTTCTCCTTATTTTAAGCTTCAATAAAGGGCAACATGGTAAAGAGTTGTACTGCATTATTTCCACCACTTTTCAATGCATGTAAAAAAAATAAAATAAAATCTATCATTGGTCTGTATAAACCAATTGTTGCAAATTAATGCAAAATTAGAAATAAGTAAAGGCAAAAAGGAAAAACTTTAAAAAGATATATTGTTTAAACATACGCAAATTAAAAATAAAATAAAAACAATAAAATGAAATGTGTTTTAGATCATTCAAAACAGCCCTTCTGGCAATCTATCTCACAAGTCTATTAGGTTTAGCATACCTTGTCGATTCCTTCCAAAATGTCCACAGTTGATGGTTTAGCCTGTAAGGCAAACATTTTCGAATCCCAGTCAGAGTGAAGCAACATCTTTTGTCATAACAACAGTGCAACTTTTTGAAATCAACTTGGAACTTCCTGTTTCATCTTCCCATTTCTGCACATTTTGTGCATATAGCGTGTGTGTGTGTGTGTCTGTGTCCCTCTGTTGTTGGGGATATCATTTATTTAAGCTGCCAAGGAATAGTGATGTAGGAAGCAGTATCAGCACAAACATCTAAACTGTAACTGTAATTGTAAACATAACTTGTAATATATGTAGATCTATCTAAGCATGCAAAAGTCACAATCAGAAAGTTTGGAAACAAACCTTCCACCATGAGATGGCAGCCCCCATGTCGATGAGGGTGTGTAGGATATTCTGTTTCTGTTACCCTCCTTTGATTTTCTGTTACAGATAGCCTCTCCACCTGTTGACAACAAGGATGGGCTTGAATATACTCTCAGTTTTCAGTTTATTAGATACAAGACCATGATGATTATGTATATTATGTAATATATTTGATAATACTGTTTAAGAGAGATGTTGATTTATTTTTGGATGCTGTTTGTATGGTTGAAGAATCACAATGCGCTATACGTTACTAATATCTAATCCTTCTAATACATTCTTGCATTTCTAGCAAGTAGTCTCATGTTATGTATATGTTTATATGTTTTATTTATGTATTGTTTGTATTTATAAGGATAATAGGGTGGACAAAGAGCTAAAATGTATTTCAGATAACACAATACAATAGCACCACAGACAACCGCCTCCACATTACGAACACGAAGTTTTAATCCCATCATCAACTGCTGACAAAAACGGAACATGGTGTTCAGGGCTGCTTTATTAGAATTAAGTAACGTTATTTATGGGCACGTGTAACGTTACCTGAAGACTACCACATTACCTTCACAACTTCAACGCAACGTCTCATTTACTTGAACTTTTATAAAGTCTTCATACGTCATTGTGAAATACAAACACCGTCTTTGAAACTAACGTTGACAATAAACTAAGTTACGCTTGCTAATTTAAAGTAGCAAACTTAACCGTAACTTCCCTCTGTTTACGGAGGCAACTGTCATTGCATAACTACGTTAACTGAAATCAACGGTGACCTAACAGTACTGGTTACGTCGCAGAGGATGTTTTTCATATTGCTATTTGCAGCTTGTGTTTTCTAAATAACTTCTTAAACCACTGGACACATCAATGCAATAAATCGCTAGCGTTAGCATTGACGTACACTAGCCGACCACGGCTAGCTAACCGCGCTAGCTGGTAATGCTACTACTAATGCAGCCTGCAGTTAATCACGATAACTTACAACAGTCATTGCTAACTTCGCTAGGACACCGAATAGTGTAGCTGGAAAGTGCATGAACAAACAGCCAAGTGTTTTGAAATACAGCGGTGTATTTACCTTGGCAGTAGAGCTACCCGGGTTTCACAGCCAGCGGCAGGGCAGCAGTCCTCCTGACTTTAGACTGGATGAGGGCGTCTGAGCCAAGATGGGGAGTGTCCACTAAAAGAACAGCATGCTGGGCCACCACAAAACTTTAGTCTGTGATGGGATTCACTGCCCAGTAAACAGGTGCATGGGAAAATAAAGTCACCCAAGTTAACCGCAATACGGTTAACATATAACAACTTTGTGATTCACTTGTTTGTGATGTTAAGTCTGCCACTGTTTTTGCTGATGGTTGTGAACCACTTAGCTGGACTGCTGCAAGTAGCAGTAGTGGTTGTTGTAGCTGCAGTTGCAAAAGTAGTAGTTGGACTATATAAGAGCTGGACAATATGCCAAAACAAATAAAATATTGTATGTTATCTTAATCTTAATGTGGAATTTTGAAAGTCACATTTCTCTCACAGTGATTTGTTCAAGTTACTGCTTAGATCAGGTTGGACTTGACTGACATCATGCAGTCCAATGGGATGAGCTAAACTGAAATGCAATAAGATATAGAGTAGCCTATTGTGCTATATTATTGATATCAGATTGAGGTATTCTAGTATTGTTAATTGTGTCTGAAAAAGTGTCTGCCAAATGAATGTAATGTAGAGGTAGTTGTCATGCTTAGAATAACAGAAAAACAGCATTAACATTGTCACTGTAATGGACAATGCTGTCTTTGATCTGTTTCAAATTTAAAGCGAGCAATAGAATAATTAGCTTTGCACACAAAATGCAAAAGTCAAACAAAAGATCTGCACACTGGACTTATAGAACCTAGCAAATTTAATTTAACAGAGCAAAATTTCAATGTAGCAGGCACTGTCAAATACCTGATGAAGATCTGATTGAAATGTTGGTCTGTTAAATTTAAATTTGCTGAGAGCTTTCAGTCCAGAGTGGGGATCTTTTGCCTAACTTTTGCCTCCAGTTTGTGTATAAATCCAGCACCTGTAGAGGATTTTTTTTGGATGTGCGTACCCTACTCTGCACACAAAATGCTTTCACACATTCTCCATTCAAGACCCACATCTAATCCAAAAAATCTTGTGTAACATTGTAAAATGCCAGTAGACATACTTTCTCCGTTGTTTCTCCTAGATTTACAGGTTTAATGCATAAAATTACAAATATAACTTAAATAGTGGGATTTATTAGTGAGTATGTGAGCACAGCACTGGCTCGAGGGTGCTCATAAAAGCTAGAGCAGATCACAAAAAAAACATTATGTGAAGGAGTAAAAATGGTGCAAACAATGAAAGGAAAACATGTTCCAACAACCAACCTAATAACCTGTGTGTGTGTGCATGCGTGTGTGTTTATATTCCTTTCTTTTGAAGTATAGTATTATTGTATAGGACTAATGTTTGGCACTAAACAGTCTGTAACTTTGGAAAATACCCATTTTATTTGACTACCTCAGACTGCTGAAGCCACATTTTTGTCATAAAGCCTGCACCAAATGTAATGGCAATCCATCCAATAGCCTCGTTGTTGAGACATTTAACTAAAAACATCCATGTCATCCTCATAGTGGTGCTAAACAAAAGTTGGGGAATAGTAAGTCATTAGGATACATCATCTAGCAACCATAAATATCTACAAAATTTTGTGCCAAAATTTTGTTGTTTTTGAGATATATCACTGGATGAGTGAAAACTTTGATCTGCTGCTGGTGCTTGATAAAAAAGTCAGAGAATCACCTAAATCAGTAGGATTCATCTTCTGGGCATCATTGATACCTTGACCAAATTTCATATCAGTCCATTCAAAAGTTGTTGAGATATTTTAGTCTGGACCAAAGTGGTGGACAGACTGACTGACAGAGTGATATTGCTATCCCTGGAGCCACAGAGCTAGCATGGCCAAACAATTTACAACTGGTGCCATAAAATTTTACTTTGCACTGCTTTCATCAGCCCATATATTTTGGTTTTGGAAGAACAGAAGAAAACTGGAACAGAACCAACACCAAATGGAAGAATTTATAGTTGCTTAGCTGAACTCCCAGACATATCACTCTCACCAACTGTGCCCACGAATGCTTCAACATGCCTAGTTGTTGTAGGGTCAGAGTAGTGCCAACAGACACACCACAAAAACACTGACCAGTGGTCAACCACAGAGACTCGACAATGGCCAAATGGCACTCAAAGGCTGACTGTCCACTCTGCTCTGCTGAAGCCTCATTGGTTGGCTTGGTTTGCTCATTTAGTAGATTAGTAGATGATTAACTGTCCTTGTCACAACTTTGATTCCTTATCAAGAATAACATACGGTTTATGCTTTGATTAGCATCATGGCTGATTACTTTAAAAATGATTTTTAAACTACCTGTTAAACTGTCCTTTTCAGAGTACTTTTGAGACAGATATTAAAGGTCCCATATCATCAAAATACATTTTTATGGTGTTTTGTGTTTTTTATAAACTTGGAGTTGTAAAATAAAAGCTGTTAAAATCTGAAGTCACTTCCTACTGCTGTTCCTCTACCCCCCTCACCACAAGATGGTCTCACAGCTTTATGTTCTAGTAAAAATTTTAGTCGGTTTCTACGTCAAAACCGGATAACCAATAGTCGTCAAGCTTGCATAACCCCGCCCCCTCATTGTCCGCTTCTTCCCACAATTCCCAGGTGAGCAATTGAGAAAAGTGTGGAGAGTGTAGCAATGCCACGGAGAACTGGCCATGAAAAGTGTATTATTCCTGGCTGCAGTGTTTCATCCAGATCATTGCACAGCCTTCCAAAGGAGAAAAATTCTGCAGAGAGATGGATGAATTTTATTTTTGGAGATTTGCCTCAACTGGTCCCAAATGTTTTAGCTGCATTGTACAGGCTACTAGCGAAGTGAGTGGGCGAGTGAGAGAGCGGCGGTGTTTATCTGTGCTCACCCAATTAGAACGTTTGCTCATGAAAAGTAGGCGGTTACTTCCATTTCGCACTTAGCGAAATGACGGAAAATCCAATTTCTTGCTAACACAATTACACAAGTGTTTAATAGACACACACGAACGGTACAGTTATAAGTGTAAGTGTTAAGATAATGGGACCTTTAATGGTGCTGCATGAAAATGAGCTCCAAAATAACTGAAATTAGCACGGACCTGCAATGGCTCATGGTATTCTTCACATTTACCATTAATTGAGTTCTACTGAAATTTTGATGTGGCTCACGGGGTCCCAACAAAGTGTGACCTGACAGTTTGATATACACCTGAACACCGAATAGTAAAGTCTGGTATTGGAAATAAATGCAGAGGTCGATCAATCATTGACATTATTCTGTCAGATAAAGAAACAATTACATGGCCTATGTTCGCATATACTACAGGACTGAAACATTTAGTTAGGTTGCCAGTGCAATCATGACAGTCAGACACTTCCTACTGTCATTTTCAATATATTTTTGGTGGCCTTGTTATCAGACAGGAAACATGGGACGAGAACACGATTACATGGAACAAAGTTCCGCTCTGTATTGAGAAAAGTAGGGACATTGCACTTACATGGTATGCATCTCAGTAAGTCACCAGATTTATAGCCTTTATTTGATCAAGTAATATCATTGAGCCCAAGATTTCTTTCGTACAAACTAATCAAACTACTCAAAAAAGCCAGCCACACAAAAGCACTTACATACAAAGAGTAGACTTTAAACATTTATTTTAATGTTTGAAAACTGAAAAAAAAAATCAATGACACTATAGACTTAGTGTAGCCATAGTGACCAAGTCATATTTTTCTGCAAGCTTTATGTTAATGTTGATTATTTTATTGTCAACATAGCACCCGCATCTTGCTGCAACTTCCTGCCACAATTCCTCAATTCCAGAAGATCCTCCAATAAAAGGCAAGAGCCAGGTTGTCAGGTGATCCCTGGTGTAGGATGTAGCCCACAGTAAAACCTGTGCCTTGGCTGAACTCTATTAGAACTTTGGTCTCTACAAAACCCTTACATGAAAAGTATAGATCCATCACTTGATGATCTGAAAAGTATAATAAAAAAGGTTTTGGCTTGGTAAAATGCAGTGAAGCACTGCAGGCAGGTGAATCATTCAGTTGGCACGCGGAATTAGTAAAACTTAAACTAATTTAAAATTAGTAAATCTCAATCAGTGGGCAGAAGTGGCATATTGCCTGGATTTTGTTCCATATAAAACAGTTGCTTCTGGTTGCAGCTCTTGGCATGGAAGTCAGTCCTATACAAAATATGAAACATACATACATAGTTAAGCCAGTAACCATAAGCAAGCTGTCTATAGTTTGATGATAAGCTAAACATTGCTAACATTGTTGCAGTATCAACATATCTAACCTTAATACTGATTTGCTCTCTGGTCCACATGCAAAATGGTCTGCAGAAGATCTAATATCTTTTTATACTTCCTGCTTCTACCATGTTTGAGGAGCAGGGGGACATACTGTAATTCTGTTTTTACAAAAGGGTTTTCCCTGAAGCTAGTGGTTACATAGATATTTGTCTCTTTAATTACTCAGCCATATCTGAGCACAATTGTATAAATTGTAAATCTTTTTAGCTAAATTGTCTTTTTATTGTTTATCTGTAGTGAGCTCCCCCACTGGTGGTTTGGTCCATTTCCTGGTAGGTACTGGCAGTTTATATTAGGGGTGGGTGCCATCTTGGGTCTTTTTGCTCTTTCTGTGATATCTGGTTGCACATGCTAATACAAAAAATTCCCATCTTCCTTAAGATATAAAGTTGACGTTTTTAATGCTGCACTGCAGATGGCTTGTATTTTTTTTTTATCTTTTCATTTCTAATACTTTGTCTTACTGACATTGTTGGTGTAGGCCCAATTTCCAACAGTAGCCACAGCCACTTGCTGTGACCACTGCAGCATGAGTATGCACATGTTGTGGCTGACAATGCCTGGCTGTGGGTTGGCCACTGACTAGCTTAGTTGTAGTTGTAGTAGCTTGCATATACTGTGAAGAGTTTTGTCCACCAGTTTTTTCAACATAAATGTATTTTATGTTTGTTCTTAAAAAAGCAGTTAGCTTGATGCAAATTTTCAAACTTTAGCATTTGTTTGATGAATTAGTCTTGGTAATGAAAATAGTGATTATTGATACTCATTCATTGCCATTGCATGGGGAATGGTCGTTTTTCATTGTTTGGATTTGGTGCCTGGAAAAAGAAATATTATGGTAGGTAACACAGAAGTCTATCATTGCAGCTAATGCTATGCTAACTCGTGCAGGCTAGTTAGCTCCATACAGTGTGTGTGACCAGTTGCTGCCATGATTGTGAATGTTATGGCTGTCTTTAAGAGCTTTTCTGTGATTATTTAGCTTTGACTGACTATGCCTCAACCTGCAACACAATTTTTTTTAGTACATGCAAGGGTTGTGCAGACCTACTTAATTGTTTTGTTAGCATTGGCTTATTCTTCCTGAACAGTATTGTATGGAGTAGCTAGCCAATCAGTCATATTCTATAGCCATATAGCAGCTTAGCCACAGCTACATCCATGGTTACAACTGAAGCCATAGCAACAAGTGGTGTTTCTGTGCCTGACCCACAGCCAGACAAACAGCCACAGCGAAGGGTGCGTTAACTCCCACTGTTGTCATAGTAAGTAGCTGTAGCTAGATACGGTTAGCTTTTTTGTCCTCCATTGCTAACGCCACTGTCAGTCCTCTTAAAGTGCTTTGTACTGTATGTGTTCTCTTTCAGGAATCCATGCTTTCATCTGCTCAAACTGAAAAATGCTACCTTTCATTGGTCATGAGGGTCGGTTGGTTTCGTCACGAGTTAATCCCTTGCTCTGGTTTTGTTGCTGAGGACAAGAAAGGGTTCAACACTCCTACTATGTCAAAGATGTCAAAGAAGGATGATGTGCTGATGTGGAACCAAATGCACCCACTTCTGAAATGGAAGCACAAGGTGAGTACATAACAGAAACAACAACATCCTAGTTTAGGTTCTGTATCCTTTAACCATACATTTCGAGATTGGTCATAGCCTATCAACAAAGGTTTCTCTCTCCCAAGCCTCCTTCAAGCAAGGCTGAGAAATCCGGCCTTCTTTTGGCCAAATTTCTAGAACCCAGCTGATGTATAAGTTGCAGCCCTTGGTAGCCTAGTGTTTGTTATTGTGTTCTCATAGTCCTACAGAAACCTGTAAATTCATAAAAAATTATGTGACCACATACTTACCAGGTATTTGTGTTCAGGGGGTGTCATTCACTGATATATCAATCCATCAAATTAACAGGATCAATGAGAAAGTCACAACAAGTGATAAATAATGGAAGCTAGGTATAAACTGTTCTTTTTACCATCACAGGGTGGTACATTCTATATAAATGTGGTACATTTTTGTCCATCATGTCTTGAAGGTAATTATATCAATTATGGAGCTTACTTAATATAGCTTAGATACATCTGTGTATAAGCGTGTTCCTATAATGAGCATGGTATTGTGTTTCAAGCTGCTGGAGGAATGCAACTCTTACCCAAATGCACTTCTTCATGGGAGTAAATTGGGTTGAGGGCTGTATACTGTGGTGAGTGCTATGCACGTGATGGTGCTGCTGTTGTGATCTGAGAGGTTGGAGGTAAGGTGGCCAATGATTATATTGTGAAATATGGAGCAATTTGTCCTTGTTGAATATGGATAACGGGTTATGGAAACAAGAGGAAAACTAGAGTAACAACAACTGGCTGACTGGGTTTGTCAAGCAGCAATAGAAGTTGGACAGCAACAGAGAGTTCTTTGAGTTTGTGAATATGATTGATTTCATTTTTTTGTTCAGTATGCGCAATATTTCAAACTCTAATTACAGAACATCTGAAAACCAAGTGGTGAAAACACAAACCACATCGCCACAATGATGCTACTTTCCTATAATGTGAGGTCGGATTCATGAATATAATCTAAAATCACAATGTTTCTGTTTGTATTTAGGCCATTGTGAGCAATGTGGCAAATTTATGACTTGAATGACTTGAAATATTGAATTTTTGCATCTATATTATCACTTATTTAATTCTGATATTTAATCCCATATGGTTACATTATCTAGAAATTGTTTCTCAGTTGAATTTCCACAGTGTAGCCTTCTGTATTTCACTATACGCTGCCATATAAAACCACAGTGTATATGCAGTGATGTATCGCCCATTCTGTGGTTCATGGCAGTAGTGTGTTTGGGGTACCAATAACATTTTCTTTTTTGGTAGTCCATCACAGAGTTCATATCGCTGTAGGAATAGCTATGGATACAATCAGGCCATTGTAGACACATATGTGTAAATGAAAATGTCATTTTACAAATTGTCATCCAGATACATACAGATGCACATTTTGAAGTGTGCAAAGTGCATGTTTTAATGTTTTAACAAGACTAAGAGTCTACAGCCATGTTTGCAGCTCAAGGCTGTATTTAGCATTACTTTGTGCTAAATGTAAGAGTGCTAAGATACTCAATGGCAATACTAACATGCTGTCGTTTAGCAGGTACTGTATATAGTGTGTAGTATGTTAGCATGCTAACATTTACCGAGGCTAATGGGAATGTTATTGGATTTGCTGGTATTTGGTCATAAACTAAATTATGTTAAAACTTTGACCTGATGATGGGGCTATATGAAATTCATCCTGTGGGGAACAAAGAATATTTGTACCAGATTTCAGTTGAGACAATTCTAGACACTCAAAACCACAAATGTCAACCTCATGGTGGTGCTAGGTGAAAAGTCCAGGGTATCACCAAAGAAGTTTGGATGAATATGGGAGCCAAAGTGGCTGAATGACTGACCATCACAATGACATTGCCATCCCTCCATCCACACCATTTGGTCTAGGATGGCGAAAAAAAAGCCCTCTTTTGTTTTGTTAAAATATGCAAACACTGTTTCCATGCCACATATCACCCTCCTTGAAGGTCTGATAAACAATGTATTCAGTCTTATTTTGTAGATAATATGATCGTCTTGAATACACTGAGCATATAATGTACAGCGGAAAAAGTGTTTATACTTTTTTCCCCAAGGGGAACGCTCACCATAGGAATCCTTTTTGCAACAGTTGACATGACTTCAGGTTTCGCAGTGAAGAAGAGAACAAACAATTTTACATCTACCTTTCAAATATGGGAATGGGTATTTGATGCTTAAAAACCTTTGGCATAGAGTATCACATCAATCTTGTGCCTCTATCCATCCAGGTGTTTTTTTGTTTTTACTGGCATTTGAATGTCATACTTTCAATTTCTGCTTTGCCGCTGGACATGAATCTTCAATTGTTTTAATCTGTCTAAAGCAAAAACCAATGCTGTTGTTTAGGGGCTGACTGTGTGCCTACATTTATTGTAATATTTTGCTTTTCTGTTTTATATTTCTGCACTCAAAAGTATTCAGGAACAGTTTGGGTAGATTTGAAATGCATAAAGAGATGTGTCCTTTTGAAGCACTTCCTCGGTTTCTCTTTAACATCTTCAGATAGCAGGGAAGTCCCATTGAAGAGGTCACTGGGGAGAAGTATTCTCACAGCAACTTATGGTAGTAGCTGCACACTTGTTTGAGTCTGTCAACCTATAAATGTGTTCATTGTTGGAAAATTAAACAAACTTCCAGCATTAAACTTCAGACAGGTCAGGATTGTTTCTTATCTTTAGTCGTTGCTGGATAAATCTTTTACATAATATGTCATTTTAATGCTCTGATGAAGGCCACTAGGCCAAAACGTTAGCATGTTTGGTGACATGGCCAAAATAAATTGGTGAACTTGAGATTGGTCCACTTTATTCTGGAACCTGTGTGTGTGCTGCCTCTGTACCTTATGGTACACAACATTGGAATTTTTAGGACTTTGGTTTAGCACCACAAAACAAAATACTGGGCAAGCGCATCCTCAAGATCTAACTATCTTTTACATAAGCCTTAAATAATTCAAGGCTACTGCTACATATTTTGTCAAACTAAAATGTTAAAATTAGAAATCCCTGAGGACTCCGACTCATTAAAGAATTACACCAGAGACAGGTTTATAACAGGTCCACAACATAACGACTGTAATGAAAATTAATTATACTGGCAAATGTTGCCTGAAGATAAAAGTATATGTTGAAAAGTGTTGAACAATTAAATTAAATTAAAAACCATCCCGACATCACCTTGATTTAGGACATATTGATACTTGCAGAGGCAGCCAATAATGGTGTGTTAAGATTGTAGCAGTTTCCAATGGGATATGGTTGTGTGTGCTGTCAAACCTGTCATGAGTTAAAGTGTACCAAGTAATTTACAGTCATTCAAAAAGTGAATCTCAATGAAACTGAATTAACCTTGGACCCACAGGTTTCATCAAACAGTGGAAAATATGGTTTAACAGGGAAATTGATCAGGCATGTAAAAACATATTTTATTGTGATTTTTAAATTAACTGCATATTCTATATGTGCAAACTTTGATAAACTGCCTTGAGAATCTTGATATCAAGCCTGATTCGATGTTTTTGGGCCTTTTGTTATTTTAATGTATTTTCAAGTGTAACTGTAAGTGATAGTTCGGCACCATTCAGTTGTGCCAGAGTCTATAGGTGTCATCACCTCAACCACATTTTTCCACAAATAAATAAATAAATAAATAAAATGTATAATGTTGATGTAACCAGAAAAACTTTCCATAGAAAAAAAAAGTCTTCTAAATATATTTTTACTTTTTAGATTTTTCAAACAAAATATGAAAAAAAAATCAAACAAAAACTGTTTATAATAAGGTGCACCAGGCTGTGTATCAAGAACAAGTCAGAAGAAAAGCAATTTATTGTACCACCTTAACCATACCCAGGACTGCTGGAAGAATGGGTGTTTAAACCAATAAAAGCAATTTCCAAAGATAATTGAGAACATGTTTCAATACATATGCATGAAAAAAAGGATTTTCCATACGACCGACTCAT
>JBBPCS010000001.1:16842624-16857624 GCA_037974645.1 Hollardia meadi | reverse complement strand
GTCATTGTGTGAGTGAAGAGGTCCTAACACACTTGTGAAAACACTGGATTTGATATAATGAGGCTCAGCAATTTAAATAAAAGGGATGCTATATTGCATGTGTTTCGAGTTATTTCCCATTATCAACGAGAGCCCCGGTGTAGACTGCTTTGTATGTAATATTTTTAAAACCCTATCTGTCAAATATCACCCTTCTGCATTGCATTCTGTGTACCAGGACTGTCGCTTTGTTCCAAGTCTTTTGTATGTCTAATGACTTCCCTCCGCGGGTTGTTAGCACTTGACAGCAGGTCTCAAAACGAGGAACTTTCTTACAGTCATGTATTCAAAGGAGCTCCATCTAGGTACATGATTGGCAATTTTTGTCATGATCCTCTCATTATTAACATAAAAATTGACACAAAAGACGCGGTCCAAAATTATATGCACCTTCTAGCTGATTAGGGGTGTCCCCACAGAGCCAGAGGCTGGTTGTTGGAAAAAGCTATTCCTGCCAAAATCTCAGTCTATTAGGCCCATAGTGAAGAAAGATATGCTGCTGGGCAGAAAAGCAGGACCTTCTGCTGTCTAAATTTAGATTGCATTATTAGCTCACGTTTGTATCTTCAAACCAAAGAAGTCGAGCCAGGCTGGGTTTGTCACGCTGATACATGCCCGACAATTGAGCCGCATAAAATGTGATTCAGCTATTCGTGGTTTAATTTGTTGGATTTGACTAATACATTAATCTGAACGGCACAATGACTGGGACATTCATGGGGACAGAATGGATACTCTGCGTGGTCTGTTATTTTATTTTTCCCAAATATGTATAAGTTAATCCAGCACAGCCCATGAAAATTGGTCTACTGGCACAACACAAGGGCAAGCTTTTAGAAAAAAAGTTTTTTGTGAGGTCCAAAATTTTAGGTGCTTAACTATTTATGTGTTTTTGTCATAAAGAGTCTTTGGGATATGAATCAGATTTTTTTTTAGAAATTAATATTCGTGTGTGCGCTTGTGTGTGTGTGTGTGTTTGTTTACAATGCTGCCTAATAAACGACTGCTTGTAACCCAGGTGTGATTTTTAGGGTCGGCCTATCCCCTAAAGTAGGACTATAGAGCAAAATAGGAAACGGTCGTGAGGGGCTGCATGATGAGTTATCTGGTAAGTGAAGTTTCTTCTCGTTGGTCTGGTGACGGGACTGAGGTCTTGCTGAGAACAGCAGCAGAATACGGCAGAAATCCACTCTCGGATCTTTGCCCCGAAGCCGTGCAGGTAAAGTCAGCGCTGGCGCTCCTCGAGCCCAGCGCGCTCGCCGCCTGGCTGCTGTGGCAGCTGAGACACGAACACGGACCGGTGGCTGACGGGGCGCTGACCGCCGCCGCCGCTGCCGCAGCCGCCGCCGCCGCCGATGCCGCTGCTGAGCTATTCAGCCCTGCGGGTGACTGGTAGAGTCCCGGGTGCCTGAAGCTGCACAGGAGCTCTGGCCGCGAGTAAGGGTGGGAGAGTGCCCGGAAGGTATCAAGGGGCCGGATGGAAGTGGCGAAAGGTGACGAGGCGGCACCGGTGGCGGCGGCGGCTGCTGCTGCTGCCGTGACACCGACGTGCGGGTAGTAATGTAGAGGCATGTGCGAGTGGAAAGGGTAAGGTAGACTTCCTGTAGCTGCCGCGTGCGTCATCATGTATGTGTAGAAGCTGGGGTCTGCTGGATGGGGCCAGGACATCGCCAAACGCTGCCTTTTATCCTTCATCCGCCTGTTCTGGAACCACACCTGCACAAAGAGTCAAAACAAGGCCCATATTGAAGCTGCCATGTTATTCCCAAGCTCTAAATTTAGACCCATGAAGAGTGTGTGGTTCAGCGTGTGCCCAGGACAGACACTCATCCCTGCAGATTAAAATTTCCTATAAAGGCTGTTGAATGTGATCAATTATTGCATGTTAGAATATAGGTTAGGCCCTATTTAAATTAAGTAGATTTTTTTTGCAGTATTTTTTTTGAAAGCTAAAATTAATTAATTGCAGTCTACACATAAAGATAAGTATCCATCCATAAGCGTGATTTGGCTACAGGTTTAAAACAAAATTAGGCTATATCGCACTGCAACATTTAATAAGCAGAAATAATATTAGGATTGTCACTGCATTTTCTACTGCAGAGTATTATTGTTTTGTGCATGCACACACGCGCGCGCGCGCGCACGACATTGCTTTTTGCGCACAAATACATCCACACAGTGTACAAGAATAACGCAGATTAAACCGCAGCCTACCTTAATCGTAGTTTCGGGCAGATTTAGCGCCGCGGCTAATTCACATCTTCTTGGTCTCGACACGTAATTTTCCCTGTAAAACTCCTTTTCCAGTCTTCCGATTTGTTCTCTGGTGAAAGCAGTCCGATACCTTCTCACTTGGTCGGAATTTGAATTGTTTGATCCTCCCGATGAATTACCGTTCATATTTGCGAGGGAGTTTGAGCTCGAAGAGCCAGAATTACTGTCTGAAAAACCTAAAAAAACATAAAAAGGAACAAATTATTGATTTGTGTAATATTGTAATAATATAGGCTACTGCGTGTGTATGGGCCTACAGAATATTATAGCTGAATCATAACAATAAAACGTTTTTTATATTTTATGTCAAGAGGCAAATGCAAGAACATTTTTGTTCATATCATTTAAAAAAATATTAGTCTTACATTTTACATTGTATTATATTAATAATAATAGTAATAGTATTCTAATGGTAATATCAATTTATCTTTATTTTGGAAATAGAGAATAGAAACAAAAATACATGCTATTTTAACATCAAACTACAATAGTAGCCTAATAAAAGCAAGATAAATCTGGTGTGAAATCCAATGTTACCTTTGTTGTTTTCCTTGTGCTGGCTCGGGGAGCGATGCGCAGGGCATCCCACCTCCACATCACTGTTAATATCTGAATCGGGCGAAACTTCGGAGTAAAGGCTCATTTTCTTCCTGCTTTCTGACGATGAAATTTCCGCCGAAGAGGTGTTTTCGCTGTTGTGGTGTGTGCCGAAAAGACTCTCAATTTCAAATTTGCCTTTCGTCGGGATGTCCCCAAGATTTCCATGAAGAGAAGCCGAAGTTATTCTCGGGCTTAGCCGTCCGCTGTGCTGAGAGTTTTCCAGGGCCTCCAGCACTGAATTTCCAGGCGTGTCTGCGAGCCTCTTCCCTGCGACGGGACTGTGCAGACCTCTCTCCATCAATATCATCTCTTTTCTTATCCGCTCCATCATTAAGACGTGCAAGACGAAGGAAAAAAAGAAAAAGCCACACACAACACTTTGTCCAGGGGGGCTGGAGCACCAATGAGTTGTGTCGGAGCTAAATCCGCATGCAACTCAGCAACTGCCTCTAAATAACTGTCTCTAAAGCTTTTTATAAGCAAGACGCAAAAAATGAAAGAATCTGAATGCAATCGACGAGCGACTGCTCAGAATGAGCCGTGCATCCTCCCCACAGCAGCGAAATGTCATTCATCAAAAGTGGCTGCTATTCGTTGTTAAAATGCTCGGCTGACGTTGCTCCAATGATCATTTATTGTAACAGGTTTATAAGCAAATAAATAGGAGAGGGCTGTCACTTGATGATGGAGGCGGCCTTCGGTCAGACGAATAATATCCAAGTGGAGAGGAAGAGAGAAGTGAGGAGCGAGGTGCTTGTCCCTGGGTTGATCTCTCAGTCTGTTTTAGATTGCTCTTGGGTTTGGCCTCTTGGGTGAAATTGACAGTCTGATTAATAAAATGAGCGGTGCAACATTTCCCTCTTCATTTAGGAATATTATTATGCTTTGATTCTCTATTGTTCCCCTCCTCTCCGTTCACCCTCCCTCCCCTCTAATCGTTGTTCTTTTATTTATTGTCCTTATTTCTTATTTATTTATTTTATGTTGGGTTTTTTTGGGGTACAATTTCTGCGACTTAATCAGTATGTGGAGTGCATTACGATTAAGGTGCAAGTCTGTGATAAGAGATGAAGAGCGTTACTTTAATAGCTTTTCTGAGATTTTTCATTTTCTTTCGGTGCAGTTTATATTTTTATTTCGTTTTTGGATTCTTTATGCGTCAAAGACACATTTTGATGCGGTGTTAACGCGTGCATCTTTACACATTTGCCGACGCAGACTTATATATTCCTCAATACATACAGAAGTAGTCTATTTGTATTTTCAAATAAAGTAACTAAAACGTGTCAGTAATCCTTTTTAATTTACCGATCAATGACATTTCGTTGCATCTAATTCTTTACACATAAATTGCTGACTTTAGGCTAATTTACTTTCTTTAAAAAAAAAAAATGTTGATTCAAACGAATTACTCATTTTTAAGAGTTTGCATTTCAATATTTTCGTTTATAACAGAATCTCTAATCAGTTTGAAGTCGTTGCCTCCCCATTCACCTCGTCTATGTGTCAAAACCTTTATTAACTGCATGGTAGTTACAGGAAAATAAATGAATGCCTGATATAATTCTGACGGAGACTCGATATGTATAGACATGCATGTACTCTTGGCTTCTCGATGTGAAATGACTTTTAAAACACCGTCATGTTGTCCTATATGCGTCCTCTGGCGCCTCCTGCAGGTTTTTTGATATTAATTGCTGTCATAGATATTAGGTGTAGAATGGGAGGTGTGGGCTATGTTTACCTGATGTCCTCACTTGTGTCTGTTTAGCCAAGATTAATGTATATGACAATTAATAAATGGATAATATAAATCATTATTTTAGTTAACATATTTATTAGCAATTTTAGGGGAGCCTGAACCTGCATGAGCCAAAAATCTATATCCCTAACCTGACACTTTCTGCCATTATTTTTTCTAATATTGGTGAGAAATTTAACGGGATTCAAATCAGAACAGAATCTCCTGTTTAGGCTACCAGAAAACACAGAAATTGAGACTGAATGGCCTCACAACCAGGATAAGGACCTACTGAATCTTGAATTTCACATAATGCAAGCAGCTAATTTAACTATATTTCAGCCTCCAAAGTCATTTGTTCAACAAACTGTGTTTATGTAAACGAATGTTCTAATATTTTTCTAAGGAGAACTGTGTTTACAACTTGCAGAATAAGACCAATTAATGCATTGTTCACTAAATGATGCTGAGGTTAAATGTACCCATCACTTCATTAGTGGACACTTGAATAAAAAAGAGTATTGTACTCAAGTAGCACACTGATATACAAGCTCCTCTAAGAGCTGAGGGAATTTACATTTATAATGATTAGGTCATTTGCATACACCTGGATTAATTGTGCAGCTGATGAATCTTTTTATTACAAGAGTTTTTAAGAGATATTTTCACATTGCAGACACTTCTGAATTTTATAATCCTTTAATCTTAGACTTTTGAAATGTATTTTTAAGTTTTTCACTAATTTTACTTACCATTGTTGAGCGTCGTACCGAATCTCACTATTCTGCTCAGCTTGTCTTTTGCCCAGCTAAAAAAAAAAAGTCAACTATAAATCACGCCTTTGATAGGTTAAATTTTTTTAAATAAAGTGGTCAGGTGATATGCTTAGGTTTGTTCATATGTCACTGTCATCTGGCCAGTATCAGCATTACCTTTTCTGAATATTACTCTTCTGCTACATTTATACTCACACATTAAGTCTTCCATCAAGCTTTTCTTCAGAGGCTGATTCATGGCGCAGATGCATGATCCTTATGCTCTTCAGTTAAAGTGTTGCATTGATGAACAGTAGAACACTGAATTTACATTTATTTACATATACTTTGTTTAGAACATTTTGGGTCTACAGACATCAATCTGAAGTTTTAGAATTCATACAGAATCACCCTAAATCACAGAGAGGGTGAAAATACAGAATAATGCAGAGGTCACAGGGTTTTTCACCCTTTAGGTTATAGTTCCTACCTCCTGTCTGTCATGTGGAGCCACCAGTGTACAAAACACTTAACAAACATGCAGAGAATTTGGGTTTATAGAAGAGAAGCTAGATTTAGAATGGGCGCAGCTGGGTTGTGTGAACATTTTCAAATGACTTCTCTCTTCACTCGTACTGTAGGTGATCACAGATTTAGGCTTCCAAGATGGAGAGGGAAGGAAAACACTGGAGTGGAAAGTTTTGTTGGCATAATTTGTTAAATCTCGTGATTTCATAAGATCTGAGGTAATAATATTGTAATTTGTTCGTCTGTGTCATGAAAATAGCATGAAGCAAACTGAAATTAATTGTATACACTCAAATGGCAAATCCTGGGCATAATGATTTAGGCTAATGGAAAATGTGTATAATTATTTATTGATATTTTTAAAAGTGAATATGAAACACACCCGCCAGGTATAAATCTGTTGGGTTGGCTAGGTTTCACAAGGAGGTGCAAATCAAAAAGGATGGATTTAATTTATTTAGCGTATTTAAGGACAATGCAAATTAATCAAGATTTCTATACATTTAGCAGTTAGCCAGCTGGCGTTCAACTGCAGTCCAGGTCCACGTATCACGGCAACCACAACTCATCAGGTAGAGACAAACATGTTTTGCCACTGTTAGCTATAGCTAGCTAACAACCACAAACTGTTATGGCTGTTAGAACATGAAAGGCCAGGAACAAACTGAAAGGAACTTTGAATGCTACTCTGGTTTCAGCCTCTCTCCCATCACGACTTGACTTATTCATTATTTCCCAGAAGCAAGCCCAAGTGTCTCACTGAGGGTAAACAGAAAATGTATTTTGGTTATTAATTGACAGTGATGTAACACATAGCCCAGTTTAATGAATTTTTTTTATGTCATGTTTTTTTCTCATTTGGGAAGTTGTTCCTCGGAAATGTTTTAACAATCAGAAATGGACCTCCAGTTACAAAAGGTTGAGAACCCCTGGTGTAAAACTAATCCTTTTTGACATACATTAAATTGAATACAAAGACAAGATGTTTATTCTGTTTTGTTTTTTTTGGAAATCTACACTCATTCTGAATTTGATGCCTCCGACATGTTTCAAAAAAATTGGGACAGGAGCAACAAAAACAGACTGAAAGTTGTGGAAAGCTCAAAAAACGCCTGTTTGTAACATTCCACAGGTTAATTGGTAACAGGTGATAGTATCATGATTGGGTAAATTGGACAGTTTGTATGACTGGACAGTTTAAAAATGTTTCTTAACACACAATTGCAAGGAATTTAGGAATTTTACCATCTACTTTCCATCATATAAAAGGGCCAAAAACCAACGCACTGCATTTAAAACCAACATGATTGAAGGATATTACGACATGGGCTTGTGAACACTTTGGAAAACCATTGTCAGTAAACACAGTTCATTGCTGCATCAACAAATGCAAGTTACTCTACCATGAAAAGCGAAAGCCATAGAATTTCCCTTTTAAAAACTTTTTGTCTACACTTACTGAGTGTTGTTAAAAGAAAAGTGCTAAACATGCCCCTGTCCTTTTTTGGGATGTGTTGCATGCATCAAAATCAGAATAAGTGTAAGAAACAATAAAGTGTATCAGTTTGAACATTAAATGTATTTTTTTTGTATTGTTTTAATTTAACATAAAAGGATTTGCAAATCATTGCATTCTGTTTTTATTTACATTTGACAGATAGCACCCCAACTATCAGGGTTGTAAATGGAATTCAGCCATCATTCATTTTTATTATTACTGTGACAACGGAGGTGGTGAACAATATCATTGGCATATTGGATAAGAAGCAGAGTTGTGTAGCTCTACTATCTCTCTACTATAGCTCTACAGAGAGAACTATCTCTCTGAAAAGTCTCAATGTGTCCAAGTTGATGAGCTCACCTCTAACTGGTTAAACATTAGTTAGTGCATACCCCAGGGGTCTGTTTTAGGTCCCCTGTTTTATAATATATATTTTATTATATTAATAGTTTAGGTCAAAATGTTGATGCCTCAAATTTCCATTTTAATGCAGATGATCCAGTGATATATTGTGCTGGTTCCTCCATTACGCCGTCTCTTTGAAATATTATACACATTCAGCTTTCGGCAACTAAATGTGCTTTAAAATGAAACCTGAAGACACTGAGGGTATTATTACTGCTCAGGGAAAGAAGTTAGAAGTGTCTCTAGTTTAAAAGGTCGTGGTATTGGCCTTGATGACCACCTTTCTTTTAAACCTCATGTTGAAATTCTCCTTAAAAAGCTGAGCTTGAAGTAGGACCTGCGTCACTTTTGTGGCCAGAAGGAGAGTCTCTGCTACGTTTGACTGGTTTTTGATTATGGCGATCTGTTATTCATAAACGCACCTGAACGTTGCTGTTAGATACTGTATATCACAGCGTATTGAGATTTGTTACAACTTGTCTTCTTTACTCCAGGGCTGGGTGGCCATCCTTGACTGTTTGTAGGCTCAGTCATTTTTAAAAAGATTTGAAACGGAGGGACTTGGCCTCTACCTGATTTTACAGATCTACTAAAGTGAATGGATTGGTTGATACTTGTCTCTGGTATTTTAAGTAATACTATATTTTAGTGTCTGTGTTTTATGTTTACTTTTTTGTGTGCTTTGTATAACCTGTTTATTCTGCTGTCTTTGTCATGTCTCTTTTAAAAAGAGATCTTTGATCTCAATGGGACTAACTTGGTTAAAAGTGGGTTAAATAAACTAAATTATAGCATTTATGCTTGTGCTTTTTGTACTCTGACATGTCAAAATATCTTCTGTGAAAAAGGCCTATTAGTGGCACATTAGAAGACAGAGATTACCCTGACTGTGTTGCCAGTGAGAAGTTAGGGAGGTTTCTCAGCCACTTCAACACAGTCAGTCTTGTCAGACTCAGCCTCTAGTGGTGATTAGAGGGACTGCAACTTCAGGCATTTGCTGCAACGTGTAGCCATGGCCATCACTTGGTTTGTAACCTCATCTCTCTGAAGAGCTCCCTTCAGCCTCTGACCCCTCCCTGAAATGTATTGCAGTCAGTGAAGCAACTGCTCTTAGACATTTTTTGGTGAAATTTTGATGATGAGTTCAAGAAGGCACGGATAACATTGTTCAAATATTACAATGTATTTGTCAATATAAATATAAATCTGTTAAACAAAAATGTGACCCATATTCAGAAATCCCAAAACTTCAAACCCGGCATTTTCATTGCTTATCATAGCAGTAAAATAATCAGTCTATATGATAAAATATTTATGGAAGATAACGCACGCACGCACAGACACGCATGCACGCACGATCGCACGCACACACAAACGAAAGGGTCAAGGGTCAAGAAGATATAAATGAGCAACTATTGTGGCATTCATTAAAGTCTGTCCCTTTCTTGTGAACACAACACGATATGTCAGGAATCACCTTGAGGGAATTTCTTCAGATTTGATGCACAAGTTAAGATAAGATATTCCTTTATTGGTCCCACAACGGGAAAATTTCTACTCGGACTCAAGGATGAACTCATTTTATTTTTGGGGTCAAAGATTAAGGTCACTGTGGCACTTTTGGCTATAACCTATAACATATAATTCATATGCTAATAATAATAATAATAATAATAATAATAATAATAATAATAATAATAATAATAATAACATTTCACATAAATGTCTAATAGGATAAAATGATGAAGTTACAACAGGTCAACTTCACTGTGATGACATAATGTTCTGCAAAAATGTTTTTCTGGCCATTATTCAACGCCATAACTCAGGAGCAGAAGGGGAGATGGCGACCATATTTCACATTTGCTCAGCTGCTGAATTGGTCACACTAAACTTGGGTGCCGACCTTGAAACTCTACTAATTGTAGAGCTTCTGTGCTGCCTGGTTTAAGGTGTGTGTGAAGCATCCACGTTGTGGAATTTGTAGCTTCTTTGCAGCAACATCTGCATTTGAAGCATTGTAGTTCAGGTGATTGTCGTTCCACCATGTGACCAAGCTCTCTATCAGTCACTACATACATCATGTGATATCTATGTGTGCCCAGATAGGAACAGGCAGAACTGAACCATTGCATAAAAACTGAGTTCTACTTCCCATCCCTCTAAACCACATGAAGATTGAGCCCAATGATGACACTGCTTAATCCTAACAGATTTACACACAAAACAAAATGCAGATATGTTATTCAAAGTCTTTTAATAACTTGTAGATGTATAAAAGCCATTGCACATAAACTATTTTTGACCCATCAGGTGAGAGGCTTTTCTTGATTTTACCCTGGTAGCTTTAATCCACCAGGAAGTGATGTGGACAGAAGACAGATGAAACATATGTGTTTTCTGAAGAGTCTTTTAACCCCATAACTATTTAGTGTTTTCTTCCTCCATTTAATGAGGAGTCTGTGTGCCACGCTGTTCCTTTGCATACTCTTTACTTTAAACAGTGGTCACTGTCCAATTCCTAATATAGTCTAAAACAACAGTCATTAAAGAAACTAGTGTGCCTGTCAAGAGGACATCAAATTGTATGTATAGTCTAGATATGGAGATCATTCACTTAAACACTACAAACTCTATCCTTCAAAATTAGTCAAATACTGAACTACAATTTGCATCTCACTTTACATGTAAGCTGCGGTTCAAATCGGTATGTAAAACTATGTGCTACTGGTGACTACACAACATGTAGTTGCAAAATAATTACACGTTTTGCATTTGTCTCACACAACTTTATTTTTTCATAATCCCCTACAGTCTCTACTCATTACAGTATCTGTCCACTGCCGTCAGCCAATGAAAAATGTGGAGTTGTATGCCTTGCTTTTGGACAGTTTGTCGAAGTGAGAGCGCATCTTTATATTGATATTAAATATTTTAGATTTTATTTCCAAATTTACATCCAGGAAAAATATTCCAAATTGTACCATTATAGCATTCTCAGCCTTGAGAACTCACTGAATGTTTTTGATAGTATTTTTCTCATGCTATGCAAAATAAGATCATTGAAGGCTGCTTTGGTAATAAGGGATGCTGAAGCATATTTTCATCTTCCCTTTATGTCTTTGCAGAAGAGAAGATTTCAATGACTGTTTTTTTCCCATCAGATTCAAATATTAACACCTACAGAGAACTGAACCTACTCATTAATCAAATGTTTCAGAGCTAAATTAAGCTGTTGCGTTGGGTCAATTTCATGCTATAGTGCCCTTTTAAGATAATTGGCTATGTCCAATTCCTTAAGTGAGAGTGCCATCTAGTGGCGACTTCTTGTAAATGCAAATAACCCAAATAACTGGACCAAACTAAATAACTTCTAAGGCACGAGGCAGAATTACATGCTATTATTGTAATACTACTGAGTGAGATCAACACTTAAAATAACTCAGTAGTTGTTTGTGGGAATAAATTTATTTATATCTAATCGATGATATACCCACATTGGCTCTCTTCATGTCCAGCATCATTAACGGTAATAAACCGCAGATATGTCACTAATGAATGCCATGCTCGGAACTGCTGTGCATTCAGTAGGCCTCATAGTAAAATGTGACAGTCAGACTATCTGGTTTAAAACAGAGTAGCCAATGTGTTCAAGTGTTTTGAAAATTTCAACTGTAATATTTCTTTATTTTTAAATGATATGTCGTCTTCTTCGGTTTTTGTCATTAAGAAACTTATTATAGTAAAATCTTTTGTGAGATGTTAAATAACGAATAATATCCTAACTTCTCAGTATAATGTAGCCTAACCGGTTCAATAATAATATGAAAGAACCTAATAACATGTTAATAATTGGAAAGTAATGCGGAAGTTTTAGCTTTCTACTACTCCTTATAGCCTATCACTGTATTATAGTAAGTATCTCCAAGTGTATTAAGAAGTAGCCAATCTTTAGTCCTCGAGTCAGACTTACACCGGAGCTACTTGTTGATTCATTCAACTTAGTTCCGTTTCTTGCTACCTAAACAAAACTTCTTGTACAATATTGTCAAATTTTTTACATTTTTAAGAAGTAGGCCTATTTGAATTAAATTTGACTTTTGGTGATGATATTTGTAACGTAGCCTGAGTTTTTGCAAACTTGTACCTATAGGCTTATAATTTTCAAAAAATTATTAAGTGCAACCTCTGGTTACGTTGTTTTGAATCTGTTCATTAAATTTACCGATATCTGTGGGATCAGTTTGGCTCCACAGTTTAATCTCGGATCTTCACTTTGAAAGCTGGACAAACTCATTTGACCCACGTGAAATGTTCAGCCTGGGATTTACCCCGATTAATAGGCCTACATTCAAATCTCATTCTATACCGCGTTTAAAATATTCCGTATCTGAACCAAACAACCAAAACATTTCAGCGTTTCTAAGAACAGTAACCAGTCGATAAATAGAATAGGCGATCCCGATAAAGGGTGTGCACACATTTGCTCTGTAAAATCCTCTACGGTCCTGTAGGTTCTAGTCTGTTAGGCCACTTTGGAAAAGTCTGTATGAAGACACAAACTCGTTTCAAAAGTTCCATCAACATATATGGACACAAAACTGAATTCAGCCTATTTTTCCATGCAAAAAGTGAGTCCGTCTCCAATTTACATTTGTAGAAGAGAAAAATTAGCCAATTTCGTGTCAATTAAGGCGGAAATGGAATTAAACTATGAGCCCACTTTGACTTCTGCTGACTCCAAACACCGTTGGGATTTCAACACTTCGGGAGATTCAAGGCAACGTTTGCAGCCCAGAGAACTTGAACGAGGGAAGCAGCAAGTTTATTACCAAGGACAATAGACGGCGCATAGCTTCCTTCAAAGGCCCTGGAAAACTACCAGACTGAAGCTCTCCAATTCGGCTCCTGGCAATCTAAACATGAAAGACGAAGAGCTGTAAATGACACTAAAACTCAACAGTAAAACTTCAAATTTTGTAATCGTGGGAACCTGTCTGTCTTTGTGACATACGGCTGTAGCCTAGGCTTAACTTTAACCCTGCGTGTCTTTAATAAAACATTTTGAATTTTGATGTTTTAAAGGGTTTTGTGTAGAGAACTCGTGTTTTATAGTCCATTTGGCTGATATGACCTCTGCGCAGTTTGTGATTAAACACCACGTTTTGAGAATAAATTTTAGTGTATGAAAACATAAAAATGACGCACACTCACACTAGTTCTCAACAACAGTAGCTCTTTTCATTAAGATGGAAACAATTGTTTTCATTCCATTTCTTTGGCAGTAGTCTATTAGAAGGTTTTCTAATGCGATAAATATTTTTAATTCAATTGATATTGCTCACATTTTGTTTGTTTTTAATTTGCTGAATAGCCATAGGTTACAGGATGGCCACAATGGATTTACAAATGCGTTTAGGTAGTCAGACCTGAATATTTATATTACGTTATGAATACACAGCCTAAATAAGTAACCGTTTTCCAAACTAATCGTATCAGATTCAAAAAAGCTTATGAAAAGATCTGCTTTCATTTGCTGTCATTCGTTAGTTGTGTAATCAAATCAAAACTCAAATAGCCTATTTAGATTTCACACATATTCGGTTTAAACACGTGTTGTGTCGTTCCTACCTATTATTTAATTTTCTACATTATATTTTTCTTTATTTTTAATCCCTAAAATAAGTGTCGCTATTACACATGTTTGCCAGATGTTTGTTTTTTTTAATGTTTCTTTTATTTGTTGCAATTGGATGTTCCGAGTAGCCCTATAGCATAAACAAACATACCTATAAGGGTGACTTGCAACAGATGCAATTTTTGTCGTCGTTTTTTTTTAACCCTTGACAGGATTTTCTTCGCTTGTTTTATTTTACGTTTAACAGCTAATCTACATTGTTCCAGTGACACTGATGATGAACCTACTGCTGTTTATTTGCAGAATTAAGACACTGACGAACAATGAAAAGAGCAAGAACATCACGGGAGAATGAAAGCCATATATGGACTTGTACTGCCACCTATTGGAGTACAACCGCAACTACTCGACTTATTAGATTGCCTAATAAAGTGTTTTTGATTTTTTTTTTTTCCCTGTCTAATTTAAATAGGCATATCAGTCTAATCTCTTTAGGGTGGTAAATTTTTATACAAATAAATACAATAAGTCAAAAATAAGTCACAAGGAATCCCACCTGGAGATTTGTGTGCTATTATGATTCCTTTATTGCCTCTGAAGTGATCAGGGAGGTCAAAGCAATCATCCCCAATAGGCTACTTCCCACTATCAGATCACTTGTGCTGGCGATCTATTTATGAAAGATAACAAACGCACGCACGCACGCACACACACACGCACAGAAATTTCAGGGAGGCAAAAGAACAGTCCCAAAGACACCACAAAAAGAGCCAAATAATATTCTACCCATGTATGTTTATTCTGAGCAGGCTGTATTGCATAATGGGAATATTATAATAATTGCCTATAATAATATAAGGTTAAGCTTCCATGAGTGTATGAATATACGTCTTGAGGACAGTACTGACAGTATTTGATAGTGAACTAATACTGCGGGTAAAATCCACTTGGACAGTAGTTGATATTTAAATGTTGACTGTGTTTCACATGTAGGACAGGGTAGCCTAATATTTTTGCAGTTTATTGCTAACATTTAACTCGACATTCACGGTCGTAAATGTAGCTACATTGGGGCTGCCATACACACTCTTGATGACGGTTGTAATGGTTTTTCTTCACTTCGGCTGGTTTTAAAGATTTCATCAACCTAAACTGCACTATAGTTAACTTATATGGCCTTACAAATATAAGGAAATAGGGTTTATATAGAAACCGGCATGCGGTTAACGCAGTTTTCAAACTAATTCAAGGCTGCCAATAGTTTTAAGCAGGTTACGGTGAAGTACAGTATGTTTTCATCCTATGGCCTACATCCTATCCGACACAAACAAAGGCTACATTGTTTACCAGAGAAGGAAAGCAACACCTCCAGGGCCACAATGTAGGCCTACTGTAACTAATATATAACTTATTGCATATTCAATGAATGTTAGTGTAAGACTTATCTATCTATCTATCTATCTATCTATCTATCTATCTATCTATCTATCTATCTATCTATCTATCTATCTATCTA
>JBBPCS010000001.1:16828946-16842524 GCA_037974645.1 Hollardia meadi | reverse complement strand
ATCTATCTATCTATCTATCTATCTATCTATCTATCTATCTATCTATCTATCTATCTATCTATCTATCTATCTTTTTTGGGAAAATACAAGTGCGCAAGACTTTGAGCATTTTAAACATTATATCCCCAAATTATTCTGTATATTTATTATAATTGTGTACTGAAAATACTTCACAAAGCATATGGATGCGGGCGTGCATTGTCTCTGGTCTCCAGTGGTTCATTTAAGCCTCTTTCTCAACCTATATTCTTTAAGAGTCCGTCCACAGAGTCACTTTGTTATTCCTCATGTCACGGCACAATGATGCCAAAAGAAAAGTTTGTACATGTGCCTTGTAAATAAGAGCTTCTGAAAATTGACACGAGTTAATATTCTTGAGATAATGCGGACTAAACGGTTAGAATTTAAATTAAACCCCCCCCCCCCCCCCCCCAACCCAATACCAAAATATTCTCCCGTGTATTGCTTTGCAGTATTCAGAGCAAGGGTGGGGCGGAACAACATACTTTGCATATCACGTGACTCTGTATTAACAAATCAACAATTACCTACCCTTTATTCTTCAGGAGTTGCTAAAAGGCTTGCAAGAAACGTTTGAGGAAAGCTCCATGGAAATGTGTGAGCGGAATCCTTTAAATCCCGGTTATGTTGGTTCTCTATTAAATTTTGCGCCCCCTGAGTCGCTCTATTTCTCCAACTTGCGCGGTAATGGAGCCCACATACCCGGGCTGCATCAGCTCCCTTACAACAGGAGAGAGGTGTGCACGCTCCCGTGGACTTCAGCCTCAAGTTCGTGCACGCCTGGACCAGCTGCACCACCACAGAGCCGCGCCTTCGGAGGCTACTGTCCGCCGTTTCTGTCCAACTCGGGCTCCATAAATTCTAACTCCTCCAGCGGCCACGTCAAGGCGCATCTGGAGGACTCGGCTCGATGCTTTCAGAGTACAAACCACAAGACAGAGGAGCCCGGCAGGCACGATGAAGTTTACGTCGGGGAGCACGGAGTCGCCGGTAACCGCGGTTACTCAGATCTGGACAGCCGGTCTCACGGTTCTGCGGCCCAGCTTGATCCGGATTCGGCGGACCCACTGCACGTGAACGGCACTAAACGGGACCACAATCCCGTTCATCCATCATCGAGCCACACGACTTTTGCTGAAGGTAAAATAGTTGTTTTTTTAATAGAACTATTTCAGGCTACATCTGAGCTTCTTGTTATTGTGTCTTGTCTTATGTCGAGTCCCCTTTGTCACATCATAACTAAAGACTAATCATTTTATATTGGCGAATGTTTAAGAGTTGTATAGATATGGCAGAAAAGTGCATTATTACTGTGTCTGGGGTTCGCAATAATATCAGCCCCAATTTTTTCTTTAATTACAGTAGTCATGATTTCAATATTTTCTCGCATATGTTTTTGTTAACCTTTTTCATTGTTACATAATACATGAACAACATTACGAAGCAGTGCAGCTGGGAGCAGTTAATTTCCTTGCGTTTATACAACAGCAGCTGAACTCGGTGTTAATTTAAAATATAAAACTTGTTTCTACCCTCTGCCCTCTCCAGGTGCCCCGTGGTGCTCATCACACGTGAAAACCAGAAAGAAGAGAAAGCCTTACTCGAAGCCACAGCTGGCTGAACTTGAGAATGAGTTCATGATGAATGAATTCATCAACAGACAGAAACGGAAGGAGCTGTCCGACAGGCTGGACCTGAGCGACCAACAAGTGAAAATATGGTTTCAGAATCGCAGGATGAAAAAGAAACGACTGATGATGCGCGAGCAAGCTTTCTCCGCGTACTGATGACCTTTGGACTTGATCGTGACCAGCAGCGCGCAGAGAATATGCTGTGTTCTATGAATGTTACAGCACATCACGTGCCCTCCGTCTGTGGCGTGGACTTGTATTTATGAATGTGTATAAAATGTTTATATTCCTGTCACATAATGGGATACATTTTATATCAAGCCCCAACAACTTCACTGATATTAATGGTAATAAAGAAATGCTTTGCATGTTGAGATATAATAGATTCTACACAGCTGCTCTCCAAATGCGCAGTAGGCCCGGGCTCCTGCTTGGCCTATAGCCACATACGGGATAATGATAAACCTTTAAGCCTACCTGTTTTTTATGAAGCTCAATTTTCAGACCTATTTAAACAGTAAACACGGTTCTATATGTTTTTGTGTGTGTTATGTGATGGCCTGCGCATGTTTAGCGTAGGTCTAATGTGGAAGCAAACAGTCAAGTTCATGTTTACAGGCGGATAAAGCATTAACAAAAGTCAGTATTGCAAAAAAATATATATTATAATTGCATGTCTATTTTGTAATTGCTGTTGTTCAATGAAATGCCCGATTTACCAACAAATTGATTGTAAATGTAAGAATTGCGTTTCCTATATGGCCGCTTCCACAGTTAAAGTCTGAGGAGACTTGCGTCGCATTTAGAGTGGGAGTTGTTTACTTACAATGCCTGCAAAAACAAGCGAGTTTGTGAATGGGAAAAAAAATCTCATGACGTTAGTTCAACTACATTCTACTTGTATTAAATAAGCGTGTTTTTTTGTTGTTGTCAGACCTCGTTTTGTGTTGCCATGCAAAAGTAAATATATTACTATCACAGATCAGATGCATCGGAATCACTCTTGCTTTATAAATGCCTGAATTATGAAAGAATATTTCACTTTTGGATTGAACCGATTTGTAAATCATTCAAGTACGCATGTTATTGGCATTAGAGCATTCGACCCCTTTACGCACGGACAAGAGATTTTGTAAAAAGTGAATGCAACCTGCGGATTGATCAATTTATAAATAAATAAAGATCATTTTTAAATCACCTGTACACAAGTTATTGTGCATCATGTGATACATTTTATATTACGTTTCTTTTGTTGTATTGAATGGCGAGTTTAACCTATAGACTTCAATATACTGTCGTTGTATTCACGATCGTTCACTCAGTCGCTCACTCGTTGATATCGGTGTGAATATCTGTAAAAAATAATCTGCATTTCTTCAGACACATTTTACTTATGAATTTAAAATAGAGGATTTAGTCAGGAAACCTCAGTTTTCTTTTTTTTAATATTTCTTTTTTATTATGTATTTGTTTATCTATATTTGGCTGCCTACAGCAGTGGAGAGGCGAGTGTTACCTTTTCACTTTTAAGATAAACGGAATAATCCTCACTTTATAAATTGATCATATGTGCATGGAAGGACAATATTTGTATTTGCTTTCTAGGAAACCACCCCGCTCATTTAAAAAGTGAACCTCCTCTGCATTCAGCTACACGTTTGAGCTCTTTATGTATCGTGTAGGTTCAAAAGAAGATTAAAAAAAAATCAAATATTTTCACAAAGGCTTATTCAACTTTAGTTTCGTGTTCTGTCGTGTCAACTATTTAGATTTCTTTTACTTTTCCTATGACACGTAATTCCTGCTCACAGTAAATGGGCCTATACACAGCAACAGCTCACACCAACAGGCCAAACTATCAGGGGGTTAGTGTGGCCAAATGGATCTGGTGTAATTCAGAAGTCAGGTACGGATCCTTTAATGTCTCAGTGTTATTTGATGCATTTTATACGCCAGGTTCCTCTGTGCGTTTTAGAAGCAGTTTGTGCTATGAGTAGGCCTATATCTGCCTGGGTCATTGTCAATATTTACAAAATATTTTATTATTGTTTTCACATTGTGGTTGACAATTGACTAAATTTAAGCCTGCAGGTCACAAGTGGTCACTCTGCTTCTCACGGCAGAGGTTCAAGTTGCAGCCATCAAAGAATTACCAACAGAGTGAATCTACGGATCCTCCCATTGCATCATCCCACGTCGTCATCACTGCAACTGTCTGCAGAACTTTACACTGACTGCAGTCGCATTAAAGGTTCATGAAAGTCAGACTAACATTTCAGAACTAATAATTTGTCATGAAATGTAAACAGATGGTTTCTTCCATTAGTGACTGTTATAGATCTCCGGGTTTGTTTGTTTTTTCCACTTTTACTCTTTTATTTTGTGGAGCTGTTGTGTATTTTTTATTTGCGCCATCTTGAAATGTTTTTAGTATATTGTTTATGCACACAGTCTACACACATTAATTCTTTTGCTGCGGGCCTGTTATGTTCCAACTCGAGGTCTGTCTGTTTTTTGTCATCTTAAAATCCTTCCCACGCAACGCGTATTTCAACCAGTATCAGTTTTTTCTTGCTCAGACTATTTTAAACGACTGCACCGAGTTTTCTATTCGCCTGCACGCAACGTTTTCCTTTCGTCTATTTGTTGCTTTATTGCTTTACTGCCAGACTCAGACAGCGTCATGCAGCATCGGCGACTTAAGATAGTGGGGGCGCCAAAACAAAGTTAAGGTCAAGTTAGTAGGCTGTGCGTTGCTACTTCCCAGAATATAAGCACAAAGCTAAATGTAACCACGATGAACCATTTTCAAATAGTCAGTCATATATTTGGTAAAATTAAGGTTTATATTACGCACAACAAAACAAGCTCAGGAACGCCACAGTTTAAGTTGAATTCAAGTTTGCTCCCTCAAAACTTCTCGCCTGCATTTGACATTTGAAATGTTGACGCTTAGATGTAATTAAAGCTCTGCTGTGAGCATATATGAACATTTTATTTGGTATTTTTATTCATTTTATATTTGTTGTTGTATTTTTGCAGTTGTCTAATTTTACGCCATTGCTGTCCTCACATGATTTAGTTCCCAGTTCAACAATGGAAAGCACTTTTTAACTTTGATTTTAAAACGTGCAGTTTAAGCTTTATTATTAGGCCTATTTATTATTATTAAACATCACATAATATTTTAGTGCAAAATTGCAGCAATAATAGCAATAATAATAAAGAATGAAAATTTCAAAATACATCACAACAAGAAACAGCAAAGCAACAGGTCGCCTCAACTTGGTCTGTTTGATAAAGTAATTTAGTCTCATACAATTATTACTTTCTTTAACATTTTACTATAATAATATTGTTGATTGTTAGTGATGAATAAAGGGTTCTTGCTCTCTTCAGATTGTGCGGATTAGTTTTCAAAAAAATGTCTAATTTCCAATCAAATTTTTTTTTGTAAATGAACACACCATTGGTTCTGCATGTTGTTCTGCTGGAGGGGTTTCAACGAGCAGTGTGCTAAAAGTTGAGCTCAGAGAATCCGACCACAAAAGCTGCTTTTACCCCCCAATAACAATAAAATCAGTCGCCTTTCAGCCGCTTCCACATTGCGTGTGACCTTCAGGCTTGAAGCAGTGAAGAATCTGCTTGTCTTCTGACTATCACGTGCCTAATATATTTAAATATCTGTCTTCCTTTTTCTACTGCAATAAACATAAAAAAAATGTACTCACAGAAGGAAAAAAAAAACATTGATGACGCCTGAAGACATTGTGTCCGTTCACTAGTGTTTTAACTCCCGGGCCTGAGCACTGCAGGCATGGCTGCCATCGTGCAATAAAATTATCTGGGTGCAGAGGGCTTGTTGGTGAATGTTTGGTGGACATCACCTCGACCACAGACGGTCAAAGCCAGTTGTTTTGGACTTGGCCATGCTGAATGTGTGATTCGTGCTTGCGATTTTGACTCAGCTTGTGTTTTTTTGTGGCATCCAAAATCAACATTTGCAATAGCCAGCCAGACCAGTAAGCTGTTTTATTTGGCCGTTCCCACACGCATCCAGCTGCATTTATTATTATTATTAAGGGTGTAGCAAATGAGAAACCAAGCAGCAAATTGTGTGAAAATATTCTAATTGAAGCAGATTTTAAAGCTTGGGCACACATGGGCTCGTTTGCATGTTTTACAATAGAATGCAACAGAGCAGTTTTGTGTTCTTTTGTGGCGCAATGAGCTTTTTAAATTGCATCATGCTGTAGACCAAGAGGATTGTATCTGATGGTGCATTCAAATATTTTCCTGCTGCGTATGTGTGAATATATATAGGCCTATATATATGTCCTCCAACCATCCTGCACAGTGATACCACGCAATAACCCATGGATTTCATATGCATAAAAACTGACTTAATGAGCCGCTTGTGAATCATATTTATTCTGCAGTCTTTTCGTTTGAATGTGCAGCGGAAGTTGGTGCCATTCACCTCAAGCTTTGCGTTAAGCGAGGAGGTCAACTTCAATGTTTCCAACTTAACTGTTGCCACAAACGCTCGATGATTGCTTATAGTGCGCCATATTTGCTCCAAATCTATTGACAAATGAGCGCGTGCGGCTGTCATTACACGTCCTTACGCGGCGAATATGATGCTGCTGTAAAGCTTTCAATTAAATATTCCAGCGGTGGTTCACAAACGTCTTTTTTCCGTGAACTATAGGGCAAGAAGGCTGGAGAGGAGTTTCCTCCGCAGCTAGGCAGCCAATGAAGTCTCTTGTATGCGCTCACATGAGTTTCTCTGGACAGTTTTTAATGACTGATATTGATGTATGGTAATTTCTTGGCTGGATCACATGACACAATTTCCTCAAGAATCGATCAAGATGTATCGCAGGTCTGCCTACGTTTCCGATTTTTTCTCCCTGGCGGGATCTTTCCGCACGCCTGTGGTGCTATAGATGGACAAAGTTTAGCGCAGTCAAGCTGCCAATTCCTTCCCTCGGTTGCAAAGAGGAAAGGGGAAGAAGAGATATGACGGAATACGATGATCGCAGCTGTGCGTCAAATATGTATTTACCGAGCTGCACTTATTACGTTTCGACGCCAGATTTTACATCAGTCTCCTCCTTTTTACCACAGACTACTTCGTGTCAGATTAATTTCCCCTATTCTCCCAACATAGCTCAGGTCCAACCTGTTCGAGAAGTCGCTTTCAGGGATTATGGACTGGACCATCCCAGCAAATGGCACTACAGGGGCAATTACGCGTCTTACTACTCAACGGACGAGATCATGCACCGGGACTTGATCCAGTCCTCCAGCAGCAGGGCGGATGTGATATTCAAAAACGAGTCCTTGTACGGCCACCGCGGGGGGACGAGTTCGCCGTGCAGTTTCTTCACTGGCATCGGCCGAAATGGGGTTCTTCCCCAGGGCTTCGACCAGTTCCTTGACACTCCTAACTCGGACAAGCCCAACGCGGAGCTCCCCAAACAAAAGACGGACTGTGCTGTTCCCGGAGATGCTGCGAATAACAACCAGGCTTTCACCAAGCTAGAACAGCACAAAGCTGACCCGAGCGGGAGCGTCGACGAGGACTCATCCTCCAACTGCGGCGACAAGAACAACCAGCAGAGTAAGTCGCTATTATTCCTCTTTGTCTTGGATATATAAGGTGTGCAATTCAGACAATAGACTGTCTGGACTGCTCTGTGTCCACTTCCGTGGTCGTTCAGGGTTATGTGCCTCTTTATAAGCATGCAAAAGCCTTTATATCCTAATAAGATTTATTTTACGGCTGTAAAGGTATTTACAATGGGAAATGGTTAAGTAACCATACTTTAACGGTAGCCTTGTGTCTAATAATAATGCCGTGTTGCTGGAATTGGTTTCTATTGACAGGGACATAAAGAAAGTTAGATATCGTTTTTTATTAGTTTGTTTTTATCAACTTGTAGGCAATATTGTGCAGGTACAACAACACTTTTAGGAGATGTGGGATGTGATGAGAGTCTGTTTTCATACACTAATTTATGAAAAACAGTGCAGACTAAATCCATTTTAATGCATATTAGTGTGTGTGTGTGTGTGTGTGTGTGTGTGTGTGTGTGTGTGTGTGTGTGTGTGTGTGTGTGTGTGTGACACAAAGGGAAGGCCTTTGTGTAGAATAAATAAATGTATTTGTCAACCTGTTAGCTCCACTATAGTCCAGATTTTATGACTCAGAAACAACTTTTAGAAACAAATTTTCACTTTTTCCTTTCTTGCGCAGATCCATCAACCAAGTCCAGGAAAAAGAGGTGTCCCTACACCAAATACCAGATCCGAGAACTTGAACGAGAGTTTTTCTTCAACGTGTACATAAACAAAGAGAAGCGGTTACAGCTGTCCAGGATGCTGAACCTGTCCGACCGGCAGGTGAAAATCTGGTTTCAAAATAGAAGAATGAAGGAGAAAAAGCTAAACCGCGACCGCCTACAGTATTTCACCGGGAATCCTTTATTCTGATATCTGACTCACACACACACACACACACACACACACACACACACACACACACACACACACACACACACACACACACACACACAGTGGTAAGATAGCAACTATACACACATCCAACAGTTAATTTTTACAAAAATCCGCCATTTGGAAAACAAAAACACAAGGTGCCATATTTTTTGCAAACAATTTCTGCATTTATTTATTTGTGTTCAGATATTTTCGCTTTGATGGCAACACACACATTTCAGCAAAGTGCAAGCTGTGCTTTGAAATTATTTATATAAAAATATATATGTAGGCTTCTTTCTCGTGTAGTGTCCATTTGTAATAGGCATGTATATAAAGCACGCTGTGGTGTGAAAAAAAGTAGACAGGACAAATGTTGTATCATAGTCACGACGCTTATCACGTGAACTTAACCGAGCCGTACGAAAATAGCTCAAGAAAACGGGGAGGATTTTTTCTGAAGATTCATCAATGGAGAAATTTGGCGCTTGGAGGCGTCTATAGTCCTTTTATTTCCTTTGCTTTCAAGTGTGGGCTGTTTACTAAACCTTGAACCGTCTAGACAGTATAATAAACGTAGCTGTAAATGTCTAAATAGGGGGCTATTGGACTTTGGTGTCCCAACCCCCCCAGCCCACAAGTGGAGTGAGTCTCTTTGCTGCCTCAAAGTAGTTTCACTCCAAGATCCAAAAGTTTGAAGACGTCAAGAGATTTCTGCGCATCTCGTCCATGCTGCTTTTGACATCTTGGTGGATCTAATTTTACCAGTGTAAGCTGAGGAAGACAATGGAGAATATTCTAAAAAAAAAAAAAAAAAAAGGACCGGTAAATTCTTCAAGTTTATCTGCTTTTCTAGTCTCCCCGTTAAGCTTAATGACGCTTTGACGTCTCTATTTTGCTGCAAAGGGTGAAGAGCTTCAATTTCTGGCGAAAAAAAGCGCGTTTCCATTTTTAATTATTACAAGTGAAACGTTGTAACTCTACATGAAGCTAAAATCATCTGAGTGCCATGCTTCACCGAGTGTTTATCCCTGTGCTGTAGTGTAACTAGCAAAAGGATGGAGTAAATAAATGCATTGATTGGTTTACTGATAATTCATTTGATACTTGTAGGCTAAGGGATAATGATCTCTCACAGCAACAATAGTTTGGCGATGGATTAACGTTAATTTCATCTGTGATGTATCCCATCTACAGTTATTTCCCAAAAAGGCTATTAGAAAGCTGAAGTTTCATTTAGCGTTTAATTGGATTGCCATCATGTCCTACGGTGAAATTACCTTACCAACTGTGAAGGGTATTTTACTTCGCTTCTCAGTGCATCCACATGAGGGCAGACTTGCAGCTTCTGGCTGCCGGCGGAAATGCACAGTTCAGCCAAATTTAAAATCGACCCGGCATGAAAATCATTCAGGAATAATCATTTCAACGCGGGTAGATTCTTATTTCAACTGCATCAAGGAGCCTGAATAATGTCGTGTTTTCAGCAGAATTGGAATTTTCTTTTGAAATTCTTTTCATTTTAAAAGTCCAAAATCACTTAAAAAAATAAATTAAACAATTCAACATGATAGGTTACAGTTTCTCAGAAGAGAATAAGAACACATTGAATATTAATACACTTTTTTTTTTTGCTCAGTTTTTTGCTCCCAGTGTAACTGATGCACTTTTGCTCTAATTTTCCAGTCAGCAATTACAAGTCAAGTGTTTTCAAATAACGAGTCAAACAAAATAAAAATAAGGTACAACTCCGTGTTATCTGAACCTTTATATAAGCTACAGACTTCAATCTCCAACTGAAATCTCTCTTTAATACAAATACTATGGATTTGTGGAGAATTATTGACAGCCTATAAATATGCTTTACATTTCCCTTCATTTAATTTCATTTCAACTACTATTAGATTATCGTTTATCTTTGCCTGAGTATTTGCTTTAAAAAAAAAAAATACAACAGTGACAGTTACTCCCTTAAAGGACAGAAGTGTTGTTAGCTTTTGGTTTGGCCTGAAACAATGTCCCTGTCCTTTTTCGAGTAACTCAACGCTTTATTTTTTATTTTTTGGTAACCTTCTTATGTTGAAAGATCATATTATTATTATTATTATTCTTATTATTACTATTATTATTATTATTATTATTGCGGTTGTTGTTATTATTATGCTGCTACCACTGCTACTTCTATACTACATAACCCGAGGTCCAATTTGTTTTTTGTTTTTTTGGGTTTTTAAAAAAAATACTTTTACGGTTGTGTATATTTTGTGCGTGTAATGATTGTGCATCTTTAATATACTCTCGTATTAAAGATTTTTTGTCTCCAGTTCAGTGCGTCAGATGATATGAATCTATAGCTATCTTATGTTATCTTTGAGCAACTATCATTATCACAGACATGATTATTAAAATAGAAACCTCTGTTGTCAGATCTCTCATGTAAATGTTTTTTTTTTCTTAAAATAACCGAATATGGTGCAACAAGAAATGCAGGAATGTTCTACTCTGTTCCGTTCTGTGATCAAATCTGGGTTAACAAGCCTGTAATTCGTTGTTTGTGAGTCCTGTGATAATGAGATAATTTGCATAATACAAATGCTTATTTGCAACCAACTTTTAGAGCCTTGAAGACGAGGTTGACGATTTACACAAGTTGTATGAAAGCTTGGCGCATAAATACCAAAGATTTTATTACAACTACTGCTTTATAGTGTTTGTTCTTTTATTTGTTTACTTGTAAAGACCTGTAGGATCATAATGATGGTGGCTTGCCTAATGATTTTTGGTCGATGGATACTTTCAGCTACAGTGTTTTTATTTGTCCCCTCGTCTTGGCACACTGTTTATCTTGCACACATTTGCTTTTCTTGCAGACACAAACAATGGAGCCCTGAGCCAAAATAATCCCTTTGACTTTGTACACCAACGCAGGTTTTTACTTTCAACTTTTCATTTGAACATTGGAAATGCCATGTGACAAAATGAAAATAAAGATATTATGCTTAATAATATGTGCAAATAATAAATGACAATTTTCTATCCGTCTTCAGTGGGATTTATTTGAAAAGGAAGACCTCGGGAAAGCTTTGCAGGTTTATAATTTTAACATTCACACATACAGAGATTCTAGTAGCTGAATTTGAACCTGTGAACGTTGGACACACATTTGACCATATATATTCCTCAATCAATTGCTGACATCATGCAGGAAATCTAAGTGGCCGTTGTCCGAATGATTTGGTGCTGTTCCCTTACACAAATTCAACATGGAAAAATCCTACGAGGAAACCCTAAATTAATTGAATGAATGAAAAAGAACTGACAGACAAATAATATATTCACAATTCACCTTTTATTCTTTTGTTTTCTCACTCTTATTTGAATTCAAAGATAATCGACACAGTAAAATATGTGCAAATACAGTTAGTGTGGACTCTGTCGTTGGGGAGCTTGGAGTCATGGTTAATATGAATTTAAAAAAAAAAAAAAAGAAAAACGTGGATTCAATGGAGGCGGTTACACTCTTTCAAATAGTCTGCAGTTGTTGCCTATGCGCCATTTAGGCAGCATTGTGCGCATACGCAGACATGCACTCTCTTGTCCTCAGTCTGTCTCTCACAAAAAGACACATTTTATCCTTTGAAGCATTTTACCCGCTGCAAACATTTCACTGAGCTTTCGTTGTTTAAAGGTTAAGATGCAAATGAAGGTGGACTATTTTCCTCGTGTCAGTCAAGTCGTGTTTTAAATGTAATTTTTTTTTTCCCTCACAGTTTTGCTGCACAGCCTCTCGCGTCCCCCCTTGTTGAAAGCGCGAGTCCTGTACACCAATTTCAAGTCCGCGTTGTAGGTGTCGCTGTTGACCACGTCTGCATCCGCAGTGCGAGCGCGTGCAGGCGGGGAGAGGAGGCAGCGTCTCAAGGCCATTTTCAAATCTCATTGGTGGGCTTGTCATGTGGTCGGGAGGCATACACGGTGATTGTTTTTCCTAGATATGTCAGCTTAAAGGACATCTCTCTCTCCTCTAACGAACTTAACCCCCCCAAAAAATGTCCTTTCCCAGTAGCTCTCCTGCGGCAAACACATTTTTAGTGGACTCTTTAATTAGTGCTTGCAGAACGGACAGCTTTTACTCCAACAGCAACATGTACATGCCGTCTGCCTCAGAAATGGGAACTTACGGAATGCAAACCTGTGGACTCTTGCCGTCTTTCGGCAAAAGAGGGGAGGTCAACCACCAAAATATGGGCATGAACGTCCACTCGTATATACCTCAAATAGATAACTGGACTGATCCGAATAGACCCTGCAGAATAGAGTCCTCCAGTCAGATGTCAAACTATACATTTTCACAGAGCATAAAGGAAGAGAGTAACTGCTGCATGTACTCTGATAAGAGAGTACAAAAAGTCAGCTCGTCAGAGGTCCCCGCTTATTCTAACGTTATTCCCGAATCTGGTCCAGCCGATGGTCCTGAGATCCCGGTTCCGGGCTATTTCAGACTGAGCCAAACTTATGCGAATGGGAAACATCAGGAAAACTACTGCCACGAGCCGCCGAGTCCGAGCCCAACACTGATGCAACTCAGCCGGGTCACCCTGAAACCGCAGTCCTCCTCGGCGTCTTCCAATTTTGCAGAAGCGGAAAAGAAAAGCGAGGACGTCCCGCAGGAGCCGGAGACCTCCAGGACACCGATCCCCGCTGAAAGCCCGGATCCCAAGTCCAGCTCGGTGGAGAAAATGTGCTCCACGGAAGCCTCTGCGTCCAGCCCCGAGCTGCTGCAGAAGGAAGGGAAAGGTGGGTTGGCTACAATGAAAGCTTTTTTATCTTGTGGCACTGCAGTGGAAGGTTCCAGCATCATAAAACCAAGTATAAAACACAAACAACCCTAAAGTCGTAATGTTTAATGAGAGTCTTTCTCAGGTTGCAGTAATAGGCAGAGAATGGTTTTACCACGCAGGCTGCGTGTCCCTCTTTCCTCAGATATTTAAATTCAATCAATGTGAAAATTTAGAAAAAATATTTTCACAATCTGTTGCTTTAATATTTGGGCGTGTTGCACGGTTTTCAGAAAATAAGAATATAACCTATTGTGATAGCCATTTGTTGTATAAATGCTAAATGTAATCATTCCAGGATCTTCACAAATTGGTGCCTTTGCAGTTTTATCTTTGACTACAATCTTCCAACATGACGAAAATCACCGTTTAAAACTGAATGCAAAGTTAATAATTAACAAATTAATCAAAGGTTACATGTCAACGCATTTAAAACTCTTATGAAATCAACTGATTTCTTTAATGTTTCAAGATGAAGATGTGTTCCTGTGGTGCGGCTTAATGAGTTGGAGTTCATTTCTATTTCATAATGGTGGTATGTACGTGACTAATGACACCCACAGCGGGTGTTTAAAAAAAATCTATACTGG
>JBBPCS010000001.1:16802622-16819902 GCA_037974645.1 Hollardia meadi | reverse complement strand
ACACACACACACACACACACACACACACACACACACACACACACACACACACACACACACACACACACACCACAAGAGACCGAGCCATATAGCCTGACTATGAATCGCGCCGTGCTGACTGGCGTGCCACCAGATGAACCAGAATGAAATTCCTTTTTTGCTGCAGAGATGTAGGCCCGTGGAGGGGACTGCAGATGCAATATTAAGCCTTTAAATCTCAAGGGGTCAATAGTGTGAAACATTTGCGTATATACCATCATTTATTTCTCCCTAAATTTTGTCTACATTTTTATGAATAACAGCAGGCGGTGGAGAAGGAAATTTTGTTTCATGCACAAGTCCTATAATAACAGTGTCACAGTATTTGATGATATTTTGTTTTTTTATTTTTTTTTTGTCTTTATTTAGTATTATTTATAATTAAGTCTAATAAGATAACTGATTTTAATCATATGACGTTCTGTCAACTGGCTACTTACTGAAAAACGACAAAAAAAGAAAAAGATAAACATGAAATTTGTCGTGTTTTCACTGGCGCAAAGAACCTTCCGTTCGACGCGAAAACGCCACGACTTCTAGTAAATTGTGATGTTTTTTAAAATCAGAAATGTGTTGCCTCATTCTGAGAACAGAAAACATTGCGTCATCATGATTTTTTTTTGCCACATCTTAAAGAAAGGGGGGATACATTTAGTTTACCAAAACGTTCAACTTTGTGTGTTATATATAATGAAGCTAAAACATGTTGAGGCTACAGTCTAACTGTTCTAATGCACTTCAACATTTTATGATGGAAAGAAACAGCAGGGGAGGGGGGAAAAACCCCAAAAACCCTCTTGGTTTTCTCCAGATGACATATAGAGGGGCTTCTGCTATTATGCGCAAAGATGGGGAGAATTGCTGCAGTCGAAATTCCTTTTTTGTGAGAGGACAATTTACAACTTGGTAATAGACCTTTTTATGTGCCTCCATCGCCTGTCATTGGATGCCACTGGTCATGTGTGAGAGGGAAACGTCTTCATGGCTCTTTTCCTGATTTCCCAGGCGATTTTTTTCCCCCACTGCACTCTGAGTCTATGGCGTTCAAACTGACACGCCACGGTCGGCTTTCTTAAAATTGCTTTCGTCTCATAAACATCTGACCAGCTCATATTTGTGGCACTGCGCCGCTCATTCTCCTGGATGTCAAGAAGAGTGTTTCAACTTACTCTACATATCTGACCTCTTAATGCACCCAAGCTGCACTGGCTCTTCACAGCTTTATCAAAAAAAAATGCTCTGCATAGGTAAACCTCAAAGAATAAACATGGATTACCTCCCGGCTGTAGGTAAGCTTCTCTGCGATCGTGGAATTTATTTACGCTTGTGTGTCTGTATGTGTGTGTGTGTGTGTGTGTGTGTGTGTGCGCGCGCGCGCGCCTGTGAAGTTTGACAGCTCCCTGTTTCATTAGTCACGTAAATTAGCAGCAGGGTAATGGCTGTCGGGTAATGTCGGGTTCACATGTTGCTGGATGTGTTGAAACAGATTGTTTTTGATGCTTTGCTCGCAGAAAAACTTGGGCTATCGTATAAATGAAAATGTGCCTTCCCTGCTGTTGTGCTGCGGGAATCGAAGAGAATTATTTTGCAGAAATAATCAACTGGATTATGAAAAAGGTTTAACGTTTCTTGAAAAATCAGTCAATTCAAGATTATCCTGCAGAAATATATCGGTAGCTTGTGTTGTGAAGTCGGGTTTTTTGGGGGTTTTTTTATGCAGTAATTTCCCCACGAATTCAAACAGAGAGCTGCACGCATTAAACCAAACATTCTACATTTCGTTTTCACTTTGAAGCTGCTTAGTTCATATCCACAAGCATTTTTATATTCCTCAACTTATCAGATTCGACAGTGAACCCAAAGTTGCATCATTTTTGCGTTTCTTTAGCTGCCAGAAAATGTGCGTTGGTCGTCTGGTGAGCCCGCTGTATTTTCACAGACTGCTGCACTATAATGGACACAGAACAAATCTGCTTTGCTATATATATAGTATATATATTCCACATATTGCAAATCTGGCAGAAGTTCAGTTTTCATAGCTGCCTTCAGCTGCCTGGAGATGGGGCCAACTGAACAAAGACAGTATTTCACTGTGGCCTGACAGGCAGCTGCGAAAGTATTTACAGCCTTACTGCAATGCGGCAAAATGGACCCTGGAAGATAGACACAAGCAAGAGGCCTGAGAAAACTAGAAAGGGCTCACTTGGTGTCGGCGCATCTGATAATGTACATATTTGACGTAATCCCTGCATGTATTTGTTACATCTAATTATGCAGAACAATGTGTTACCGCAGGCCCAAGCACACTTTTTTTTTTAAAACACATAGCAGTTTCCATGAATGGATGTGGTTTCCCCTTTTCCACCAGTCCAGTCCAGACTCTTTTGGATTATTGTGACACATGAGAGAGCTTTTGTAAACACATGTCTTACTGTTTAGTTGTAGCCTATGAGACTAAAAAGGCACAATAGCTATTATTTATATGTTTCGTTCGTTTTCCAATTTCACACAATGTTTGATTCGTTGATCATTTTCTGTGTAACTATCACCATCAACATGTTTATTTTGGTTTAGCTGCTTAATGATGAGTAATAACATCCGCACTTCAAAACATGCCCATATTCGCTTGATACTTTTCACATCCACATACCTGCTTCAATTCCAAAAATCAAGGAATACAATGTTACAAAGGGCTGCGATGATTCTACTTGTGTTAACTGCAGTTTCAGTCGTTTTAATAACCTAATTAAACCAAGTGTTGCATTAAGATTCATCCACCCACTTGCTTAAGATGCGCCCACTTAATTCATCTAATGTTAAAATGAACTAATTTGCATTTGAAACGTGCTATTTCTTCTTCCTTCTTGCACATCTGCATCAAGAGTTTAAAAAAAACACAAGACGAGGTGAAATTCCTTGTTTGTATCGATTGACACTTTTTGCAGTGGAGAGGGGAGGGGGAGGGGGGGGGCTTTAAAATGCCAGCAGGAGGCGCTGTTGCCCAACAGTCAGCCTCTCTGCTCCCATTCGGCAGTCTTTCACAAGCAGGTTCCTGAGCACAGCGATTGACTGAGACACGTGGTCATGTGACGTGGTTCGCTTTTCAAATTGGTTTGGGAGAATTGTGTGAGAAAATTTTGCCTTTTTTTCAGCATTTGTTAACCAATGAGATCATCTGCTCTAGTTACTTATTGCTGCATTTGGTGCTGGTTGACATTTTTATGTGTTCACGTCCTCAACAAAGGCAAGTAGTCGTTTACTGACATTAATTAATCAGACAGCACAGTGGATACCTTTCAATTCAGGTGAAGATGCTAAACAAAGTGCTTCAATGGCCTTAACTGTTTGGACATCTTCACACAGATTCTCAAGAGTTAAAACACTGACGGCAGGAACTATTTGAGTGCAGCTCTACTTTAAAAACACCCAGGAGGTCTCACAACCTTCAAATTATCTCCAGGGAAATCACATTTATGACATATTGTACGTAAAATGTGACAAGCCTCTGACATTTATCATACCTGTCCCACAGTGGCAGCCAACCAAACCTCGACACCATCAGCCCTCTGCAGTTTGCACATGAGAAAGGAGGGGAGGGGCAGAAAATGCTCCGCGCTCTGGGATTGGCCCGGATGAATGAATGACATCAGTCTTTATTGCGTCAGGTTCACTCGGGAGAAAAATGTATATAGAACACAAATCATGCATGTTTGACCTTTTTGTGAGCAGTTTAGAGGTTAAAAGACTTCAGATAAATATAAATAATTCAAATAATAAAAATCGGGTTATAGCCTACAAGTGGGAGTAAAAAAGATTAAATTCTTTAAACAAGTGGACAACATCATAGGAAGATTATTAATATGAATGTTCAGTCGGATTTAGTTTTTTGATCAAGCATTTTATTAGTAACACACGACACATATATGAAATGCAACGATGTACGACGCCAGAATGAAATAAAGTGGTTTTTATTTTATCGCAGAGCACCTTGACAGTTGCAACCTGCCTCCTCACTCCTGCGACTTTTCCTCAGTGCACATCAGTGTAATCGTCGTTATTGAGTAAGTGCAACTTTGAGGATTATTTATGGGCCTGCGCGGTGTTGTGAGTGGCTGTGAGGAAACACGTGATGCCATTAAAGTTTGTTTTATGGCCCGGGAGTTGACAAGCCAAAATATAATTCTCATTGTGTATTAGTAAGACCGTCCAGATGGGTTGGAATAGAGCTTCAATTGGCAGGGAGGCTGCACCGGGCTAACTTTACCAGCAATGGATGTGTTTGCTCCACGGTGTGCCATGTGCTGCGGTCTCTGCGGTAAGCTGTGTTTATCCTTATGATCGTGGTATGGGCGTGTGATGTCATACGCATAATGCTCGGGCTATACTATTTCCTGCCTCTAAGAGCGGCCGCAGTGCGTGTTCAGGACAAACAGAGGTGGTTAGATGATGCGCTGCTGGAAGCGAACGGTGTTTAATCTTTGTTTCCGTGTTTGGTTCGAGTTTAAACCTTTTAAGACTCTTGCTTTGCTGGATTGTTATTCAAGCTGTTGATCGACTTCACTGCTACATGATTCAGCTATTTGATAGCACTGATTCTTATTTGCTTGGCGGTGGAGAAATCAGTCTTTTGTTTTTAGAAGATTCCTGAAGAATTTGGTGAAATATCATTGAAGGCCTAATTTAAACGATCCAGCTTTATGTGACCTTGTGAATATGAACGTTTTTATAATTCACAATTCGTTTGTGCGACAATATGAGCTTCTGTTTTAACCACGTTGGAATATATAAACAGCTAAAAAACAGCTTTAATCTTAGAACAAAACATGATATGTTTTTTTCTTCTTTTGCATTATGTGGCTGCTGCTTTATTCAGTGTAGGCCATAATGTATCTCCTCTGCAGGCCTATAAATTATTAATTTCGCCAGTCATTGTTAGAAATCCAGCCGAATAGCTCGTGGTTAAAAAATATTTAGGATAATTTAAGAAAAATTTAATTTTCTGTTACTGTCAGTCCAAAAAAACCTGTTCCCTTACATCGCCCGAAAATGTAATGAAATACAGGCCTCGTGTTTTCTGTTGCTCTCAAACGCTCAACTGGAGCTTTTTGATAGTAAAAGCCTGTGATTGTAACATTAAAAAAAGAGTCGAGCTGAACTATGTGGCCTTTCGTCTAACACAAGCTGTCAGGAAGCGCTGACTTTATCATTCTTTTGTTGGGAATCTCGGCTTTGACCCGTCTGAAGGACTGGCAGGGGAAGGTGAAAGACAGGTCAGACTGTCTAACAAATATTGAAAAGCGACGTGCAAAAGCGAATTTTTTATTTTTATTTTTTACAGATGCAACAATTACTTTAACTGTGGTTGAAACAAATAATTTCTGCTTTTTGTTCAAACCTGAATTTAAATTTGCAGTCTGCAGATAAAAGCCAATACAGGCTACATGTACGTTTTCACTGCGTCATGCCAAGTCGACTAATTCTTTTGATGCTTTTGTGTTTTTACCACTTTCTGTATTCTGACTTTCAACTTGACGATATAAGCCAAGTTGAAAATTGTAACTGTGCAGCCAAATCTTTAGGGCCTTTATTCAACTAAACGACTTAATGCGTCATCCAGTAAATCAGATCATAAAAAGGTATTTTTAAAAGAAAAACAAAACATGGGGCGTCTATGTCTCAATCTGTATTCCAGAACTGTGATGTGTCACATTTGTGCTAATGTGCTTCGAAACAAATGTTCCATTTGAGATTATAATTTCATCCTTTAAATCTGACACTCACTGACTCAAAACTTCACCTAGGGGCCATAAGAATTTGATATAAACTCTCGCACTCAGATGTATGTGCCTATACAGATTTGATTGGAATTATATTATTATATTATATATAATATTTTGTGTGCTTGGGAAAAATTTGCTTGTCCTGACTTTTTTGGAAAATAACAAACATAATTTGATGTATTCACAACTTCAATCTAGCCTATTTGTAAGGATAGTTCACGGAGTTGCAGCAGCAGACATTTAATTAATGGCTCACAGGGAATTGTTAAACTTTTGTACCCCTTTGAGCTGTCACCAGGGCCAAAAATAATTGAACTTTTTGATAAGTTTGTAAATGATTTAGTTTGACCTCCCTGGCCTCTGGCCTCATCTTTCGGGTTGTGGGGATAAGCTCCTCTATATTAGCCAACAAGTCGACGTTGATGAGTTTATAGCTTATAGGTGGCAGCTTGCAAAACTGAAAAAAATATTTATATTGGCCTATTCAAAGAAGACGTTTTTGTGAACTTGGGCTATGATGAAGGGAACATTGACCTATGCTGCAGAGAAACCTGAGTTGACCCGAGATACTGGCTGATATTTTCGTTCAGCTCGTCACTTGCTGCTTAAATTGACAGGGATGCACTGGGCAAAGGGAGCCAGTGGGCTTACAATTTTCTGTTGGGGAAAAGCAGCGACTGATATGACTTTTGAAGCTTTGTCATCAGTTTTCTGTTTGAAACCAACGACACAAACGTCATACAAACCTCTACACTCGTGGAGATGCTTTTATTAGATTAGTGCAGTGAAATTGAATAATCAAAACATCAAAGAAAACGGTGCTTTAATGCGGTACAGGCTGTTAAAAGTTGAGACTGAATAGAATAAGACCCTCTGATATTATTATAGCCTATAATTTGACCTCCTCAGAGTGTCTTTTATCCAAGCTGGTTGTGGTGCGTGCCCCTCGTTGCCTTATATAACCCTGTTTATAGCTTATGTTTCTGTTGTGAATGTTTTGTTTGGCTGAAGTGCTTTACAAGTGAAGGAGGTGGCAAAAAGTGGGCAGTGTTGCTTGCCGTCGTCTATATATACCCTGTAGAACCGAATTTGTGTGATAAAACCACAGTCACAGATTCGATTCTAGGGGAGTATATGGTCGATGAAAAAACTTCGATTTATTGACTTATTGCCATCTTATCAGGTGCTTCGCGCGCTGTCAGATGCTACAGTGTTGGTTTATGAAGGATAGTAAATGTGACAGCACCAAATACTTCATAAGAAGACCTGCATGGAGCATGTTGAAACTCCACGGGCTTAAAGGGGAATCTGCAAAATAAACTATTTAAGTCTGCATTTCTGTTCAGCTCAGTATGTTGGAATGAAACACCAGGAAGGATTTGCGATAAGAAACAAACCCACAGCACACTCCAGCTGTAGCTTTGCCCTCCTGTGTGAGTACGTTTGTGTCTCTACATTATTGATTCCCAGAAGCTGCTGCTGCTGGCCAATAGGCTCCTGAGACTGTTTTTTTTTTTCAAAGGGAAGGGAGCAGATGAAGTGATGAGATTCGTGTAACTTTTGGATGACCCCTGCTTGACAAAGACAGTCTTCATCAATTGTCCTCAGTCATTATTCGCTGCTTTTATGCCATGGGGCTTTTTGTATCTTTTGTTGGTTTCTCTGTTGAACACCATGCCTTCAAGTTAGACCTTAGAAACGGATTTATATTTATACGTGTTTGGATAAAACACCATATGCACAGTCAGTTTTTTTAATTTCCTATGTTTAATTATTATTATTTAAAATTAATGGAGTAAATTGGAACTATATGTCATTTTCTTATTTTTCCATCATGCCTTTTTATTATCCAAATGTGCACACAGATGTTTCAATACAATATTTGTTCGCTTTTTTTTTTTTTTTTTACCACCAGAGTCCAATTTTGGTTTATCTTTATTTAGATGAAATTGCTTTTAGTTGTATGTTTACCCGTTTATGGACCAGCATCACCTCTATTGGCCGATCTGGTCACATGGTTCGCTAACTTTATTCAGTTGACACCAAGTAGGAGGGCTTTATGGAGGGAGGAAAAAAAGACAACTCGAGAAAAATTAGTATTTTCTACCTTCAGAAATTAATGGCCATGAGTTCGTATATGGTGAACTCTAAGTATGTGGATCCCAAATTTCCTCCCTGCGAGGAATATTCACAAAACAACTATATACCTGATCAGGGCTCGGACTACTACAGTCCATCGCAGGACACAGACTTTCAGCATCCAGGGATCTACCCACGGTCAAACTACACGGAGCAGCCCTTCAGCTGCAACGCTGTGCAGGACTCCACAGTGCAGCCACGGGGTCATGTGCAGGAGAGATCCGGACACTCGAGCCCTTTTAGCGTACAGACTGAGCAGGGGGGGCCGGTCCAAGTGGCCGGACCCCGGACTTGTGGACAGCAGCAAAACACAAAGAGCCAAAATGGGATACAAGCCAAGCAGCCTGCAGTAGTTTACCCCTGGATGAAGAAAGTCCACGTAACTACTGGTAAGATTCTTCACTTTCTCTCATGGAGCAACTGAGACCTGCAACTTTAGAAATCATTCAGTGTAATATTTATGGGAGTCTTTGAAAGGCCTCGCCAATTACACAAGTCATAAATTTTTATAGCTCAGGAAATAGGCCGCTAGGCGAGCGCCTGGAAGCTCCTGAAAACATATATTGACCGGTTGTAATGGTGCTAAAACTGTAGCAAATGAGCTTTAAATTCAGTTGAATTCTTTTATTATTTCCTGCTCTCGCTTCCTTGTGGATTCCCTTAAAGTTTGAGCGCCCCGGGTAGAATGACTCCCCTTGTTGTATTGTTTTGGACTTGCATTGGCCACATTTTTGGTCACTTCTTCTTCTGTTTTCTTTCTCCCAGTGAACCCGGATTACACAGGATCCGAGCCCAAACGATCCAGAACGGCTTACACGCGGCAGCAGGTTTTGGAGCTTGAAAAGGAGTTTCATTTTAACAGGTATCTGACCAGACGGCGGCGGATTGAGATTGCCCATACTCTTTGTCTCTCCGAGAGGCAGATCAAAATCTGGTTTCAGAACAGACGGATGAAATGGAAGAAAGATCACAAACTGCCCAACACTAAGGGCAGATCTGCACCAGCCTCCAGCCATCTGCAAAGCATCCAGAAGGATAACCAGACTGATATCACGTCATTATAAGAGAGGACGGTGTCGACGCCTTTAGAGACGAACTGTACATAAAATGACAAAAGGTTGCATCTGTCTTTTGCATGGACTGATGTTTTTTTTTTAAATTATTATTTAACAAAAATGACCCCCAGCAGTGTTGACTTGAGACTGAATCAGAAAATCAATCAGTCTTGAGGTTGGAGAGGTTTTAAAGTTGAGCCTCTTCCTTGTTTTAATTTCCTCAGAGAGACTCAAACAAATGGAAACAACAAACAACTTCTTTTGGTTGTTTTTAGTTTTATTTTTATTTTTGTGGGACGTTTCCCCCCCTATACTGAGGACATTTGATGAGCAACCTCGGCTGATTTCATGGGTTTAAACAGTGTTTCTGCTCTTCTCACGTGGATTCACGCTGGTTGAAAGATTTAATTACTTCATTCAGAACAGGGAAGTCCTTCGTTCAGATAACGCACACACACGCACACACACACAGGTTATTTAAGTTTTTCTCCTTTTGAAACTTTACATTAAATGCACAATATATACTTGAAGGAAACATTATTTCCATAGAGCACGCCTAACGCAAGCTACTTTCCTAAGTTGCAAAAAAAATCCCGACTTGGATGTTTTAACTTATTTTGTACAATAAAGCGTTGAATTTTTTTTTTAGTCTAAAGATTATTCCCAACAGCAAGACATTCCTGTGTGCATACTATTCTGAGTGCCCCAATAAATCTCTCCTGACATCTGTGTAAACAGTGTACATTTTCAGAGGCTCTTTCGTGCCATTTGAAACTCTAACATGAAAGATCATTTGTTCCTGCATGGCATCAAATTGATATTGGATGTTTCTCATCGGAAATAATCAAACCCAGAATATTTGGGAGTATAATTGTTTATTTTTTTCTTAATATGATTATTACTTCGTTATTTATTTGTTAAAAACGTGTACATTTTCGTATAGCACACATGCAATTTTAATTAAAAGTATTCGTTAAACTTTTATTAATCTAAAAAAATATGTTTGAACTCTTGTGCATTATTAGCATGGCTTTATGTAAAGTTTTAGTCTTAGTTAATGTGGGAATCTTAAGAGTTTTTCATTGACACCGAGCTGTCCGATGAGGGGGCTTTCACGTCACGTTTCAAGACAGATATTTCTTGTTTTATACCGTCATTGTCTTCGGACATAAAAGCCCAGAAGCTCTCCCAGTACGAGGAGGTCTTCTTTCTGAAGTCTTCACGATGAGAAGCTTGAAAAGGTATTTCAACCGAAGGTCGACAAAGCAGTAGTGGCAGGTTCATCCAGGGGACACATTTCAGCCGCAAGGACTGACCCCAACACCCATGACCCGCCGGACAAGCAGCATTTTCTCTCCCAGGCGCTATTTTCTTCGGTTTGGAGCGTTTTTCTACCCTGAAAAAAAGCCAAAGCATTCAAAGTAAGAGTCAGAGCGTGAATTCCATTTGCCAGTTCTTTAACAGTATTTATATCAGCCCAAGTCCCCAAAAGGTTCTCATTTGTGCATCTGTCTCCTCATGTCAATATGCAATGTTTTTGGTTTTATTTTTGTACTTGCTTTTTACCTTGTATTGTGCGTTGAGATGCGAGAAGTATATTGGAAAAAATAAAGATTTCTACTGATTATGCATTTAAATGATTGCAAAAGGGCAGTTTTTCGCGAAATTTGTTTTATTTTCCACTCGAGAATTTTGTTTGTGACGAATTTTATTTTCCCGGACCCACTGAGATAGTTTACAATTTCTAATTGCTCAAAATGTTATTTTATTTTAATTTTTTATGGGATTATTTATTGTCATTCGTTTTGCGCCTTTCACAAAAGGAACACTTTTGGTGGGAAAGAGTTTTTTTTTCTCTAAGCACGTGGAGCCATATGGACCCTTTTTACAAAACATCCACAAATGCACCAAATGTGCACGGCATGGGCAAATTCAGCCTCTGTCCTGTCAAGCATGATATTTACTAGCATAAATATATCAAGTGCATAACAGCATATTTTTAAAATATATTAAAGAACGAGTTTTTACAGGCTTTTTAAAAATTTCATCCATTAGCTCTAAAGGAGCGCATGTTTGTGCAAAAACGTTAGTAGAGCTTTTCAAGGTGATTTTATTTAATGAAAGACTTTGACTTGAGTCTTTGTTACAAAATAGTTGTTACACGAGTCTTATATCACAGAATGGAAACAGAAATGAAGTGTCATGCCTGGTAGATTCAAACTGACAAATAAAAACACGTTCAGAGGTGGTACTCCTGCACCAAAACCAGATTGTGCCACTTTTATCAGTAACTGTTTTACGCACATGAATAACTATAGCCTCGATATGATAATAAACCCCCTCGTCTTCACGAGTTATGCCTTTATTGAATGTGACCCACTGCAACACTGACCCCCGACCCTCCACGCCACAGAACCAGTTGTGATACAAACGAAATTGTTCATATGAAGACGTGTGAAAAGACGATCTTCAGCCACTCAGCAGTGTTTTCATTGCTAGTGACCGCCGTCTGATCCCCACGGTGCACGTGCCGGTCTGTAAAGCGTGCACGGGGCTCATATATGCTTGTGTACGTGTAAAATACGAGCTCGTGTCATATAGATTCAGAGAGAAGCTGAGACAAAGTGATGCTACCAATCCACCATCCTGCCATAAATGATCTGCGCATAGATGCTGAAGGGAGGGTGAGAGATGGAGAGAGAGAGAGAGAGAGGGGTGGGGGGTGGAGGGGTGATAGGAGTGTGTGTGTGTGTGTGTGTGGGGGGTGTTATTGACACAATTGGACAACTAAAACACTAGTCTGAAATTAGCAATTTCTAATTTTAAAGTAATTTAATATCAAACCAGTGTTGCGTAACTCTTCGTATTAAAACACGAATTGAAATGAAATGTAGAACATCATTTCCTCCAGCAATTATCCAGGTGAGAGCAGCCTACTACGACGTATACAGTGTGTAGCCATACTGACCTACATGTCTGAACAGCAATAAATGGGAGCCAAAGGCACTGCCATTTTCAATGACACTGCACCCAGTGCAGGAATACAACGTCGTCGCTCTCCATCCGGCCATATTTGATTTCCAGCTGTTTTCGCAGAAGCCTCTCCGAGCCAGACAACCCCCCCTAAGATATATTAAAGTGCGCTGTCTGCATTCAGAGATATAATCCAGAGACTATACCACTCCGCTCTCTATTCTCGACCACGTGATTGTCTAAATAATTAATGCAGCACGTCCCCCTAGAAACACCGCGTCGTCATTAATCGCAAGGACTCTATCAGACTTGAAAACTGAAGAGATCCCCCAAGAAAATAATATCCGATACCCGGCGCAAGCGTAGCCCCGCATTTTAGCGACACATCCGAACCGATGGATGCTTGGGTAGGTAAATATTTCAGCATTTTTCATGTTGCCCGAGCTGGTAAATGGATATCAAATGTCGTGATATTTGATAAATTGCTCCCTTTGATGTGTGCGCTCCGAGTAGAATTGGTTCGTGTGTATGTCTTTTTTTTATTAAATATGTTAGAAATTGTAGATTTTTTGGGGGGGGCTTGTTGGTTTACGCATTTATCTTGAAAAGGATTGATAGGATAAATGGTAAAAACTAAAGGGCAGTGACATGTATTTATGGATGCTCGCTCTGAATAAATGGTCTTTCAGACACATACAGCTCACTGTGGCCCCTCCACAGGGCCCACTGATTCTTTATGTGGAGTCTAATTCAGATTTTTACAAACTCATCTAAATGTTTTGTTAAAAGACACAACATTAAAAGTATGCATTGTTGTATCTTGTTTGCAAAGCAGAAATGAACATATCTTGATTTATAGCCTGGTCGAGGTTTTCAACATAGGATAACAGCTCATTTATCTTTGCTTTTTGCTTGGGAACCCAGTTGATTTCTGCTTTTTTATTGTTCGTGGGGGATGATTTGAGTTTGATTTCTAAGAAGTCGTGGAAGTTTGGGGCAGGCTGACAGTTCTGCCTCCTTGTAAATCATTCTCAGTAATTCCTAAAAGGGTGCGAGGCTGTTGGGGGGCCGGGCGAAAACTGTAAATCTTTCACTTTTATTACCCTCTGAACATATGCTGCGACGCTACCAGTCCTGCTTCCCTTCTTATTCTTCTCAGCAAAGATAACCTTACCGCTCAAACAGCCGACGCTCTCTGCAGCTCCAAACGCTTCCTCTTGCAATTCATTCGGGTCTTTTCCAGTATATTTATTTATTGGGTATTAAACCGTGCCATTGATTTCTTTTCTTTTTTTCCCCTGTGAGTTGATATTGAAAACAATGCAGGAGAAGACATGTCTCTCCCACTCTTTGTGTTTCAGCAGTGTGCGAGGACAGACACAGCAAACAAAGGATGATAATGTGCTTTATTTGAATACAATCCAGTCCCAGCTGGTAGATAAAAAAAACTAAAACATGTCGTTTATTTCATAAATCATTAAAAAAATGCACATCAGTGAAGTTATTGGTCGACTAAACAGGACATCGATAGAAAGCATAACCTAATAGTATTGTTTCACAATATTATCAAAAAAAAAATACTGAAGTGTGGTTCGTTTGAGGCCCACTTTGGACGTTTCGTTGAGAAATTGCAGGCAGTTTCCTTTTTTAAGAACAACTATGAAGAAAATCTATAACATGCTGCAAATCTCAAAGCTGCTGTAACATAGAAAATGCACAGAAATTGGTTACAATAACAAACACACTGCACTACATGCTGCCTGACACAGCATGTGTAAATCTTTATCATCAATACCTCAACATCAGACTAGGCTATAATATAATGCTTGTGTTTAAATACTGAAGTTCAGGCGAGTTTCAACGCTGAATGAGATTTAAAAAAAAGAAGAAAGAAATAGGCAGTGAAACATTTCACACAGTTCAGATGAGGAAATAAACGCCACCCTTTATCAAAATGGATTGGTGAGGTAAGGCTTGGTTGAAGAAGAGAACAATCACGTGAACAAATATGCTTGTATCTTATAAGGCACGCGCCTTTATTTGTCATCACAAAGCTTCCAGAAACACCAAAAATAATCTCCTAATGTTAGCTCCAAATCTGCACGGGCCTTTCCTGCTCTGTATTCCTGTATATTTCAATGGGTGATTGATTGCCAGGGATCTTTTTTTCTGGAATAAGGATACCTTGTTCGCTTTTTATTGGTAGTTGAATGTGAGTCCTTCCATTCTTTCGGGAATACTGTCTCGCTTGGTGTATGGAAATGTCTGAAAAACAGCAAGATCAGGTTTAGGACAGCATTGTCTGCAGACAAAGGGTGAAGGATTTATTCTCGAGACTGCGTGGAAAGGAGCTGAGTGGAGTGAAACTGGTTTATGACAAATTGATTCGCAGGTAAGAAATTGCACGGCAGAAAGCAACCTTTAACCACGGGTTAATATAATGCAAGGAAATATATATGATTTATTCCACTCAGGGAGGCGATGCTTCTTAATGTTGCTCTCGCCGGCGACCGTGCGGACATGGAGTCCACAGCTACCTCCTCAAAAGCAGATTCATATATATATATATATTGGAGAAAACACGTTCAAATATTATGGACAGATTGAGCCCTGCGCTTTTCAGCTGATTTCACGTCTCGATGAAAACCGGCTCGGAGGAAGAAGTAGGAGAGGAACTTTTCTTTTTGACTCTTGGATCGTAAATCACATTAATTTGTTGTCTTATCGCCACAGTGGCGTTTGGGGGTGATTTATGTGGTTTCAACTATATGGCTTTGTTAACCTGAAACCTTATATTATACATGAATTCATATTCGATGTTTTTAAAAGGATTGCCGGGCTGGATAGTTAACAGGGATTAAGGCAAATACTTCGATTTTTCTTAGCATTTGGATGCATTTTCGGTTTGCTTGAATTTGGTTTTCTTTGGTGTTGGCAATAAAAATGAGGCCTGAGTCGCAAAGACGATTAAAGCTTATATTTAAGTTGATTATTCTCCATTTTTGCTCATATACTGCGTACACTCAACTCTTTTAACTGTTGGGTGGATTAATGTATATGCTCTGTGTCTTTATAAACAATATTGTGCGTCTTTGTGGAACCGCTGATGCATTTCTACAGAGATCTATAAAAGAAAAACATATTCCTGCACTCGGTGATTTCGCATTTTGTGAACAGCTTGTATTTTTCTCCAGTAAAAACAGACTTTTTTATTTTTATTTTACACTATTCTTTCACAATCATCAACTGCAGTTAACCGATCTCTATGTAACAAACATTTTCCAGCAATCACATTAACTTGAAATATGAACTAAATTTGAAGGGACAAAAAAGGAGAAACGACTGCAAGATAATAACCCTCGCCACTCGAGTCCAATCCATTGTGTGAACCAAACTTACCGTAACAACGCGTAGGCGAATAACACTGTTGAGTGAAAAGAGGACCATGTCTGCTACTAGTAGCCCAGTGTGCTCAAAAGCACTTCAGGCACAGATTATCGACCAGCTTTAACAAATATTCCACAACGAAGGAATCTCAAGTCTCCACGATCCCATTTTTTTTAAAAGTCCCTGTCCTCAAATACAAGCAGGGGGAAACAGACGTGGTTTCACAAAACAATAATCTAAATACATTTTTTTGAGGTTTAATTTCTGCTTTCTTGCCGTCGGGCGAGCATATTCTGCTGTGTTTCAGTCACCGCTGAAAAGCTGGTTTGAATTTAGTCGAGACTTGGGTCTACTTGAAGCCAAGCTGCTCGTTGTTCATTAAACTTTGACTTAATGCTGAACGACCCAAAGGTCACCTAAAAAAGCTTATGACTGCTAAATATTTGGGCTGGCTCTTTGTGTAAAAGTGCACATGTAAGACTTTTCTCTCTCGAGCATTTCAAGCAGACTTTTTTTCCCTTTTTTTAAGTGTCATATGTGGTGAGTCACATGTCTTACAATTTAACAAAATTAAACGGGTAATATAATAAAATTAAATAAAAAAATAATTAATGGAATTACATTATTTTTTATTGAGCTTTTATCATGAAATCGCAGTTTTAAAAAATGGAGAATAGTGGGCCTGGTCTTTATTTTTTATAGAATATTGGTGTATGCTTCGCATTTCAGGCACATGACTGACTGTGATATCAAAAATGATATAATGTGAAGAAACATTTATTTTATTTCTCTTCCAGGTCGAGCTGGGAGCAGTGATGAATGCGTGAGGGATATAACACAGATTTGCGCAGATTTCGGTGAGTAACATTTCTTTAATGAAGGGAGTGGAGAGCGCAGCAGACTGCTAACAAGGTGAAAAGGCTGATGCGTTTTAAGGCTACACGTTAATGCCCACAGCGTTTCACGGGAGGTTTAAATCACAAAAACAGACATGAGGGACGACTTTAACTCAGCCTGTACGTGTAATTATTTGCGCAGGCCCTTTCCAATATGTCCAGTTTACAGCACGCCGCACGAATAAAGCTTAAGAGCTAAGAACACACTGCTATTTATCCACAAGACGAGCAACTAGAAAAAAAAAGCAATAATCATGGTTGAATTCTTCTCAAACCTTAGTGAAAAACATCCGAATTAAAAATAAAATATCACCACCTCATCTCACGATTTCCATATTTTAACCACAAGATGCGTCATCGCCAACGTTCCCTGCCACTTTCTAATATCTCCAGTCTTTCACTTCGGCGTTTGTGCTCTCAGACTCGCGCTCCTCCAGAGGGGATGCATCATTTATAAACCGAGCCTCTGTATATGGGAGAAGTCGCCGGGTATGAAATTCTTTCCCTTGCCTTCCTCCTACGCTTAGTTTTACACTTCTGAGGACTGCGAGTCTTGAGGGGTGTTTTGCTTTTCATTCCTCTCTGAGGCCGTTTACAACCATAACATTCGCGGTCATAAATTTTGCCGCGGTCCACACTGACAGGTGCAATTGTTATGCACGGGCTGCACCTCCTCAAACCACCAACATACAGTACAGGTCCGTTTGATGTTTCTGTTCTAACTTAGTTAAAACGCGGACGTGCATTTCTCTTTTATATTCTTAAAACAAATGTAGCTGCTAATCAAAAACGTATCCACAGCGGAATTTTTTTGATTTTTTTTTTTTTTTTGATTTTTAGAAGTAAAGCAAAATTTTGCATGAATGGGTCAGAGGCATAAAATCAACCAAGCAGACAAAATATATGGGTTTAGGCATGTGTAAAGGCCAATAAAATATCATTTAACTCCCACCCCCACTCATCAAATCTCTCTCTCTCTCTCTCTCTCTGTCTCCCTCTCTCTCTCTCTCT
>JBBPCS010000001.1:16767075-16802522 GCA_037974645.1 Hollardia meadi | reverse complement strand
CTCCCTCCCCCCCCCCCCCCCCCAAACACACACACATGATATTAACATTGATAACACACAGTGGAGGAGATGAATGTTGAGCTTCTTGTGTGCGTAAACATGTGCTCCAAATGCTGCATGTGCGCGGTCTTGGTGGGCTATATTTCTGCTACAGGGGAACAATACATGACGGGCTCAGTCAGGCCTTGTGATTAGTGAAAAGGGTATTGTGGGTATGTGTGTCAAATGCTGATTCAGCTTATTTCTGAGGGACTCCTATAGCCTCCCAGAGGGTCCTTTTAGTGCAAGTTAAACTTTAACTGTTTTGTGCAAGAAATGAGTCAGACGACTCGAATCTGGGGCTGGTAGATGTCACTGTTATAGACTCTGTGGAAGCAGTTGGTAATTTCTAATTTAATAGCTAGCAGCATGAGTCTCGAGCCAAGCAGGGTGATTCTGGCTTATTGTGAACTGGTTTATTTAAACCATGAATCTCCAACAGTCATTGGACTGTCCTTTTTTTAAAGGAAGTTGCAGCTATGATGAGTAAAGGCCTTATTCATGTCCCCATATGAGTGAAATGTTTCTCTTTATAGGTCGCAGACTGGAGCAACGGTGGGAAATACCAATCACGTGAATAAACACCATCCATGCCATTGGATAAAGTTGCACTGGCTTATTGGCTTTGAATTCCCAAAATGCAGAAAGCAACATATTACGATAACTCTGGACTTTTTGGAGGCTACACCTACCCCAAACCAGACTCTTACAACTACGGCCCCGCTCATCAGTCCTACCCTACTGCTAACCTCGAGAGTGACTACCAGGGATCAGTGTGTCCCATCCAGACCTCCGCTGTCCGGCCACCGACCCTCAAAGACAGTGACCTGAACGGAGATTGCATGCGTCAAAGCAGCAATCAAAGCAACAGCAGCCAAGCTACGACTATTGGAGAGCAGCAGGCACCTCCACTGTCCGCATCCTCTCCCAGTCCCAACAGCTCTGCATCCCAGAAGAAGAAATCTCCATCCAGCAGCGCTTCCAACAGTGCCACACCGGCCCTCACAAAGCAGATATTCCCCTGGATGAAGGAGACCCGGCAGAACGCAAAGCAGAAGAGCAACAACTGCACCGCTGCAGGTAGAGATCATAGTGGAGATGCGTGCGTGTGTGTGTGTGTGTGTGGGGGGGGGGGTGACTGGGCCTTGTGTTTCCAATCAAAAATTGCAATAATAAAATGGCCCAAAAGACGCTAAAATTATGCTGTGGTTCCTTTGCAGGTGGGGAGGTGAGTGACGAGAAGAGCCCTCCGGGACCGGCCTCCAAACGGGTCAGAACTGCTTACACCAGCGCACAACTTGTGGAGCTGGAGAAGGAGTTTCACTTTAACCGCTACCTTTGTCGCCCGCGGAGAGTGGAGATGGCAAATCTGTTGAATCTCACCGAGCGCCAAATAAAGATCTGGTTTCAAAATAGGAGGATGAAATACAAAAAGGACCAAAAGTCTAAAGGGCTCGCGCACTCTCCCCTGGGACACTCCCCGGATAGAAGCCCGCCGCTGAGTGGCCCGAATCACATTGGATACTCTGGCCAGCTCCAAAACGGCCTCAACTATGACGCGCCCTCGCCCCCGTCCTTCGCCAAACCCCAGCAAAACATGTACGGTTTGGCCGCGTACACGGCACCCTTGGGTGGCTGTATCCCGCAACAGAAGAGGTACCCGGGCTCCGAGTACGAACACCACAGCATGCAGAGCAACGGCAGCTTTGCCAACGCCAATTTGCAAGGCAGCCCCGTTTATGTGGGTGGGAATTTTGTTGATTCCATGCCAGCCTCGGGCCCCATGTTCAACCTCGGCCATCTCCCCCACCCCTCATCCACCAGTGTGGACTACAGCTGTGCCGCTCAGATCCCAGGAAACCACCATCATGGACCCTGTGATCCCCATCCCACATACACAGACCTCACCTCTCACCAAGCGTCTCAGGGAAGGATTCAGGAAGCGCCTAAACTCACGCATTTGTAATATGTGGTTCCTGTGTGTGCCTGTGTGTGTGTATGTGTGTGCGTGTGTGTGTGTGCGCGCGCGTGCGTGCGTGTGCCAAAATTATGTTGCGCTCTTTTTATTACCTCACTAGTCTAATAACTACACTCCAAGCGAGTCCTGTGTATTATTACAGTATTATTGATATTACTATTAATGCTATTGTGTAATTATTTTCTAATAATACAGCTTTGTCCATTTCTCTTGAATATTTGAGAATGCAGAGGCAGACGAGCCTGTTTGTCAGTTGTTCTTCTTCGTTTTTGATCTGTTTTGTTAAGTGCAATGCGCAATTGTTTGACTGACTATATCATGCCGTTACTTGAAGGTAAGTCTTGTAGATCACGAAAGTAGAAGCTCATCTTTAGAGAGAAGGAATTTTAGGGAAATTTTCGTCTGTTTGTCAGGATCTCATTCTCCTCACGGGCATCCTATTTATTTATTATTATTTTTTATTATGTTGCATAATCTTTCGTACTAGCATATAGCATATTTATTATTTAACTTTTGTATTGCACATTATTTATCGTTTATATGCGAGTATTTATAAGTGTGGAGTTTTTCTCTCTTTTTTTTGTAAGATTGGACAGATCAGTGCACTTGGAAGTGTTGGCAAAACAGGGTTTGGAAAATGCTATGACTCGCAGTGTGTTGTTGAAAAAGCGAATTACTCATTGTAAATCTGGGATAAATGGGGCATTTTATAGTGTATAAACACCACTATATGTCCATGGTTAATCTTGTGTCAAACCTTAAGAAAAACGTAGACTATCGAAGTGAAATATTAAACACACCAGCATGTCATTTTGTGTAGTCCATTGCTATTTTTTTTGTCTTCCATTGTTATTACATTCAGTTGCCATAAATTTATGAAACCCTAATGATATTGAAATGTTATATTTTATTGTGTTTAACATTTTGTAAATAAAGTGCTCAAACTTGTATTTTTCTATTGCATTTTATTGATTTTGTAAAAAGAAAAAAAAAAGCCCTGGTCATCCACTGCTTCTGGATATTTGAATTCCATATTGTGAAACTGTCAGGTAACAGTGCCGAGGAGGCTTATTGAATTCGCAGCTCTACTGTACTGTCCAAACAGGGAGAGCCAATCAATAATTAGACACCAGGATATCTGAAACTCATCAGACGGCTCTATGCTTCCAATGCAAAGTGCATTTCAGCGGTATAAAAGGCTCTGGGGTTTATTGATGTTTTATTGGTATGAGGGAGAGTCTATGGGCCTTTTGCATCTTCCACATGTCACTTATCATTTTTTGACTCGGCCACATGATTATCTACTGGGACAAGAGAATAAGCTCCATTTTCCTATAGACCAAAGCCTAATCAGTGGCTATGCACACACACACATACACACACTGTATGTATATATATTTTTAAATGTGTATATATATATTTGTGTGTGTGTGTGTGTGAGAGAGAGAGAGAGAGAGAGAGAGAGAGAGAGAGAGAGAGAGCAGTTCATCCTTTATTGCTCCTGGAGAGCCATTTCAAAGCTCATTAATCAAAAACTCGTCGCTTTCAGACTCCTCGCTGATCCCTCCTCCTCGTGAACAAAGCATTTGCATTCCAAATCCAAGTAACACGTTTCAAACCGAGCAGCCGAATCTTTAATGGTGGGGGAGACTTGCATGGGAAAAAAAGACTTGGCCTACTGTGTTCACATTTTCTGAGATGATGCATCCTCGGATTTAGGAGCGCGTCAAGGCAAATGAACCTCTTGTCACAGAAACAGTCAGTGATTTTAGGTACCGCAGTCACAGGAGGTCCCGAAAAGTTTCAGTCAATTAAGTGAATGTGGCTCAACAAAAGTGTTATCCTAAATCCTCCAACAAGTTGATTTCATTCTGTTTCCTTCATGGATTTTGGCTATGAGCTACAAGGCTACAAATCACCCCAGTATTCAGTGGATGGCGGCCATTTTAACCCCAGATGAGCTCTTCCTTTCATCTCCCTCCACTGCAGCCTTCTGCATTGCAAGTCTTTTATTGAGCCCTAAAAATAGATTTCATGCAAGAAGTTAAATTATAAATGTATTTCCCCCCAAAATAACCAAATGTAAATAAAATAATTGAATATAGCCTCATTAAAAATGATCTGCATTACTTCACATAAAAAGATGATTCAATTAGACACATTTTTGTTATTATTAAGTTATTTTTCATCTGGAATAAAACATCTTTCTGGTGGCAGAAGATCTAGATCCAACTTTTGAATATGAAAAATAAATAATTCCTGAATTTGAAGATTTCTTCCCCCCCAGTTATACACTTCTCGCCTGCATGACGAAAAGAAATGGACAAATGCAAGTGAAAATCTCACTGCGGCAGCACCAAATGGAGCAAATGGAGGTTCAGATTTTATCCTTTTACGATCACGCCCCCTGACTCTGTAACTGGGCATGGGGTCTAATTCAACAATCTGGCACGCAAACAGGAAGTTTCACCCCCAATTTGAAACAGCAGCTGCATAGTTCATTTGATTTGAGCAGCTCTGCAAAAAATAAATAAATAAACAAACAAATAAACAAAAAACCTAGGCCTACTAGGCTACTACTACTTTATAAAGTGGGGTCTGGTTAGAAAACGTTGTATGAAAACATGTTATTTGGTATTTTGACTATGCAGTGACTGGCAATATGCGTTTGTTTTATGTTATTGTTTTATGCAAATCCTAAATCGTGATTTGCACTTTAGATGATCCGTCATACCGCATCAATAACAAGTAGCCATGAATGAGTAAGCCACACTTAAACCAAGAGAAGCTTTGTTGGAGCGAACAGTGCAGCTGGGAGCTCATTTTGTGTTCCTGATTGGATAAAAGCAGGGCAGACCACGCCTGCTCAGTGGAGGGTAATGTTTACATATGGGGAAGCAGCCCTATACTGTAGGCTAACTATTAATGAGAACAAGAGGTACAAACAGACACCTCTTCAGGACATCCTAACCGGAGACAACCGGGTTCTGAATTAAAGCATTTTGATTTGCTTTTCTAATTTCTGTTGTCTTAAGATGATGGGCAGAGAGCTTGTAGCAGCTGAGATGTTGGACCACCGGGAGAGAGCCAGGCTTCATTCAAAGTGTGTGAAGTAGGTTATAAAAGGGACAGTCTAGGATAGGGTGCAGGAATAAATATAATGTACCAACACATGACACTTTTAACCACAAAGAAAGTTGCGTGTGCGCGTCGGTATTGGCAGAACATATCGCGATGATTCCTCTCTGCAAGTGAGCAGCGTTCATCTCCATCCCACGAGTTTGTTTTTTTCTCTCTCTCTCTCTTTACGCGCTGGCACGAGAGTCAGGAGGGAGCACCAGTTGTGAAAAACGTTGCAGAAGAAATTAAGAAGAGTAAGTCTCATTCTTTTACCATGCTTTGATTTTTTTTTAAACGCGTACAGGCCCGTGCGGCTTTATCGACACCGAATGTGGATTCTTATCGGATCAAGACTTGGGTTTCACAGCAGAGCAGTGAAGTGAAGACAAAGGATTTTCATCTCAGAAACTAGAGGGACTGACAGTTTCAACCGAAGAGTGGCGTGGAGCAGAAGTGAAAGAAAAAGGGGGGCCTGGAGGTCTTTGCTTTGGTTTTTTATCACATCATCCTTCAACTCATTTATTCCCTGTAATGGAGCAATAGTCTGTGTTTTGTCTGTGACGTGCATACTGCTATCACTTAAACATGATGCAATGAAACGCTGCATACTTCAGAGCAGGATTTATTATTGTTGTCTTGTGACTTAAATTCAGTCAGAGAAGCTAATGTACAACAAATATATTATATTGCAGGATACAGTGTCAAAGCATTTGTAGTAGGCTATATGGGAATATCCTTCTAGTCAAGGGAGAATTATTGATTACATTGCTGTGGACCTGTGTAAGTTTATTTTTGACTTGTTTATTTACGTACTTATATGTCTCCTGAACAGCAAAACGATTTAAATATGAACTCATTGACTAATTTTGTGTGTTTAATTCAATTTACAAATGTTTCTAAGGATAACACGATGCTATTAAAAATATGGTTTAAAAAATGGACTGCCTATTGCCTGTTATAAGGCCATTTTGTGATGTAAAAGTTGCAAAATCAAATTACCTTATTGAATTTTTTAATGTATATTGATAAAAGAGAATGTATTTATGTGGAAGACTCATATTTTTTTCAAATAAAGGACTAAATTTGCTATGAAATGTTGTGTTTTTTTCATATGGTGCTCATTCACTCACCGTTTTTCACATCTAAACTACTCATACAAAATACACAATCTTTTTCTCGCAGTTGTCCACACAAATGGTTTTATATTCTAATTTTTGTTTCAGTGCATTAAACTGACACGATATTATTTCTTCACACAGCCTCATTTGTGTTGATGTTCAGTGATTTGTTGGTATCAGACACAAGGAGGAAGGAAAGTTGATCTGTATCACACACCCTTGCCATCTGTAAATACTGACAGAGGATGTGAACCATTGTCACAAGTCCTTCCTGTTTTCTGGCCTCTGCTGTCATTAAGGATTCCCCACGCAGAGCGGAGGTGAATGATGGGAGAAGGCAGATTCTCTGTTCACGGTGGGGACATCTGTATCGTTTGCCGATTCATAAAGTCGGAGCTGCATTTTTCATCCTGAATGGAAACAGACTGAACAACTGTACAGCAACAACACATGCATGTGAACACTTTGTATATAAGTTGCTGGTGTCTTCATCTGCCCCACAGTTTGTATATTATTTAAGGGGGCATATTGCATGGGCAAAAATGCTCACACTCACACACAGTGACCAAATCATCGTTAAATGACCAAATAAACAGTTTATTGAAGAGCCTGAAATAAGACTACGGACTGATGTAGGGTTGCTCCCCATTTTGCACCATCTACATCTCAAGCACCTGCTTTACCCCGTCATCCCCTAATCTCATGCAACCGGCCCCTGCAGCTGACTGAAACAGATTTCCAGTGAAGTGTAGGTGGTGCTTTGTTTTGCACACACAGTATGCCATAACAGCAGGGTTATGGGTTGGTGTTTTCATGGAAAATAAACCATGAAGGAAGATGACAATTGATTAGAGACTGAAAGTCTAGATCTCATACTTTGACACACACATTAACAAATAAGTTTCTTTGTTTGCTGATTCATAAAACACTTCAACTGTGAGAAATCTGACCAAACTGCTCAGAGTAACTGCAGCTGAAGAACCTCCCTACATTGATCATGCATGTTGTTGCAGAAACTGATGCTTGTGGATTTATGGCAGCTCTTATGTGTTAGTGATATTGATATAATTGTAACTATAATAAATGACCCACTCCTCCAGCTATGATTTAGAGGGCTTGGCCAAAAGGCGCTTCTCCTCCTTCCTCATGTGAAAGATAGCTCACTGATGTGAGGAAACCTGAAGTAACTCATACATTACCCAAGCCTTGACTACAATGCTCTGGTAGTCTTCATCAAAAAGTATTAGTGCCTCTGCTCTTTTCTGATGCTCATATGGATTTCTTTCACAGCATTTTCTGTATAAAATTATGAGTGAATAAATTGCATCTTCATTTATCTTCGAAAAAACCCTTCTGTGCTGACTGCGATACTCAGCTCTCAGCGCTTTACATAATTATATTAGTCTTCTGCTACACCACGAAATTGATTGCCCAGGAAAATGAACCTGGCTTCGCTATAAATTACACCTATGGATCATAAGAAATGTGTTATTTTGTTTAAAATAGTACCTAATATAATTAGAGCTCTAATTCATGGCAAGCTACAAGTGTGCCTATTACAGTAACAGGGTTTGGAATTTAATCTGTCTGCTGAATAAAGAATGATCCTGTGTGGTTTTCATTTGTAATCCGAGACACATTATTTCAGTAAAATAGTCTGTGACTTTTAGATATGAGAGATGGATTGTTGAACGAATAACTATATTCATAAGTTTCGGTATTAAAGTTAACAATTCATCCATGGAGGGAAGTTTCAACATCGACCCCACATTCTGTCCTATGTGTAACTTTTCCTTCACAGTGGACGTCAGCACGGAAACTGGATCCTGCTTTGTCACAGGTTCTGCTGAGGATGTGAGGTAGATCTCTATCAGTCTGACACACGGTATCTTTACAGGAACGTTTACTGTGGATGGACACAATATCTTAGTAATGGAAAATTCACTGTAGAGACATGATATCTGAAATATTGAGACTGGAGTGGCATTAAAAGCAATAGGACTGCACATTTAACAGATAAGGCTGTTGATTTTTTAAAAACAAAACAAAAAACAAAACCAGCAATGTGTTAGTCTCCCTCTCACAACAGGCCTACCATGTCTGTGGCCTCCAGCCTATAGTGAAGACATACATCCTAATATATCCAGAATACACATACACTTCATTTAATTCCTAAAACAGCAGGGCACTGTGGGTTTTAGCAGATGTTATTCAAACAGGAATAAACAGCACATTTGTTGGGGACTATTTTCAGTGGCGGATTAATACACATTTGGTGCTCTAGGAAGTTTACAGCAGCAGTATGGTATATATGGGATTGACTCAAAATAAACTACAGTACCCATGTTCATGGCGATGAAGAAACATGTCACAGAGGAATAAGAAATATCAACACTTGCCAGTAGACTCAATTACATCACTAGACTTATCCTTTAACTTTTAGATCCAAAGGGAGCAGTTTGGTTTTCTTTTGGTTGCATTCTAAATATTGTCATTATAAATTCACTCATAAATGTTCTGTGTATTGCACTATTCATTGTGATACAGTGTGCATCATTGTAGTGGTTTAACCTTGTGAAATCCTGTTGTTACCTTGCTGTTTTAATGTTGTGGAATCTTGATGTTTTTGTATAGTCACTATGTATTGTTTTATAGCCTAACTGTGCTTTTATAATGTTGCTCTGCACAGGGACTACAGATGTTAATTAGTTTATAGCTAACTCTGGTGTAGTTAAGAAACTGTGCGTTGTCCCTGTACAATATACAAATAAAATAAATCTAAATCTTAAAAGGTAACCTTGTGTCCCAACTTATCTTTGGCTTTTGGCTTTTTCAGCAGCAGCTTTGATCTAGATGTGACATCTTGATCAACTTTGTCATCTTCCTTCAATTGTACAACTTGACAGAAATGTGTTGCAAACAGAAGTCAGCATCCATAATTCCTGACACTCTCAAAACATTTAGTCTTCCTAAGACACCTCCTCTGAGTTTCAGGCACGATGTAATAGGCAGTTGAGGAGGATATAGAGAAGGTTAGTATATTACTTGGACCCAAACACTTACATCATTAATTATGTGAGAATAATATACAGGTGCTCTTGGTGCTATCCCTCTAACAATCCTCATTCTAAGTGTTAAATCTGTGTGCTAAGCCACAATGTGAATCCTACATTTTTGAAACAATAGAAATGCAAAGACACATTTTCCCCACCTCTATTGTTCTCCTTGCCTGCAAGCCTCTGCATAACAATCTAAAGTCCAAGAGCACAGTGGCACAGTGCAGGGTTAAGTAATTCTGCACCATTGAGAAAGACATTTGATTTCATTTGTAGTGTGTCTTGCAGCGGGTGGAGGTGAGGCCACCTTTGGCTACAGGAGGAGTGAAGCGGCACACGTATCTAGTGTTGGGAGACACAAAATTGACAATGCATTTATCTTTGAATAATGTAAATGTCCTGAGAATACGGTGGCAGTGGTCCTGGTGTGTCCACTGAGGGCGCAGGGCTGTCAGACACAGAGCTCTGTGGCCCTGCTGCAGGATAATTTGGCCTCCAGCTTCCCTGGAGCATCCTGCTGCTCTGCTGTACTCTGCCTCAGGCCCACATTCCTGCTTCGGCACACTGCACCAGCTCCCCTCTTAATTTACAATCCGGAAGGAGAGGGAGTTAATGCAGAGAAGCCGACAAGAAGAATCTTATCTGCTCTCTCTCTCTTCAGTTTAGAGCACAATATATCAAACAGAGGCAAGGGGATTTTTCCGGCACATCCTGTCTTGCTCATTTGATCGACCTAATATTTGTTTATCGAACTTCATTAAGCATAAAATGGAAGCCGCGTAATGAGAGCGCACATTTCATGTGTTTGAATAGCTTCTATTATTTTAAGTAGTTGGCTTAACGTGAATGGTTCTGTGGACGCTGTGAGTTATTGTGTTCAAGAAATGTGCAGCAAAACATGTATTGTTTAAAATGGATGGTTCCTGGCAGACTGACAGTGCTGTTCAGTGAGGCAAAGTGCCAGTAAATTGTTTGTCTTCTGCAGTGCTGCCCTATAATTCTTTTGGGAATAAATGGCATTGTGTTTGCCAAAGGGAATAATGATAGATGGGGTAAAATCAAACTAGAGGATTTTGGGATGCACTCTGACCGCCGTGCATAATCTGAATGCATTTGTGTCCCCAGGAACGACGCTGGCAATCGCTTTTGCTTGTGTCTTCCCTGCCTCTTGTCTGTCCCAGATAGAATAACAGATTTTGTATGGATGATAATTTTGATTATTTGATAGATAATTTTGAGTTTGTATGCTTTTCAAGTAATATTAATATCATTATGTTTCTTTAAAAAACGTTTGAATTTTGATTTTGTTTAATGGCTGCACTGAATTAGTAAACCTGTACGTCCATGCACTGACAGCTGTGTTAATCTGTTGTGACCGAGATGTAACAATGCATGTTGCTCGATATAAAGCTACGGCTCTAATGTCTCCAGTTCTGAGGCGTAGATGTGAATGTGCAATCTGCCTATTCAAGTGTCCTGCTGGCCCAACAACGGGAGCGTGTCCCCATCTGTTATCTCTCTCTCTGGAGTGCCCAGACAATACATTTCCCCCACCAGACCTTCCCATTTGCTGGAGCAGAGGTTTGCAAGCCATTTCGAAGGTTTCAGGCAGGGTAAAAGCCTCCACCATGTGCTCACAGTTAAACTAAGAAACTAGCTGGTCCCCGTTTACAGATGTAGCTGGGATAGATTTTTGATGCTGAGTAATATTTAAATGTGCTATCCTTGGCTTCCAGGCCCTTTTGTTGCTGTTGCTGCAGTTCCACAGGATGTGAGCAGCAAAAGACGAGCATGGCTGTCAGTGGAGTGTGATTTGTTGCAAGCCCAGCCTTGCCAACTGTGAGGCACTGAGGTGTGACCACGGAGATGCCTAACATCTCCAGTTGCCTCAGGGCCAGCCAGTCAATTACACAATACTGTCTACCCTGAAAAATGTCATTTGCTCAATAATGGACCAAAGGTAAAGAGGAAACACATCTGAGAACAGTTTATACCTTTGACCACATCATTATTGGAACAGTTTTGGTCCCGACTCCTAGAAAATACATTTATATACAACTAATTTGCAACAGCAAATACGTTACCTTTTTGAAGGACACCCGTGGTGCTTCTCAAAGTCAAGGATACTTCCTTGGTAGGACGGCTCCTTGGAAGTCAGGTTCTACAGAGGCTAGGCAACACTCCCTCCCAGCATTCCAAGAAAACATAATGGAACAAGCTAGCGAGTGTGCGTCATTCCATCATTGAAAAATCACTGTGCGCATAGGATTGTGGGTACTTCCGGCGCACCGAGGATGCACATGGGCATCCTTGAAAATTCTCTGTGCAGAATTTGGAGGTACCTGGACATTGGAACAGTCCTTTGGCAGAATTCAATAACATAGAATCCCTCAAATTCAGTCGTTTAAGGATCCTTTCTTGACTTTGAGAAGCACCTCCTGATTATGTTTTCTAACATAATGAGGAAATGTTGTTTAGTGACATGTCGGGCAGATTCAAAAATGTTGAAATTGAATGTATCAGTAAAATGTTAACTGACAACATTTCATTTATTTTCGACCATACCTGATCTTGCAATGCCCTACCCGCTCATACTGACTACTGCATTGTTTAACATTTTTATAGTTAAGCCACTAGCAGCACTTGGTTAAGGTTAGCGAAAGATCGTGGTTTTGGTTTGATACAAAAGGAGTCCAAAGTGACTCGGGACACAACATAATTAATATTTAAGTACTTTTGTTGCCTAAATCTAACGACAGATAGGACCAAGGATGCAAACCCAGTGTCTGGAGTTAGGGTTAGGGTTAGTCCTGCACTCTGTATGCCCACCATCCACATTTCTTGTGAACATAATCCAAGCAGCAGTATGATTACATCACTGGGAAAATAATTTAGCAACATATAAACATAATTTCCAGGAGACAGGTTTGGCAGAAGAGTGAGATTTTTTTTATCGGCGTTGTAATACCCAGATAAAAATCTTTTGAAACTTCATGTTGCCCATATTTTAAAAAATCTGGACCTCAACTGTTTATGAGGACCATGTGTGGAAAAGAGGGTCGTCATTCAAAGAAACCTGCCCCTCCTTTGTGAAACACTTTATCGTGTGGATGCAGATGTTTCTTTCTTTCTTTTTTTCTTTTTTTTTTGTTGGAACCTTGCACCTCATCCATTACCCTCGGCCTGCCAGGGAGATAGTGGAGAGTGAATCCATTCAAAAGGATCACAACAGAGCCTGCTGCTCAACTGAACTTTCCGTGAACTAGGCTCAACAACAGCATCCATGCATCAAAAAATAAGTAATTTCTCCTCACTGCTCTGGCCTGTGTTTCATACGGATTACTACTATCAGCACGCCCAGCATCCTCATGTATCAATCTGTCAATCTGATATTGGAGCACTATATCTGTCTCCAAAGATTCAAGCGAGGAAAGACCAAGAGTAAGCTGGGAATTTTGTGACTATCTTGTCTTGTTGAATCAAGATTTTACTGCACAGCCTGTAAAGATATATTAAAACATATATACATGCAATGGTACACAGCGGTTTCAGTGATGTGGATACAGTTGTAAAAAAAAAAAAAAAGAGCTGAGCTAAAGTTTTTTACTAGGAACATAAATATTCTGTAATCTTTATATACTAAAACAGGATTATTTGCAATCAAAAGTCGAGTTTTGTTGTACATGATGCGGTAGTGTTGCCTTACTGCTTGTATTCCTAAACAGATGTTTTTTTCGTTGGTTTATCTTTTCTAATTTTAGAACTGATTGCAATTGTAGCTCATGCAGCTGAAATGAAGACTGACGACACATTATTTTCAGCATTTTCATCTCATGCTTCAATTTTAAAGGGGCAGTTGTGAAATACATTCATTTGCTAAATAAGCAGAAACAGCTAGCCTGGCTGCGTACAAAGGTAACAGCACCTCTAAAGCACACTATTTCATCAATTTTGTACAGATACACAAAGAAGATTACAGATTACTTTACAATATGACTGTTTCCAGTCTTTGTGTTAAACTGGCTTTATATTTACTAGAAAGATATGAGAGTGGTATTGATCTTCTTATCTGCATTCAGCTAAAAAAAAAAAAAAAGTGTGATTGTTGTGTTCATATGTTCCCAGTTCATTTGTGAACTGCTCCAATCAAGCCATGTGTGAATATACCTGAAAACTACGTCTGTAAATGCACGGCTTTGGTGTCTCACTAATGGCTTTAACACAAAATCTTTGACAGAAGAGACTGACAGGACAGTTTCTATACAAACCATAACCTCAGCTGTATCTCATTTCTTTATTTAAATGTCAATTTTATCAATTTTCCCTAAAAGTATAAGCCACCAAGATTTCCCCTTGATCTGGTGACACCTGTGCTTACTGCCGATAACTGGAAGTATGTTTTAATAGTAAAGACATGTTACTGTTTGGGATAGCAAACATGACTTAAGCAGCTACTCTGTCAGAAATACAATAAGAGAAGAAACTTGTATTGTCTTATCCTAAAAAGAGGGCAAAAGAAGACAACTAGCAATGTTGTCTCACCCAATAATACTGGATTTTATCTTCACAATTACGTGAAATGCACATGTTTTGCCATCAAATATAAGATTACATTGTTTTATGTTACTTAAGTGGAGTTGCAAATTAGCTATATATTTCATCATCATCTCATTGTCATGATGGAAGTTGACTAACATGCTGGTTACTTTAGCATAAACATGATGAGCCGGGGAAAAAAAAGAATACATATACAAGTTGCTTTATCATTAACAACTCAATATTAACACAATGTCTTCTTGATTGTCTTTAAGTGATGTTTCACAGTAGGCATTGTGATGTTTTTGTTTTATTCGAAATTGCTCATGTGAGAGAGAGAGATAAAATAAACTGAAAGGTTGACATTTGGAGTACAAACAAAAAGGCTTTTTGCTTGCTCGGTAATGGTACTGAAACTCTGGTACTATTGACACAGACCTTGGCTCGTTATATGAAAAGTCTGTGGACACAATTTAATTTCTGTCAGCAGTCAGGCTCCACAGCCACAATGGATTTCTTTTATGCCCTACCCTCTGACTCACTGAGCATCTGTGTGAGCTGGAAACACAGTGTCTGTCTGACCGACCCCCTCCCCTCCTCCACGCAATGCCTCTGCCCTTAAGGTGCATTTCATCCACATAGAAAATGAAGTTATATCTGAACTTCGACCAATAGTCTCGCTAGCCCAGGGGAAAGCACTATAAGGAGCTCGCCTTAGTATGACCAGGCAGTGCAGACTGCACAGGGCTGCACAAGTGCATCAATCTCCTTCTGCTCTTCAGTGCCTCTAATGACTGCATACATAACCTAACCGTCTTCTCCATTTGTTTATTTAAAAACAAATTGTATAAATAATATTAAACTACATTCTTTGCTTTACCCTTTTCTGTCAATACTTCTAACTCTTTATTCTTCCAGCTGCGGTAACTTGCCCAAATAATCCCATATTGTGTTACAGACCTCTTGTCCTGAAGCAGCATGTTGAAGTCTGGAGTAAGACCAAAAGGCTGTGAGTAAAGCTCCCTCATATTAAAAAAAATGTATTACTGACAACCTGCTTGAAAATGTGACTGTTTCGTATCCTAATGGTATGTAGCAGAGCAGTGTGTTCATGGCTTTTTTGCTTATAGTGACTGGCATCACTCTAGTCAGATCTGACTGACAGGAAAATAAACCACGCGATTTTCTTCTCGAGAAGTGCTGACATTAGACTCTTTTAGTCAAGGGTTAAGGGAATGTGATTTTCTACTAATGTGACTCACGTTCGGAGCTGTTTCTTCATAGTGAATCTGTGCACAGAGCAACGCCACGTAATATTTTGTCTCATTGAGCATAACTATATCACGCTCCATGTATTTAGAATCTGACCTGCCTTAAACTCCCAGAGAGGCCAAGCGAGTGTGTTTCTGACTTCTTATATATTAGTGACAAATCAGCAAAAGTAGTCTAAACTGCTTCATTAGTGTCTCTCTATAATAAATATTTAAAAAATAATTTATATTATCGATGGATCAAATGACTCTGTGTAATGCTAAAGGGGTATCTCTTCATGATGAACCCACAGATAATTATCATATGGCTCCTCTCAGCTCTTTGGGTCTTTCGAATGTCTTTCAGCTCATTGTTTGAGTTGAACTGGTTCTTTTCATTGTCATGCTTCTCATCAGCCATAGCTGTTTTCAGCAGAAAAGCTCTGATAAATGGATGCTACCCTCCCAGCACCAAACAGTTGTAAGACAAAGTTAGCGACTAGCTACTGAATGTTGTGGAGTTAAAAACAGAGTAAACATTGGACATACAACAGGACGACAGAAACACAACTCTAAATAAATGATAATGTTGCTCCTTATCTTTGTGTAAAATACACAACTTCAGCTCAATTCTCACTTCCAGTGCGAGAAATACAGCAGCCTGGTCAGTGGCCCAACACTTCTATAGCCCTCTGGTGTCATTTCTGGAGGAGCCCGTCTAGTGTAGAGTATAAAGAGCAAGAAAAGTCTGGGTGAAGAGGTGGATGGGAGCGGGAAGCGTAGTTATACGAATGCCTGCATACTTACTCCATGCCACTAAGTTTAATAAAGACAACCTTTTGATCCTACTGTACTTTTCTATGTAAGTACACTGAGAGCTACGCTAAACCGGAGTCAAATTCCTTGTTTGTGCACACATACTTGGCCAATAAAGCGGATTCTGATTCTGATTCTGATTCTACCAAAACATGGAACTTTCCCATGTGAGACACAAGTCCTGTGTGTGACCAAATATTAAAACGTTTTGAACTTTCAGATCATTTCATTTAATGTCCATTTGATATAGGGACAGCTACGTTACACATACAGAATTTCACAACAATTATCCAACGCAATGTATCACAGCATTTACAGTTACGGGTAATTTCCAATGCCCATTCCAAGAAGGGTCTTTAACAGGAATCAAATATGACACAACACAAAACATTTTCACAGACAGCAAAAGCTTCACTGTTTAGCCAATATTGTTGCCCTTATAAGAGCAGTGCAATTTGCCGGCATTCTTATATACTATATACATCTACGTGTACATACAGACACATATAGTATATATACATATACATACACTCTGCCCCACCCTCCTCCATGTACTTATGGTATACATTAAGTTATGCAATGTATGTTTGTTATGTAAATGACCATACTTCTTTTAATTCAAAGCATGATCTTTTCCTGAACTTAACCAAGTAGTTTTTGTGCCCAAAACTTACAACCAAAAACTCCTAATATGTGAAATGTTTGTTAGCAAGCTTTTTAAAGCTATTTTGATAGTCTAACGATGCATAAATATTATTGTAAACTTGAAGATGGAGCCCTGCATGTAGAAAAGAAAAGACGCTAGAGGGGTAGTAGCAAAGCATCATAGGTTGAAGCTTGAGGCCACTGACCAAGCTGCTGTATTTGACTAGTTAGGAGTGAGAACGTGTTGACAACTTCAAGACATTGTCACAACACAGTACTGGTAAAATGTTTTGTTTTTAGGTTTAAGGGATTCAGTTATCACTAAGCCTTTCACCTGCATCTGCTACTAACAGGCCACAACATACACCGAATGACATGATTGCCATAAAGAGAAGCATGCAGTCAGTCACTCCACTCTCTGCACCAGCGTCTCTCACACTCGCTATGCATTGACCTCAGCAATGGTTGAATTTCATTTAGGTAAGCAAATAGATCCAGAAAGAGACTAAACCATAATACTTCAGGGACGAGTGTTATCAATCATCATCACAATCCAAACAAAAGTTGCTCATGTATCCACATCTCTCCTCTCCTCTTGGCATCTGCCCTCTGACAGGCTCATATTAGATAAGACCCGCCCCGTTGAAGCTTGGCAACCAATGAAAAATGACAAATGACCGCCTGTGACAATGTGACCATGACTATACAAACGTAAATGTTGAGAATACGGTATGTCAGTTTGTTTCTGTTAGAACAAAGTGGACAAAAAAAAATCTGTTGCAGAAATGAAGTCGGTCACAATTACAGGACAATCACGTCATTCAAGCAGTTAATGATCAATATAGACGTGACTACGGTATCTATAGAAACGGAAGATGCCTTTTTACTGTGGCACTGTGAAATCTCATTAATGTCATGTTGCTAACCTTTTCTCATTACAGTTATCCCATTGTAAATCACACCACCTGCCAGTGGGATGTTGCTTCACACAAAACCTTTACAACCACCCTCGTTTTTGCTTGTTTTAGTTTGAGGTGTATATACAGTATATGTGTGATTCATTACAAATTTATAGTCATCCATTAGCTGGCCCGCCATCACTTCCTCCTTCTCTCAGTGTGTCCTCGTGTCCAGCTGGTTGTCACATGATGTGAGAGAGCCACCTAAGACATGGTGTTCCCTCTCAGATCATTTGTCTTAATTAAAATTTAATGAAATGGCTCAGGCTCTCTTTACTGTTGTGTCTTGCAGCTCATAAATGAAACATAGTCCTTAGTAGCATTACTCACAAAGTGCTCCATGCATTGTTTATTCATGCCTGCTGCAACAAATAGTAAAGCCAGTACAGGAGTATAAGGGCTCAATCAGAACCTGTGGAAATACTGCTAGACAATGTACAGTTTCAGTGTGTGACTTGGTGACAGTTTATAGAGGTTGCAGTCTTATGTCTTTGGATGGAAAATGCATTGTTCTTGTAATATTTCAGAGGAAAATCATTCTTGTCACGATACTGTGACTGACAAATTAAACATTTTTCATCTTGTATTGACACAGGTTGTTATGAGTGAAGCTTTATGTGCACACGCTAACAAGCCCAAACTAATCTAATCTAGTATACAGTACATTTTGATGGTAAACAACAGGATTCTCCTACAGGCTAACCTTTTTTATGCTAACGTTACTTGTGACAGCTTCTGTGCTTTTAACCTGTGTTACCCATGGTTGGTCTGGGAAATGCACAGTTCATCTTGCTGTAGTCTCAGGTAGTGTTATTACTGCTCCTTATTAGAGGTGCCATTTCTCACTGAGACTACATGCACAATGATTGTGAGAGCTCACCAGTGTTGGGTAGCGTTGCTTTTAAAAGCAACTTGCTGTGTTACTTGATTACAGCCATTAAAAAGTAATTTGTTATATTACATACCGAGTACTTTTGCATTACCAAAAATGACAACCCCTTCGCGATTTAGTTTCAGCTGGGGGATGTGTTCGGGTGGTGATCACTATCTTCGTACAAAGTCTAAATAAACAAAATAAACTCACAAAATGTCAAGAGAGGAAATATAATCTTATACCTATTTTGGTTATTCAAAAGAAAAAAAACAACCTTACACCTTCTGTATTCAAGTTCCTCTCTTCCTCTCTCTTAATTGCCTTGTAAACTCCTTGTAAAACACATTTCATTCAAACGAGACATAAACCAAATAAAAATCACCAAAATTGTCTTGGTTTGTCTTTTCGCCTTTACAACAATCACCAACTTGGCAACCTGGTTGGAAAAAACCCTTAATTCACTTAATTAATTCACAACAAAAAAGTAATCTGACTACACTCTTACACCGAACACTGGAGTTTACTATCCCTATCAACGAATGGTATGCAGCATACATTTCACCTCTAACCTTGCTCATATATTAGCTATCATGGAAATTGTGGCAATGTGTTTTTTATCCTCGACCATCTGTTTTGTCTTGATTTAGAGCGGTGGTTAAACTGAGAGGACCTATGTTTGAGTTGAGAGAGTATTTTCAATTATAACCATTTAATCTGTAATATTAAAAAAAACAAAAACTTATTCAGCTATTTCACATGGTACATCTTTGTTATAGACCAGCACTTACTCTCTCTCATTCTTACTGTGTTTTTAAATTCATCAGTGTAACCCTGAGATGATGAATTCTGAAGTGGAAGAACTTTTATGAGGTGCACATTACAGGTGAGGGTCATTACAGATGATTAAGGGTAATCTAATGAGTTTAATCCCCACCTTTGTCTAATTTTGGGCTATCACCTTCCTCCCAACTAGCTTTTTAATGGTCTTGCCTTACAGCCTTTAACACGAATTAGCTAAACTTACCCTGACCTCAATGTCTCTCTGTGCTTGCTTTAATGTGTAGGGACAGACCTTCAATGAATAGCTGTCCCAATACCTTTGTGCGCTTGTAACATGTATGCATCATGTCTACAATTTTTTTTTTCAAACTTTGTGGATGTCATGAGTAAAGTGGAAATAGACAACTTTCCTCCCAACAGCGTTTGTAATTGGTATTATTGGTGGTGCAGCGGTCATAAAGACAGTGTTAGCAACATGGCTACTGCTAGCAAAAGCAACTGTACGAATTCCAATTATACATAAATACTCAGGTCTCAGCTCTGTGATAAAGGCAGAGTAAACACCCGGTTGTATTAATAAGTAGGCAGGTCTGGTTACGTACTGATCTAGTGGATTGTCAGGTTTGAAACCTCTCAAGTCCTGGTGGTAAGGGGAAACACATATTGACGGGGAATTTTAACAAGCACCAGAGCGCTTTCCGTCGAGGCGCCCGTCCATTCGCTTTTATTTTACTTCAGTTTCTATCACTCTTATTTACCTTCTTTGCCTTCTTCATCAGCAGGGTTCTTCTTCTTTTTTTTGCAAGGTAGATTTTCCAGTTATTCCATTTTTTCCACCGTTACCTGGGGATAGCGACTGAGGAGAACAATGCCTCTTCCTGTTTTGGTTCTGCAATGTTGACACGCTTCCTTTGTGCCGTAAATTGAGCCTTCATTTTTCCATAAACAAAATCAAGCCCAGTGGCAGCTTAAATAGTGAAAATGAGGCTCACAAGAAACCAATCTAAACGCAGATGGTGTCATTTTTCTTTTTGCCATTACACTGCACAATATATACATACTTCGTAATGATAAGTTAAAGCAGAAAAGTTTTCTATTTCCTCTTTAAAACTTTTAGCTACATTTAATACTATTCAGAGTTTTCATACTAAGTTTTTGTGCATTTGTTTGTGCCTGAAATGTGACATTTTAAAGCATTATTAGGCAAGTTCAAATGATTCTGTGCAATTTAAAAGAGGTGTTAGTACTAAACCCAGTATAGGCACTGGTTTATTCATGTAGGAACAACTTAGTTGTATGTTTGGAAGTTGTTGTCATGTTGCAAACCCTCATGTTTCCACTGTACAAAGCAGGTTTTGGCTGTTTTGCTTACCTGATTAAAATGACTGGTATAGCAAGTTAACATTATTGAAATCAATTGCAATTCACAGTTTGAAAGGTAAAGGGCTTCCATGAGATAAACTGAACTGTTCTTCTGTATCATCATTTCCTGTTTACATTTTGACAAATGGAAATATGCAATGTAAATGTCAGAATTCGTCAAAATCACTTGTTGCTGACATGACATTGTGTTGATAGATTTGTATCTCTCCTGCTCCGCATTATGTGGCCTTGGAGGGAAACAACCTAACTGGGTTGTCATGCAGGAGGTTGTTTGGAATTTTCTACTTTTCTACTTTTGAAGTTTTGAGTCAAGATACAACTCTTCACTAAAACAAGCACTGTACACAATATTACAGAAAGACTAAATACATTCATATTATAAACTCCATACAATATATAGTTGTAGTCTATTGTCGCCTATATTAACATGGACTGGTTTAATTATTGAAGTATTTATCAACACATAAAACTTGTGGGAAGGATGTGAGGATTCCTAACATTCTGTACAGATGTGAAGCCCTGACAGTCTGAATATCTGACAGATCAAAAGCTGTTGTCTTTTATTTCTTTCCTCTGTGTTTGACTATTAATGTTTTTAGTTTATGTAGTTTGAGAGAGACAGTTTGCTCAGATGGTACATATAAATTAGCAGAAAACCAATACAATGCTGATTTACATGAGTTTTCTGGCACATGATGACCTGGGAGGAGATTCTCCAATTTGAAGTGCATCAGTTGTATCTGAATACTTTTATATGCACTCTGGCTGCAGGGAGGACCCCAGGAGCAGACCCCTGGTTCCCTCATTTCATTTACTTTCAGCAAGGGTGAAGGGTAAAGCCACTGGAATGATGAAGCGCTGTTGCCCAACTCTCATTGTTTTTAGGGGCGCCTGTATGTGTTCACGTTTCTCTTTAACTCTGAGCGCAGGGGGAAATTATAATTAATCTGTTAATGACAGTCGGGGCTGTCATAAGCTCAGGGAGTGTATAATAAATTGCTGTAATAAAAATTAAGATTGCATGCATCATTGAGGCCTTCAGAGGGTTTGTTTAATGTAGTTACAAAAATGGTAGCAGCTGATGTGGCGTCCACTGCTCTACCAGGAGAACGCTAATTTCTGAGTGACACTTAACCTGCTGTAGCTCAACCACAGCTGAGGGAGGTGAGAGGAAACCTAATGAGTTTTTCTTGCGTCCCATTTTGAGAACCACTGAACTGGATGGCCTGGTTTGTATCCGAAAGGCAAACTCGGATTGTTCATGGCAAATTAATTAAACCCTCTGAAAATCAACCCGATTTTAAATTCAAAGAAAATAATTTATTATGGAGAGTGAATGACTGGTCGTTGTTTTCAAGGGCTCAAACTTTAGACAAATCACCACATGCTTTGAAAGTCATGTGAGGGTTAAAGGTTGGGTTGTTCACTTGCTCCTCTTCCTGTTAACTGTAACATGAAAGAGGCATCGTCTGTCACATGCAACTGAGAGGCACAGCGTATTTACAGCAGCAGAGAACTTCCTCTTCTTCGATGAGAGACAAAGCTTCCTCTGTGGCACAAGGTCCCATCAGAGGAGAACCCTGGACCTCTGCCCTGGAGGAACAAAAGAACAAATCTTAGGGCCCGATCAGACAAATCAATTCTTACAGATCAGACAAAACGCTTACCCAAAATCTCAATGCCGCACTAATTTACCTGCTGGTCTGCTGTTTTTTGTTCAGATCGTGGTAGTTACGGCTTGGAAAGTCATATCGCTCAGATGGAACGCATCTCAATTTATCCGATTGGACAGTAAGAAAAAAAAATGCACATGACGTCAGGCACTTTTCTGCTCTGAGTTGAATTTTTTTCAACTCGAGGAGTTCAGAGAGCTCCTCCAAAAACGTGGGGTGTCCAGGGCGCGTTAGCAGCGTGCAAAACTGCCCTCTCTGTCGCTGTCTGTCTGGTCGGCCCCTTAAGTATCATTAGAGAATTATCATTTTAGATGACAAACCCCCACTGTAAGAAGCACCTAGGAAACCTATTCAAATGTTGTTTTTGCACCCATATTCATGCACCCGCTCCAGTTCAACGGCGATCTGCTGACATACCAAACAGAGGTTGGCTGACTGGTTTCCTGTCTAGTCACCGTGGCAGTGTCACCTCTTCTGGCCCTTTCAACCAGAAATATTTGTCAATGTAGGAGGCTTGGAACCTTATCTTTGGTTGTGTTGTTTGGGATACAAGGGGCCTCGTTTGGGCTTTAGCCTGCAGGCAAGCTGATATATTGCACTTGTAGCCTGACACCAGTTGACACAGCATAGTTGCCCAGGTCACCCTACAAAAACATGGCTCCCTCTCTGGATGAAGCCACCGAACAATGGAGATATTTTGGTTGACAGACAGCTCATGGTGCTCTAATTGAGATTAAGCTCACTCAGCTCTTGCAGAGTAAAATTTTGTAGTGAACTTTAAAGTAATAACATCCTGTCCTGCTGTTCAACTTAGCAAGAGACTTGCTCTGTTCGAGGATGTGTCAGGTCACGTAGTCTCAATTATTCTATATATGATGAGTAATTTAAGTTAAAAAAAAAAATTTTTTTAAATCAAAGTTAAATTTGTCTTTTACAGAAATAAAACATCAAGAGAATTTACCTAAACTTTCAAAGCAGGGATTTATTTTAAAATATCTGTTTCAGTCGGCTTAAAGCTGTAATCAGAAGTCTGTGTACTGAAACATACAATAAAACTTGTGAGCCGACTCTAATAGGGCCTCAGTGGAGGGTAGATTGCAGCAGCAGATCCTCCACTGTGATTCATCTCTATTGTTTTGCTGGTTTGTTACCTTTCTCTCAAAGCCTCTCAGAGCCTATTGCTCCCGTGGCTCCCACAACAATTATCACCTGCTTGTCTCTCAGCTCAGTCTGATCACACTGTCTCGGCTTCATCTTTTTATTTACATTTTCGGTCGTGCTGTGTATATCAGCCTGTTATGCATCAACCACCATGAGTGATAATTATAGAACCAAAGAAGCAATAGATTTAATATTCTAAATTAAGTGAAACTTAATAATTCTCGCCTAAATCCTGGCAGTGATGAATGGCTGTGAGGGGACTGGGCAGAAATGTTCACCAGCTAAACAAAGCTTTGCTTCCCTGAAAAATGTTTGATATAACATTAAACAAACATTAACGACATTACATGGAAGAAAACTATAATGAGGAAAGGAAAAAATGCAGATAGACATTATTATATTTATTGTAATTCAAGTATCACTTAAAAGAAAGAAAGTAACATATAGGCAGTGTACTCTATATATACTGTATAACACCAAAGCAGCTAGCACCACCCCAATGGACCATCCACTTTTTCATACATTTAGGGAAAATATAATCATTCTTTTTAATTACTGCACCTAGGCACTCTATTAAAATTCTAATTCACCTCATCCACCTCGATTGATCTGTTCACAGTGGGTGGCTGTGGTGAAATGCACTGTATAATATTCATGCTGGTACGCCTTGGTTGTGCTGTGTGTCAGAAGCCATCTTGCAGCGAATTCCTCACCCACCTTGGAGCGCAGCCTGTGGAACTGATGAGGTGAAGAGCATTGCTCTGCAGCTCCATGCTAGTAATCACGGGACTGAAGAAACACATACATCATCTGCCACACAGGTTGGCATGGCGAGTGAAAAGCCTTCACATCACGTAAGATGTTGGACAAATGATGGCCATACGTGTGTTTGTCTCCTCACAGATGGCTGTGCATCTTCAGTCAGGAAAAAGCTGAGCCTGGCACTTATTCCCCTCCCCCAATCCACTCTTCTTGCTCCCTCTTCTTCTCTCCCTCCATCAGTCTTTTGTAGCACATCCCTTTTCCCCCCCACTCCTCTGCAGGAGGTTTGATATTGGCAACACAGTTAGTGCCCTCCACGGAAATAACAGTGGAAAAGATGACATGAATTATTTGCCAATAGTTTGACACATGCAGGGCATTGTCCTTGCTATAATCATCAGCACTCTGTCACCTGAAGGTATGAACGGTGCCACTGCTGCTTTGTGTCTCTCTGCTAAACTTCGTGGGCTGTTCAGGGCTCCTGCTCTCTTGGTAAAACCTATACATTGCACCTGTCCTCCAAGCCACAAGGAAGAATGAATCACAATCATGCTTTTAAATTGTAAGGCTTCTGCATTAGCATTTTGCTGATCAAGTTATACTTCTTTAAAGAACACTTATGGAATGCCATCATCCCACTGTTGTTGAAGCACTGCTTAATATTTAATACCATGAACACATGAGAGGCAGCAGGACAGAAAGCCACCAGGCTTCAGGTGATATTAGAATAACCTTTTTTTAATTGGCACTATGGATGTAAAGGGTTCTTCTTTTCCCCCACAGTGCTTTAAGTTATAAAATGGCTATAAATATTTTTATTCTAAATCAGCTGACGGCTCAGCTGATTCTCTTCTATGCATCCAAATGGCAAATCTCATACAAGGCACGCTATTTAAGCTGCTTTGACCTGCCTACTCCTCCTGCTTCCTCAGTAAGCCCCTTTGCAACCCACCTCTGCCCCAGCTCCTCCTTTTTATGTTGTCTGACTTAATCAATGTAATTTCTGTTGTCACTGATGCCTGCTCTGTTCTCTACCTCTGCTGCTTAGCTTCCCGCCTTAGCCTTTCCATGTAGGCACATGGGAAGGCAGGCAGGTGTGCTCTCCTTGGTTTAGGCTTTCCACGTAGGCACATCAACCATCTGTAAGAAAGAACATTGCAACCTGTTGGAAATTCATCAGGATTACTGTGGAATTATTAATCAAAAATATTTGACAGCTAATGCCAAAAATCATACTTTACAACACCATACAAAAGCTAAAATCTAAACGGATACATCACACTCTGTCCAGACATGCTCTGCAGTTCACAATCAGCAATGAATGACATCGAAGATATACACAGAGTTTTCCGGTCTTATTTCCCCAGGCAATGGAATTATATTCAGCAGTCTGTGCAGTTCCATTAGCAGTGGCTGCATGCATGTAAGAGAAAAAATGTTTTTGTGCATGAGTGTTTGACTTATTTTCAAAGAGCTTGCCAACGTCAGTATGAAATACATTTTAGTTAGCCCATTTAAAGACTACTCTTATTAAACTGTGGATGGTGATGCATTGTGATTCATATGTCACATCCATTTCAGAAGAGGCTCAGGCACATTGCATGCACAGAACACAACACATTATAGTGCATGGATATTATAGTGCTGGATCAATACATGATTTAGCTAGATGAAGAATGATGTGCAGCTCAGTACAGGAAAATACAACAAGAGATGAAAACGGTCCCTGCACATGAAAAATGCTCATTATCAATGGGGGAGGTGTTTTGTCTAGATGTAATGAGATACTGTCATGCTGTGGTACAGTGCAGAACAAGCAGAGCCACCCCTATGCAGCCTGTACCATTCTATAATGTCCTTGCCCTTGATCAGTTCCTGCTGCCTTCAATTGCACTGAAACCCATTATAAATTAATCACCTCATCTTGCAATTTGCATAAAACACACACAGCACCATTTCCATTCACCTCTAACTATGAACTGGATTAGGAGAAACTGCATTAAATGGAACATTAAAGAAGAGAAAGCCAATCTGTAGCGAAAGGCAGTAATTCGATGAAAATGGCAGCGGAGCAATTCCTGTAAGCAGTAAAATTAATGTATGCCTTGCAACCATACACGGGGAACAACTCGGTGCATTTGGAAACAAAAAGGCCTCCAGTTCCCTCTTGCTTTCTGTAATTTCTGTAATATAATTTTTTTGGCATGGTTCTTCTGTTTTGACAAATCTCTGCATACAGAATTACATTGACATACCAAAGAATTGACATGTCTTGTTTGTTTATTTTGGCTGCAAAGGCAGTGAGATGGGTACCCGTTTATTCAAATTAAAACAGATTTGCCCTGTCGTGACGAGGTAACTAGCTGTTCGGAAACTGCCAAGCGATTACTCAGAGAACAAGGAGCCAGTCACGACAATAAACTTAACTTAGAGACAGAAGATTGATCACAACGTTCTTATTTAGACAAACTCGAGTTTGAGAAAAAGGCAATTCATCTGATCTGTCCTGGTTTATTTTCCCTATGAATCAGCACAAACAGAGAGGCCATCCTTGACTTAGATTAGAAAAAAAGAGCATAAATCATGTAATTACGTTGTCAAAACAACATCTGAACTTTGCACATGCACTTTTGTTTATCCACAAAAAAGGACTTTCAACTTTTATGCTCTGCTTAGATGTTACTAATTAATCGAGTTTTCAGATTCACCACTCGCCTTGCTCCCTGGATTATAAGACAAGCATAACTTTTGCATCCATAACAAATAATCTGTTGCGTTCACAGATGTTAAAGACAGTTACAGGACCCAAATATCTGCATAGTGTAACGTTTTTTATTTTGTCTGGCTTCTGTAATTCCTCTGCCATCAAGCTATTAAAATATTTCAGGACAGTGGGCTGACAAAAAGAGAAAAGTGCATGCGGTATAATTATGAAATGATCTGGCTGTGTAATGGGCATCAAGCTTGTAAAGCCACCTGCCTAACAATCTAGTCTGGCAGCGAGGAGCCCATATTAACAACACAACAGTAGTTATTCTCCCAGTGCTTTCCTAAATGTCACAGTTTGCATTTGTCAGATTGCAATGTATCACTTAGAGGGGGGTGATGGGAAACCCTCCAAGAGTAACCTTGAATGGCAGCCAATCGGCACGGGACCAATGGCCTGCCATTCCTCTGCTTCACTACACTGCACTGGTGCTGCACTCTACAGTATATTTAAACACATGCCGACACCCAAGAGGAGGAGAAATAGCACCTGACCCCTTGAAACTGATATCTTTGCAAGCAAGCGAGAGGGGAAATTGTTTAATGAAGATGGATCACGGTGATGGCTTTACATTTCATTTCTTAACAGCAGGCATACGGCTTTATTACAGCCAGTCCTCACCTTTGTCCTCTCCCTCTCAGACGACGCACTCAGGAGGCTCTGTGTACTCACTTTGGTTTTGGTTTTAGTGCCTTTTTGGAGTGTGTGTGTGTGTGTGTGTGTGTGTGTGTGTGTGTGTGCGTGCGTGCGTGCGTGCGTGCGTGCGTGCGTGTGTGTGAGTGTTGTGTCCTGAATGTAAAAATCTGCCCACATTGTAGAACCTGCCTAGCTGGCTAGTCAACAGGGAAACGTTGACAATTCAGCCCAGTTCCATCTGGCCACATTCTTCCTGGTCTAGCTGCTCTGTGAGGTCTCCTGTGAAATGATGTCCTCTATCAGCAGTGAATGTCACAAGCCCTACACCGTTATTGAAGAGTAGGATCCTCACAGGCGATATGGAAGGAAAGGGAATCAACATCTTGTTTGCACCTTATTCGACTGGTATCCTCCCCCATATATTAGAAGTAAAAAGATTCAGTGCAGGAGCAGAATTTCAATGCCGTAAGATGTGACTCCAGTTGTATGTTGTACAGCCTCTGATTGGTCGACAGACTAAGCTTCCCAGCGGACAGCTAACAGCTAACAATCATGCTAATAACAACAATAACTTTAAAACACCGATTATGGATGGATAAATGATCACTGAGGATATTCAGTGCTGGATTTATCATTGTGGATTTATTTTACAAAGTCTTCTAGAATTCACTGCAGTTCAAGACTGGATTAAGCTTCTGAAAGGAATAGCCTAGTGACAAAACGGTATCCATCTGGGCAAAAACAAAGTAAGTCTCTGACATGCAGCTTTCCAGAAATATTTAGTATGTCGGTAAAAACATTTTTGATTTATATGAAAACATACACAAATAGGGCTGCCTTAAAGCGACCACTGCCCACAACATCTTCCGACCACCCTGCCGAACCAAACACAACAGCAAGCGGTGCGATTGTCTTGAAAAATATTCAAGTAAACAAATTTTCTGTAATTAGTGCTTTTAAACAAGTGAATATCGGAATATCTGATGTCTTTAGACTCCATTAATTTCATTTTAATGTCTGATTTCAGAGCTAAAAACATTCAAACAAAGAATTAAACATTATTACAAGCTTTCTACAATCAAATATCCTCCCCCTCTTTATTTTTAATTTTCCTTTATTTAATCACATAAAACATAAAAGACCTGCCAAGAGGGCGGCATGGAAACATTAAAACATCTTAACTTTTATATGCTACAAAAGGGAACAGACAGCATTCTCGAGTTGCATTAATACGTATGATTTCCTTACTATATAATTAAGTTAAAACAATGCATTTATAAGCATACACATTAATCAAGAGTACTTTTTTTCCAACATTATTACAAACATATAGCTTCAGTACAGCCAGTTTCATCACTTGCTTCCACATTCAGTGTCTGACCTACATAGGTCCTAAAACACACCAACTGGGTGCATTACATCACCTCCTGAAATAACATTAGGTAACCCCTGGCCTACCAAACACCTTTTCTCTGATTTAACAAATAGACGGACTCAAAAGCAGATTTGTGTAATCTGTTTGGTCTAGCTCATGGAACACTGAGAGTACAGTTTTCTTAATCAAGAAAAATTATATTTCATCTGAGGCCGAAGTCGACTGAGAAAGGAGCGACTGAATCAACCTGTGTGCACACACATGGGTCGAAGCTGATGGAACTCATGTCAGAGTCTTCACAGGTCGTGGTAGCTTCTATGTCATCAAGTTCAACCCTTTTCATACAGAGATCATGCAAAAGAAGCCGCTGTATTATGCTATAAATAACAACAGCTTTGCAGAGACTGCTGTGTGTTTGGGACCGGCTAAGGCTCATTCCAACCACATGCTGAGTTTTCTCCGCAGTGCGTTTTCCACAATCAAAATAGTGCTTTAAACCATTTAAGAATTTTGGATTTGATTTGGATGTTGACTAAAAAAACTTAGCCTGGTTATGGTAGCCTGCCTACCATTCTAATTATTGTGTCAGTATGGCAGACAGTTAACACCTGTGGTCAGTTAATTTGCATACAGAGCAATGCAGCATCAGAGATGGGGCAGAGTTTGCACCTCTGAACCCTGGACCAAAGGCCAAGGGTTCAAATGGACAACAAGGCCCTCGGGCAGAAAATATGAACCTTTCTCACCTTTAGATGATAAGCCTAAAGTGCATCAGCAGTGCGGTATTTCCCTGAAACTGAGCAACCCACCAGCTGTATTGAATATTTTTACATCATGGAGAGAGTTTAATCTACTTATGGCACCAAACATTCTGAGGATTTGAAGCTGTGCTTCAACAAATTCAATTTAGCACTGCGGGTAATTCATTTTTGTCCGGTATATTGAGATATAGATGGACATGGAGGTATGCTTCTTCCTCATACAGTGGTGAGTGAATTTTAAATGAAAGTTCTTTGTAGTTTCAGTCATTAAAAAACTCCAATCTTTCTCTGATCGTGAACCAAAGGAGCATTTCTCTAAAGATATATCAGTCTTGCAGCACATAGATTGCTAGCCTTAATTATGTAGCTACCATTATATGGGGATTGTATCATCACATTGGTAAGTGTACCACAACATGCGCGCCCCTAACCTTATACATTTATGAATTTCAATATTAACGGGAGCAAAGAATACTTAGAGGAATAATTAATGCCAGACTAAATTGGGTTTGAAAAGCCTGTGGTTTACTGTGTCACTGGTGCATCTGTCAGCCAATTGTAGAGGCTGAGGGATTGGGAGGGTCAGTGTGTAATGTCCATGCGATGAGTAGTGCTGCTTTATGACTTCCATTTGCTCTACTGCGGGCAGCCTTCCCACCGGTCCTCACTAATGACGCCTCTCTAATGCTGCATGGAAGTGAAGTGCAGAGGAGGGTAATGTAAGTGGAGATAGGGGAGCCACTTGGGTAAAAATTAAAACATGATAATTGATAATATTTCAATGTAGCTTAACAGAATTTCTCCATATCATGTTAAAGAGGATTATCAATTAATTCTGAATAAAACATGCACATATGTCATAATTGAAAGATAGGAGTATTGGATGTTGGTCTGCTGAGTATGGACATAATGGCCGAAGAACTGGATAAAACAAATGCTCGCCATAAAAGTGATACTTTCATGAGCAATTTAAGTGCAGGCTCTATACTCACATGTTATTCTCTCGCAATGGCAAATTCTGTTTGTTTTATTTTCTGCTTTTATGAATCAAAGGTGTCAGCATGATGAATTAGTTCTGATGTCAAAAGTGGCTTACAAACCTGTCTGTTTGTCCACATCTTCTTCATTATTCACCCGAACTGGGATGTTATCTCTCTGTTGAACGGGGCCTTATCAGTGTTTATCAGCCCATAGATATGAGTCAGTAGCCTTCTGAACCTACCTTCAAATACGTTCAGAAGGCTCCGGTATCATCTATTGGTACGGTTTGTCACCTATATGAATACAAGAATACAGGTCAAAATCTGTCAATCGATTAATTGATACATCAGCTTATCATTTCAGCTGTACTTGTACTGTTGGGTCGTTTAAAGGTCCAGTGTGTAAGATTCTAGCTGTGTGGTTGCAGATTGCAAACAAACTGAATGCCCCTGATCTCACCCTCCCCTATGGTGGCTCTCCGCTCTCTAGAGCCAGTGTTTGGTGTGTCCGTTCCGGGCTACTGTAGAAGCATGGCAGTGCAACATGGTGGACTCTGTGGAAGAGGATCCGCTCCATCTGTAGATATAAAGGGCTCATTCTAAGGTAATGAAAATTCGACATATTGTATATTTTATAAGCTCTTTGTATGTTTTGCAAACAAGTATTAATTTGTAAGGTTACTAAAGTTGTCAAATAAGTGTAGTGAAGTAAATAAAGCGGCATGAAAAGAAAAGACTCAAGTACAAGTTCATTAATTTTGTTCTAAGTACAGTGCTTAAGTAAATGTACCTAGTTACAGTCCACTACTGCAGTATAGTGAAGGTAATGGGTTAATAGTCGTCCAGGCTTAGCTAGGTGAACCGGAGGAGTCATTAGAGTCAACCCCACAGTGTCATGGTGCTTTTGGCTCTGGCCGTGTTGTGCCTCGGAAGTGAAATAATTGCAGGAAGCAAGCGACCCGGCTAAATCATGCCAGTCTGGGGGAGAGAGGGCAGCAGACTGGAGCTGGACTGTGATGCCTATAAGTATATTTCCTCTGCCGTGCCCCCTCTGATCCAGCTGTCCCTTATATCAAAGATGCTCTGTTTATGTTTGGAAATCAATTGATATTGTGCATGATGGATGAGCTGCTGGCAGACCTGCCCTCTCTTTGGAGCGGAGTCAGAGGTGGCCCGATGTAATGGATAGCTTGTCGGCCTCAAAACTAAATGTGCAACTGTACTGAAACATGAAATATACTGCTGGTGGAAAGTGATGTTAGCTTGCTGATATGTCATGATGTCTGCAATGAATATGAATATGACAAGAGGTGTGAAATTGTCCCTTCTTCAATTCAAACTACCCTCCAGTGGCATATATTCCAGTTTATGTCTTGAAAAGTGTCTGCAGAGGTTGAATTTAAACGTGAAAACAGACGGGTAAATATTTTAGCAAAGACACAATATGACTTGTAGCACGGAGAAGCTTCATTTGCAACACATTAAGAATGCGTTCACATCCATGACTATTTAAGACAGTTCAGTTATTATAAGGTATGTAAAAAGGTGGATTATGAGGCGCTGGAGTGCTTTTTAATGGAGCCACTAGTGCTTCTCCTTTCAGATAGTCTGCGAAGTATAAGACAGATAGGTGGTCTAGATTAGAAAAATCTGTGTGTGTGCGTGCGTGCGTGTGTGTGTGTGTGTGTGTGTGTCTTCCCAGTCTTATACAAATAGGGAGAGCCTAGCAATAGCCAACGTCTGAACGTGCACTTTCATCCTGGTGCTTTTTCTTGCCTCCAGCGATGGGAGTGGATGACCTTTTACTGTCAGCTTCCAACATGACAAATTACAGAGGCTGGATGACCGTGTTTTTGAGGAATGCAAGAGTTCACTGCCTGGTCAGGCCGCTAGCAGGGCAGCGGACCCCTACAATGGAGACAGATGTATTAATTGATAGATAATAGTCATAGATATATTGACTGGGGGATCCATTTTTTTGAGGCCAGTAATGTGATAGCCAAGGAAGCCTTTAAAGGGATTCACTGCTGCCTCCCCACAGGGGCTGCTTGAGCAGCACAGACCTGCACAGAAACTAGATCATGTACCCGACATCAGAGCTCCTAGGATTAACCTCCACTGTGCTTCCATTGGCTTTGTCTGAATATAAAGACAAAATTAGGTGCAATCGTTTCGTCTGTACTGTGTGTGTCTGTGTTTTTTTTTCCCCTTCATAGGCTTGTGGTGAAAGCTAAGAGGGTGTGTGTGACATGTCTTGGCTGGTGATCCAGAGGTGGCTCACATGGTCTGCTGTGTTGTGTTATGTCAATGCCCTGTTTAATTGGAGATCAGCCGGGCCAAATGCAGCAAGAGCTTTGCTATCTGACCTCATCGGGCCGATCTGTGCCATCCATTCAGCCCACTCTCTTGCAACCACATCAGTCACCGGCTTGTCAGTTTACACAAACAGCTAGTAAGTATTTATTGTACTGATTATGTGGGCAGCACTGACTTGCCAAGGGCTGGCCTTCTAAGATGCACACCTGATGCTTACCTAATTTACAGCATTTCCTGCCAATAGCTGCAGTGAGGTCATTGATGCATTTAGTGCTGACCAGACTGACAACTGTATGATCAGGGTCAGTCATAAGGCACAGTGAGGGCTTTTGTTCCTCTCGTCAGATGTGCAGCCATGTGGAAATCACCACATGTTTACTTGCAGTGTTCATTCTGTCCCACACAGATTGGATCATTACATATTCCTCATTTGTTCAACGACACCGCTGTATTATGCAAATGCTTATTGTAATGGATTTAGTCCCATAGACCAAATATTACTGCCGTAGTTATCACATATTGCAGTGTAGCCAACAGTTAGTGAGCTGAGAAAATGGAACAGAAATTGCCCATCCACATTTATGGAACCAGGCATTCTGCATTGTGGCGAAAATGATTATTTTATCCCAGAGGTTTTGAAAGACTTGTAAACAATCATAGCTTTCCATGCGAGCAAAAATTAATGTTGTCTATGATATCAACTCAGGTTTTGTTGGAGTTCAGTACACTTATTCCATATGAATTAATAACACTCAGTATAAACAGTGAGTGTGTGCTGCATTAACCGCAACTGCACATTTTATTTTGCTCATTTCCTCGTCGTAAACAGCTTTGCAGCTCAAGTAAAGGCCTATATTTCTATTATAGCAGTAAAATATTAGCATTTTACTGTCAAATAAAACATTATGAAGAACATAATTCCTGTAACACACTGATGTGCAGAGGACGCCAGAGACTGAACACACATCTGGTTGCTATTTTCACCATTGAACTGGAAAGACATAGTCCTCGGTGCTTGGAGTATACAGAAACAAATGTTTAGCTAATAAAATCTCTCATGCAGACTGAGGGGCTCAACCACACTGTGGCAATATTACTGATGGTTACCTAGATTCATGACTAGTCCTCCAATAAAATAAACAGCCAATAAAACATCAGGCTGGGACCCCCCTGACAGCACTTGTTGACATCATTGCACTTTCAACAGGCTTTCATTGAAAACTTGAATATATATTTGATTGTTCCCGATTACGTGTAGTCGACCACACGGGTTCAGACAAGGCTTTATGGCCATCTACTTAATATCACATATCTCAGTGCTCCGGGAAGAGTGCTGTGAGCTCAGTGAGTGTGAGCATCTTGTGGGGAGATCTGGGGCCGATTTGCGCTCACCATTGCTTACACAAACTCCACTTCCACCTAATCACTCTGCCTTGACATCAGTAGCCAGAGAGCATATGGAGCATATATACATTTTCCGTCCACAGAGGAATTCACAGGGACTTTAACCATCGCACGGGGAGTTATATTGCTGGAATTTAAAAATAATACTCATGCGATTAGTCAATGATAGCAGATTATGGGAGGAAAATGTGCCCATTAAACAACAGAACATTAAAATGTAATGATGCAAATTATGCCTAAATAAACTGTATCACTGTTTGGGTTTTTCTTTTTCATTTGAATCACTTCTTTTCCATTAAAAGAAAAAACGATTACAGTTAAAGTGCAATTTTATCTGTAAGAAATTAATCTTCACATGATGTATGTGTAATACTATCACAGACAAAACTTGTACATAGGATGCAGTTGTATAATTAAATAGTGAGTATCAATTTTTGTTTAAATTTATAGAATCTTTTACATGCAGTCAAGCTTCACCTTTGAACTAGCTCTAGGTCTTTTCTTTTTGGAAACACCATCAGATCACTTTCTGTGAGGTCAATCCTTTTGACCTTTGCTGTTGCTACAGTATTTAACCTGGTGTGTATACAAAGGATTTTCAAGAGGATTACTGAGGTCCTTAATAGGGGATTAGCCAAATCCTCATGTTGTCTGTCCCAAATTCTATTACACCCAGGGATTAGACTATCAGCGCTGAAGGCAGCTGGGTTAAGAGGGTGATGTTTGTGGAGCGTTGCTCTCCTTGCTCTAATTGGACTTAAATGACTTGTAAGCCTCACAACAGAGTGTAAAATTAAAGGGTTGTGTGGAACTTTCTGCTGAAATCAGTGAACACTGGGGAGGTGTGAATGATGTCACACTGGCAGAAAATTAAGAAATTTTTTCCCTCTTTTTTTTAACACTGAAGGTTGAATTTTGCTGGTTAAAGTCTCTGATTACAAGCTGATGACAGGATTACACATTCAATCAGTGTGTGGTCCTTTGTGTTTGTATGTGTGTGTGTGTGTGTGTGTGTGTGTGTGTGTGTGTGTGTGTGTGTGTGTGTGTGTGTGTGTGTG
>JBBPCS010000001.1:16755748-16766975 GCA_037974645.1 Hollardia meadi | reverse complement strand
TGTGTGTGTGTGTGTGTGTGTGTGTGTGTGTGTGTGTGTGTGTGTGTGTGTGTGTGTGTGTGTGTGTGTGTGTGCCGTATCCTCCACACATACAGAGGTGATGCCAGACTCCCCCTCCAGGACTCCACCAGTACTTCAATACTTCAGTGAGGGGTGTAAACAACCCTCCTCACTGATGAAGCATATCAACAAGGAAAATTACATTAATATACTTATTTTTATTTAATTTTTGCTGATATTGTCTCTTATTCAGTTATATCAAGATTTTTGGCATATTAAAGAATATTATATGTTGTTTTGGTGCATTATTGTTTACATTTTTTACAGCGAATGGTTGGTTCTGTCTCTTTCTAATAGTGCTTCTCTGCGATAATGTTCTGCAACATACACTAACAGACACTCAGCTGCCAGTTCATTAGGTACACCAAGCTAAAACTACCATTCCTGCAATATTTTCATTATCTGTTTAGAGGCGTTGATTAAACTTTAGGATTATTTAGCAAGCTGTACTGTATATTGCGATGCTGTTGAATTATATTACACTGACTACACTGTTTCTAATATTTTGTCCACCTTATATGTATTAATGAAGGTAGATATTAGAGAGGTATTTATAATATTCAGTCTAACTTCACTGATATGAATGTGGTGGACAAAATATTAGAAGAACCACAAGTTCACAAACACCATAAGTTGCAGCCTCTATGATCATACAGTTAATCAGTTTGAAGAAAGACTGAATATTATTCAGAGAGGATTTAAACAAAAATAATGGTTATTGTAATATTTCAAAGATTGCTACAACAACAAGACACTGAACAGATAAAAATCATTATATCAGTGTAATCTATAATGTGCCAGCTGTATCTCAATGGATTGTGTTGGACAATATCTTGAGATAAAAGTATCAATACCACAGTGGAAGTACATAAGTAAAAGCATCAAAATATACTTAAAGTACCAAAAGTATTTTTTATGCAAAATGGCATATTTCAGAATAATGCACTGTATAAATTATTGGATTATAATTATTGATGCATTAATGTATTCACAGCTTTAATGCTGAAGCTGGTCGAGGTGTTTTAACTACTTTATATATTTCATCTTCCAACGTAGCTTGTGAATTTCACCACAAAGATCAATTAAGTTTTATCTTAATCTGTAATATCATATCAAAATTTTTTTGTTTTGGATGATTAAACTAAATCTGCAAAGTAACTAGTAATTAAAGTTGTTAAACAAGTGTAGTATTTGTGGAGTAGAAGTACAAAGTGGCAGAAAATGGAAATACTCAAGTACAGTGCCTCAAATTTGTACTTAAGTGAATGAACTTCGTTACTTTACACCACTGCAACTCAGTCCATGTTCAGATGACAGAGCCACTTTACTTTACACTCTCAGGCTGTACTGTTTGTTTGGTTGTGTGTTTGCTACCAGGCCAGAGGTGCAACCAAAGGCCAGCACACTCCACTCACCAGATCGTGTTCGTCATTGTTTCCTCCTCAAGAAACACAAATAACTCAATTTGTTTGCGACTTGCGTTTTAAGGCATCCTGCTTGTCAACTGATATTCATGGAATTTTCGGCGAGGGCTTCGCAGTGAGCCTGAGCAGAGACGCAGGGAGGCTGACAGCGCTAATGGCTGTAAAGATAAGTGGAAGAATGTTGACGCTTGAGAAAGCCACAGGCAATGGAAGAGGATGAAAGAGAGAGTTCACCACTTAGACCGCTCCCTCACAATGGGGGGGACACAACTAGTATTTATCAGCTCCCATACTTCAAATCACTCCCTTTAAATGCTGCTTACAAGAGTGAATAGCTTACTCACACAGTCCCACAAACCAACATTGTGTTGAATGTTATATTATATCATATTATGTCTGTTAATGCCTTTGGCCACCCAATGTGGGTTTTGCAGCCACACTGAGGCATTAATAAGCGCAGAGAAGACAGTGATTGTTGCCTGTTGAGAAATTAAATGGTGAGATTGGTGCTGTCTGCCTGCTCCTCTCTTCCCCTGTCTTTTATCTGTCTCTTTCTGCCCTCCCTCACTCTCTCTCCCTCCATCTGCTTCTCTCTGCGGTGCGGCCAAAGTAAACACCATGTTCAGCGCTCTCAATCACAGGATCTCTCAGAAGAAGAGGAGGGCAGTGCCCTGGCACGGTGCTGGTGGCCAGGCCTGGGGAAAGTGGGAGAGGAAGTAGGCCACTGCCTTAGAAGCGTTCTATCATTCCAGCGCCAACGGGGAATTCACATCTATCAGAGCATGTGCTCGCATACTCAAGTGCTCCTACTTGACATAAATATTTGCATGACATGAGCTGCCATGGGAGATCCTATCATAAGTCATTCAAACTCATCGTAGCCCATTACATGCAGCACTCACAGTGACCACCAAGACAGACAGTGGCTAAGTAGAGAATAATGGCTGACTCCTGGCCAGGCAGCAGCTACAGTTACAGAGACATGGGATCATTCTGTCATCACATTTTTAAACAAAATGTCATCCCTGCTATTAGATTGTCATTCTTAGCTGCTCTGTCACGGTGCTGCGAAAAAGTCCACCTGATAGTTCTCCTGCCGAATGCCTCTCAGCTGTTATGTGCCTGTGCTTTTTCCCACGTATTTCAACTTTTGCCTGACTGCAGCGCACATCACTCTCAATTGTATATTTTGTGTAGCAGCACGAGGAAGAGCCTCTCTGTTATTTTTGGTGTATGAATGTGTCCGGGAGGTGCTGTGCATTTGAGACAGGCCTATTCATTTTTACCCTTGTCCATCATCACCTACTGTATTTTAGAGGAAGCCCCGGCTTTCATGCCACGCAGGGGCGCAGTTTGTGTCCATGCGAGCATTTCCTTCATTTAGTACAAAAAAAAAAACCCCACACACGCTTTGTGACAATATCACTGGCTTGTTTTCCTGCTCGGCTCTAACCTCTGATTCAAAGTGTGTTTGGCTGGGAACCAGCACAGTTTGCCAGGCAGGTTATCCCGCTGTGCTCTTAAACATAAATCTACTGTTAAATAGTAACTCCTCGACGTGCAGACAAGTTTGTCTAAGTAGCCTGAATGAAATAAAAAACACTTATGGGATGTTACATTGGTGTTAATTTAACCACAAGGGGCTAAATAGATGAGCAGAACAGGTTGAAAATGTTTCTAACATGCGTGTAAATCTGAAATGTCTGAACCTCAGCCTAATTGCTGTCACGTGTAGTGAAGGATTATTTTACCGTGTAGATTCACATGTTAAGTCTGCAGGTCCTTAAATCTCACACACAGATTTACAGAACTATTAGACCTCATTAAATCAGAGACATCAGTGTGGTCAGTTCACATGACTGTGATCAAGATGGGGATTATTTGCGTGCATTCATGCTGCGACTCTGTAGAGAATTATCACTGTCATCCTGAAACAATGGAGCTGATTTATGAAATATGACAATACTGAGACATTCATGATTATTGATTGGTATTGTTAGCGGCTTTAAAAGAGCCATATGTCTTCATCTTCAGCAATGACACACGTATAACAAATAAGTTTACCACACTGTGTGAGCTGAAAATCCAAAGGGGACATTTTAGGGTTCTGATACACATCACAGGGTTACTTCATTACATCTTGTGTCATTATAGTGAGATTCTCGCATGAATTAGCAAAATAAATGAATATAAACCTTTTTCTTGACAAGCACATCCATAAAAAACAGGAGGGAAAAGTTTGTTATTGAAATACAAATGAGTGTCTTATTAGACAGGTGTGCAATTATTGTACTATGATAAATACAGTATCATAATACACTTATAACTTTTACAGTGAGAGAAACACAGTATGTGGTTTCGGGGGCCATGACTCTTTGTCAAGCTGGATTCCTCTTGGAAACGTGTTTATGAAAATAATCTATTGTCTATTTGTTTTGGATTGTCACAGACAGGAGGATGCTGCTCCCTCTCAAGGTTAGCGAAGTTGCTCAGATGAATGGTTGTTTGAGAGTGCACTCGTATGTCAATGTTTACCCCATTAGTGACAGCTCCGAGGCAGTAGGCCACTTAATGTTGTCTGTGGATCCCCAACTGTCCCTACACGCCGGTTCAAAAGTTCAGCCACTTCCTCAAGGGTCTCATCACATTCTCGCCACATCTTGATTTTCAAAGCTACACGGAGAGACTCGACCTGTCAGGAGAGATACCACAAAAAAACAACAACCACAAAACATGATGGAACACAGGTTTGGAGCCAGGGCCCGTCAGGCCAACAAAGATGCCTCCTGGCTGCTCTGGTTAGGAGGCCTGGACGATGGAGCTCATATTAAAGGCTGCACAGTGGTCCAGGGCACGGCTGCCTGCGTCCAGCTAGAGGAGGAATTGATTGTTCTGGAAACTGATGAAGCTCGGGCACAATTAGATTGCAAGGCAGTGCTGTGAGGTGAGAGAGCACCCTGCCTGCCTCGCTGTTGATTGATGGTAAAATAATAAGCGCTGCGTATTAACTATAGAGTTCACCACCAGGTTAAGGTGGGCCAAAAATTGCTGGTCTTATTAGATTCTGATATGACTCGCGATGTAAAAAGATTATGTGGGTTTTTTTCATCGTGGCAGTGGACAGTCATTTCGCATGCAATAAGATGGTGTCCTGCACCATGTTGCTGTCAAACGTCTACAGGAGAGTTTTGAGTCAGGAGGGCACTGGGTCAGGAGTCACACCAGGACATTAGTGAATGTTATTCTGACACTCACGCCCACAAAAACAGATGTGAACTTTATTCAAATACAATCATTCACACTGAAGGTCACATGGGGTCCCTTTATGTTTCACTGTTTCCTCCTATCTCCGGCACTGCATCAATGTCCGCTCAAAAATGTGGCTCCTAAAAAGCTGGGGGAGCATCAGTTCATCATATTACTGGACTTCAAGATGAATATCCTCTCTCATACGCATGTCATCGAGCCAAAAGCGGTGTGTGCAACCATATTATAATATATGAGTCAAGAAATATGGTATTTTCATTGAGCAATTTATCCACGGTTTATCTAAGGATTAGGGAGGCCAGCAGTCAAACAGCAAATGTATTTTTCTTGAAGAGTGTTTCCTCAATGTGTGGTTACAAAACAATTTTCCCTCCTGCTCAAAGTGTGTAATCCTGCCCGCCATTTGTTAGCTGGTGCATCTCCCATGTGGAGGCAAGGCCGCTGGCAGAGTGCTGGGGTATACAGGAGGTGAAGGCTTATAGCAGCATATCAGAGCTCTGGGATTCGCGCTCATTTATCTCCATTTCTCGCGCATGATGTCTAGTAATAAAGGCTCAAGTGAAAATGGTGTTTATCATTGGAATGACAACATCTCCCAGATGCTGCAGAAGAAATCTAGAGAATAGATAACGCATTACAATAACAAGTCCTTACTCTGCGGAGAATCCAATTAGGAGGGCCTTACATCATGATAATCTAGCGGAGGTGGACTGGTTCATTTAGACCGGTGGATAACAGAGCAGAGGGAGGTCTGGTCCGGGGGATTGGGGTTAGTTGCAGTTAGACCTGCTGCATACATCAGCAGCCATCTAGTGTGGGGAGCTTTACCCCCTAGTGGTTTCAGAGAGGAATGCAGGCCTAAGCTGCTTTTAATGCACATTATGGAGAATGTGTTTAATTGCTGATTACTGCAATAGAGTGAAAACACCCACAAATAACTGAAGGCATCTTAGTGAGTATCTGTTTCTTTTTGAGAATACAGTTCATTCTCAGCTAAATATTATGACCTGTGGGGTTTTTACTGCAGCAGCCAGGAACTTTTTCTATGTGCTTGTATGTGCAGATGTTCGTATGTGGTGGAATATGTTGTTGTGGAGTGGCCGCACCGCTGGGCCTGTCTGTTCTGGTGTGGTGGTTTCCTGCTGCTCAGCATTTCGCAGGGCCTCAGGGGGACACAGGGGGGACATATGACTGGGCCGCACAAAGCTGAGCTAGTCACCCTATCGTTCCACAGCAGACACATCATTTTGGCGTCCTTCTGTCTCCTCGTTGTCAGCCCACTCCTCAGCACGACAGCAGACATGGCAGCGAGCCGGATGTTCCCTCTCCCTATTAGTTAGCAGTTTCAGATCCTTCACATTTCAGAGCTGCCAACTGCAGAGCAGGTGCACATGTTGCCACAAGGGCAAAGTGGACATTTCTGCACTCCTTTCTCAGCAAAGCTCCGTGCTGACATAACAATTTACCACCCAGCAGCACATGCTATGTTTGGATCTTTAACATTTACATGACCATGCCATGATTTATTGGTGCTGTAATGTGTGAATCCTTTGTAAAGGGATTCAAGGTGTATGCTGTAATATGTAAAAGATGGAGGACACCTATGCTGATGTGTTAGATTTCTGGTTCTTTAAAGAATTAGGTCTTTTTTTTTTTTACAATCTTGCATGTGCACACATCCCAGATGGCACATTTCATACAAATTTGACATAGAAGTAGATACATTGAAGAAATGTGAGCTGATTTAACAGAATAATGCAAAGGCTTCCCAGTAGTTCAGCATGTTCTCAAGCAATTCAGTAAACAGACACATCTGATGTTCCCGTCCACCCAGATTAGATCAACGTGTCGTCTTTAAGATTTTACTGATCGCCAGAGGGAGAGCGGGCATGTTACAGCAGCACAAGAAACTGTCTAAAGAACTAGAAAAAGGAAGGGAAAAAATGACATAAATACAGTAAAATAAGCATTCAAATAACATTCAAAAAATTCTATCATATATGTAATATGATATACAGTACTATCTGTTCATTGGTGTTTATTGTTCAGTCTGTACATTTGTTTGAGTTTGTATATATACAATATACAGTATATAACTCTACAGGCCTTAATGAGGAAGCATTTATTAAGTTATTATTAAGAGTCATACTGAAGTTGGGATATTTAAGTACAGTGTATGTTTTTACATTATATAAATATACATAGTTACTGAGGTATTTATATTATGTGCACTACATAAACCTATTCTGTTGTGTCTTTTGTATGAAGCATATTGAATAAACTGTAAATGAGTTTCTTTTTGAGGGAAAAGCAAAATCTGAGCAAAAAATGCATGAATATTAGGATAACAGCATGGTTTGTGTAATACACGCTGGCTCATGTGAGCAGCCTGTGGTGATTCTCTTCTTTCTGCGCTGTGGGCAAAGCAGTGCATTGTTTGTGATGAGTATGAATGCTGACCTCTGGCCTCTCCGGTGGCCTCTGCAACCCCCTTGAAAGTTCACAGGAGGGTCAAAGAATCCATGTGCCTCCATAGACGCTGTGTTGATGGAAGCTCCAGCCCCCATCTCAACCAACCCCCTCAGCAAGTCTGTCTGTTTCAGTCAGACACAAACAGACACACACACAAAACAAACAAACAAAACCTGGTCACGATGTGAGAATGCAGGTTCAGGAAATATTTCAGGTCTGACGACGTTTGACAGCCAGAAATATTTGGTCGACACATTAAAAACACACACTGAGATTAAATGATTTATATTAGGTTTTGTCTTATGAATAAAATCTGAATTTATCTACAATCATTTTAAAAAATGAGGCCCATTGTGTTTTTACACAATGATCAATGATGTCTGCTTATAGTGAGTGTCACGGTGTGGCGTTCAGGACCTCAGTTGCTGGTGCGGATTCCTGCATTTTGCTTTGCTCTGCGGCTTCAGGCACAACCACCGGCAAATGGGGTTGATGCTCATCACATGAGATATCACATGCTGCTAGGCAGAACATCTACCATGTCCTGTATGTGAGATATGCTAGTGTAACATGGAGATCATTTTCGTTCAGGGAAGCCATTAATACCGAGGATCTCACAGTCCCACTGATTTCAGTATGTAAATGATTTTGTGTGAGCCCAGAGCATGGCAGAGTGCTCCGGGTTTGCTGTGATAGGTTGTTTAGGGATCAGATTAGGCCCCGTGTCATTTCATGCTAGAGATGATAATAATGGCCGCCGCTGCCGAGATGACTGTTGACATCATTACTCATGTATTCTGCCACACGCATCAATCATCACATGCTGTACAGACGCTCTGAGGTGCATGAATTTTTCACTTTGGAGTTCAGAGCGGGGTCATGCAGACATACCCTCACACGTGTGAGAGAAGCACAGCCGGTAAACAAAAAGACTTCCACCACTGTTTTTTTTCTTTTTTTCTTTCTCTCTCTCCACCGTATCAGGTTACGTCTTTTAATTCTTCCACGCAACAGACAGTTTTGGTCCAGCAAGAAATTCAAGACAAAATTTTATTTTTAAAAAAGGGCCCTCATGACTGCATCCTTGGTGCTACAGTGGAAACACAATCTGTAACCCTGCAGTGTTAATGCCATGCTGTACAGGCTGGGATTTATAGGATAACAGAGCTAATCCCACAATGACAGATCAGAGCTCCACATAGCTGCAGATTGGTTTGTAAGATCTTATTTTTCTGCCCCTTTGGGATCTCTGGCATCTAAGAGGACAATTCAGATGGAGAAGTGATGGTGTATTGTGTTTTAACAGAGGTGTTATCTGTTGACAAGTTGAGTGAAGGTGTAAGAAAAGCAGGTTTCCCCCTTCTAAACTGTGTACTGTCATCTTTACAAAGTATGTTCAGGAGGTGTGAAAGGGATCATTAGTTGTGTGGCAGCGGAAGCAGCCGTGTTGTCAGCTACCTGCTATTTACTTCCCCTCATTACTGTACGCTGGCTGGCGCTGGTGGGAGTGTCAACATCATTAACATGACTGTCATTAGTCCTGTCCCACACTGCATGGAGAAGTTAGAGTCCTGGGGAGAAAAATGAAGCATCTTTCACCACCAACCTCTCTGCTGCTGCAGCTACTGCACAGTAAAACGCCTCCATTCAGTTGGACTTGATGGAGAATAGGCTGCCTGAGGAGAAGAGACAGGAGCTCTGCATGGTGAATTAAAATAACTCCCTGTGAGATGCATCATCTATGCGGTTTATGCCCTCTGAGAGACAAATACTAAATTTAGAATAACATTAAGATATTGAATAATACAGCACAGTACACTGTAACCAGAGAGACACTTATAGAGTGCAAGTACTTAATTTAAAAATGGAATTCAAGTGTACAGCTGAATAATTTCTTTATATTCACAGTGTGTGCAGATGTGCAACTCTGCAAAACGTAAAACATGCAAATTTTGCCCAAATTCCTCCAAAGTACCATCCTGATTTTTGATGACACCTTTCATGAGAACATTAAGTCGTCCATAGATCATTGATGCACCTTGATAAACCACTATTATGTGAAATCACTAACTAACAAAATACACTCTGGATGGCACCTCTGTTGTATTTACCCCCACTGTCTCTGTTTTGAATTGGCACCTACAGCAAGATTCAAACAAACAGGATCTCTCACACCTTGTCATCTGGCTGACTTGGCTGGATGTTATTATAGCCAACTTCAAGGCCTCAGCAGCAGCTGCAATCACTTAATGCAGTCTGCCTCAGTGCTCAGCCCCTCTGTGCCCCCAACTAGTTTCCCATCAGCCTTGAGGGGGTAGATCTCCTTGCACTCAGTTTCAACCCTCCTGCTCTCTGTCTTGCCTCGCTGAGACCTCCTCGACCTCTGCAGAGGTGACTGAAGAAGTGGAACAACCAAGAGCAGAGCAGTGCAGAACATGTCCCCATGCAAACGGATTGTGAGTGGATGCACATACTATGTTTCCACAAGCTTTGTGGAGTGCCGGAGGGTCCGAGTGGGCTGGGCTTTCAGAGGCACAGTGCTGTCCAATGGCAGCACGGGGATCGCTGTGTGGCACGACTGATTTACGGTACATCATTAAGCCAGCGCATTCCTTCTCCCTGTGGCCCAGGTGGCGGTGGGGCCTGAGGCCCAGACTCACAGGAGCAGAGCAGGTCTCTCTGTGGAGCACAGCACAGCCAAGGGGAGCAGCTGCAGTCCAGTGGATCTAACTCCATACCACAGCCGTGCCACATCCCTCCGTGAAAGGAAGCACTTAATACAATACATCTCAGCACCTTCTGTGTCCATGAAGGATATATGTTGTCCTATTTATAGGTCCGCAATCCTGTTTTCATTCAACTTCATCTGTGTTACGACTACGACAAAGAGTAAGAACTAAAAATCAAGAAGGTGCCCTGATATAAGCAACAGCAGGGTGTGTTAAAAACAGTATATAGTTTTAGATGAAACAAGATTTTTACTCAACAAAAGTGAACCATCAGGCTAGTTCAATGTAAAAGTCTCACTGAGGAAAATCCATTGGCTTGTTCTTGTAACAAACATTGATTTTATTCAGGATTTATGTGTTATATACACATAATTACATGTTGTAATTAATAATTTACACTACAGTGATTGAATGATCTGCCAAACATCGTCTTTTTTCATCTCCCAATATCTCAGCAGTCTCAAACAACTGAGGGTGGTATGAGTGTTGTGAGAGATTTTTGGAGCTGCTTTGCCCTCTAGTGGTGACTCGCCGTGTCAGAGTCCACACAGAGCTGAACCCCCTGCCTCTTCTGACACATCACCAGACAGCCAGCGCAGAACCACAGCCTGCAGTTCAACTTTTTTAACATGTAATACGATCTGCATAGGATTTCACATCAGCAGCAGCTTTGTGATTTCTCGTAGACTGACAGTAAATGAAATTAGCTGTTAGAGATTTCAGCACTTTATGAAATTTTACAAGCAGACTTTAATATTTACAAGGCTACTAAAAAACCTGGCAAGCCTTTCAGCTCTGACCTATGCATTAGTGACATACTGTGGTTTATTCTGGGGAAAGAGGCAGCTCACAGAGACCGGCTGCACTGCTCTTTGATTTATCAGTTTTATGGTGTTTTATGACTTGAAAATACATAAGTGAAGACAAAACTTCACACCAGACAAGTTTCCAGGGTGTGTGGCATCAAGTAAATCCAAAATCAAACAAACCCTATGTTTATTGCAGCAATCAATTTGTTTCTGTGTGCGTGCGTGAGTGCGTGCGTGCGTGCGTGCGTGTGAGAGAAAGACATGGAGAGAGATATTTTATTTACTATCAAAGACGAGTTCATTCACAAGGGGAGAACCGTGATCGTTCCAGCTCTTGGCTGCAGCACTGGGAAATAGAAACAGTGTGGTGATGAGGTACTTCCTGTATGCTGTTCCTGTGTGTGTGTGTGTGTGTGTGTGTGTGTGTGTGTGTGTGTGTGTGTGTGTGTGTGTGTGTGTGTGTGTG
>JBBPCS010000001.1:16717219-16737804 GCA_037974645.1 Hollardia meadi | reverse complement strand
TGTGTGTGTGTGTGTGTGTGTGTGTGTGTGTGTGTGTGTGTGTGTGTGTGTGTGTGTGTGTGTGTGTGTGTTTTGTGCAGACTGGGAGAGACCTGACGCCAAAGGCTGGGGGAAGTGCAGGCAGGAGGACAGATGGTCTCCCTCATGGTGGCTGAAATAAAAGAGGGAATTAGAGAACTCCAAGGTGTACACTCTGACGGCAATTACAGCAAATAGATTGGAAGTGGACCTCCAGACACGCAGGGAGGCAGCTCCGTGGGGGAGAGCTCCACCTCACTGCATCTGGTTTGTACACCCCCCCCAAACAAGTCAAGATAACACCAAACACCCTGTCACTCCTTTAGCCGAGGCAGACCTTGCTGACCATTAGCATACTACTGTATAGCAGAATAAGTGTGTGAACATAAAAAAAACTCGGAGTTTGCACTGTAGAGTTTGAGATGGATTTCTGTATTACCATTTTTCTCGGTTTGGATATGTGGCTGAAGGATTTGCAAAACCAATTTCAGACATCCCTGGGAGCTGTTTTGGTTAGTTATTCTGCTGCCTGCAGGAGTTTGAAAGCACTCAATTATTTTTGTCTTGCTTGCTTCCGCCCATTGATTCTCAAACGATTTTCACTGCCCCTCCAAGTAAGGATATGCAGCAATTGAATTAAATAAGCCCGCCCAATCAATATAAAATACGTAACACATCCGCACTTCTCTTTCATAGCCCGTGGAAACTGAGAAGTCATTGCAGATAAAAATGCAAACAAACTAAAAGATACTTTTTATAGATCTATGAAAGCTGTTATGAAGTTTATGGATAGCCATCAAATATTTTGAATATAAAATATTTAATGCATTACTTCTGGCAATACTTGTGCACAGATTTTTCAACAGAATTTGGGGCGGCTGTCTGTTTTCAAAGCTGTTTTGAGCAGTAGGGATTCAGCAGATTCTATTAGCCCTGCCCCGTGGCTGAATGAGTGAAATACCATTTAGAGAATATGTCTCTAACCCCAAAACCTTGTGTTCCCATCAATGCATAAATGATAAAGACACGGTATAATAAAACAAAGGCTCCCTGCCAAAGTCGGCCATAAAAATAACATTTGGGCGAGAGGGACCTGAAGCTTATCCATTAACCTCAGAAAAGTGTCTTTACTGTTACTCCCACACTGCCAACGTCACTGAAAGACAACAGTCATAAAAACTTCAGGGATTCAATACTTAAGTTAGGAATTTTCATGATGAAGTTCCAGTGGTCAAACTGGAGCCATGATGATTATAAATTTAATTGACATTTGATCCTTACTATATAACAAATGTGCACTATGTCATCACAAATGCTGTAATAGAGGCAGGAGCAGAGAAAAGGATTGTAGACGTTCCCTGTGGTACGAAGTGAAGTTGTGCACTATTATCATGGATTTCCATGGAGATTTACGTACAAGGCTTAAAACAAAATGAGAAATCGGGTTTGCATTGTATACAGTGTAAATAAGCCTGGCTTTTGGCCTGTGAGTTATGGCTTCCAGAACTGGCTGCTTTCCCTTGTTGCATAAATTCATGAACAGTAAATCACTTGACTTCTGAAGAAACAAAGACAAAAAAGGAGAAAGAAACTAATGCATAAAAGATGTGGTTGTAATTAGGTAGTGAACATACATAACCAATCAAAACGTTTGCATGAGTTTAGTTATTTTTACTCATGATAAGAAGATGCAGAAGGAAAAACTTCATACGCACTTGCCTGCAAAGGTGAATTGTTTTATTGATCCTTGAGTGAATAGAAGCACATAATTATCCAATAGTAGGAGTAGCTTTAATCTAACATGAAGATGAGCAACATGTTTGAAGCTCAGTGCTCCTCCAGACCTTTGAAATCAGAGAAACAGAAGAAAATAAAAGTGATGTGAGCTCGATGGAAGTGGACAGAATCATATATTGCCGACTCAAGACCAAAGCTTATCATTAATTACAGTTATGTAGAATAATCAAGGACAGTGGAAGAAAGCACGACACATTTGACAGTGTATCTCACTGAGCAGATAATTTCCCTACAGTATAGACTGAGGATGGTATTTCTGTATCAATGCCATATGAACTGAGCAAGAGATTTATGTTTCCTGAAAAAAAAAAACATGTATGATGCCAAACTAATAACTAAACACAGCTGCAATAAGCATAAATCTGTGCATTTGTCTGAAATGTAATAATCATAAAAAACATTTAATCAAATGAAAATGAATCTTATCAGATATTTGAAGTCTTTAAAGAACTATTCAATATCCTCCATGAATGATTTTAATAGAGTGAGTCATATTTCAGGTGGCCTGCTTTTCAGATGGTATCACTGCTCAACATTTGTCACCTGTCAAATTATTTTCCCCCCGCATGTCATGTTCATTTGTCAAAACAGCGTTGTTCAAAGTTGCCTACTGCTTCGCGTCCAACTAAATCAGATTTGGGGAGGGGGGGTTTATTTGGATGTCATATTTATGGTAAAGTTAGACTAATAAAATTGTGCAGAATTCTAAATTCCATTTATCTAAGCCTGAGTGTATTTAAGCAAATATCAGGACTAATGACTGAACCATAACGTGAGAATGAGCAGTTGAGTTTTTAGGGACAACATATTGAATCAGTCCCAGGAATGCATGAAGCAATTCTACAGAAAAAGCTGCTGTAGATATCAGCCAAATCTGAGCCGCTTGCCAAAAAGGAACAATTACAGTCCTGTTTAATATGAAGGCAAAAAATAAAACATTAAATACATTTAAGACTATGTTACCTGAATTGAAGCATTTAACCTCTTCACATTAATGAGACCCAAAGTTGGCCAGAGTCCAGACCACCAGAGGCTACGACTGTTCTGGGTAGAGACTTACTGCTGCCTCCCACCAGAGTTTTAACACGTTAATATTTCTGCAGTGTCTGATCAATGCCAGAGAAAACCATTTCTTATCATTCGTCCAGCTACTTAGAGCCACATCTGAATTACGGTTGCTGTATCCGATGCGCATTCATTCTTCCCTCCTGACAGTTTTATGGAACTCATTATCCGCTTTGTGGCCATGGCTGTGAATGGAGAACCTGTGGGGGTTTTATGTGTAGCCAGTAGCTCCTCCACTGACCACATTTAATGTCCTCTCGGAAACAAAAAAAAATCAGGCGGGTCGAGGGGGGTCCACCCAAGCCCCTTTTGACAACAGCAGTGCCAGTGTTGGGTACGCTGATGTGAGGGTGAGGCAGCAGACCGGGAGCCAGACCAGAGTTTTATTTACCTCAGGTGCAGTGGCTCATTATAATGGTGTTAATTAGGAGCAGATGAAGCTGGGTGAAGAAAGAGGAGTGAGGGGGGGAGGGGGGCGGCTAGAGGAACGAGGTGTGGCCCGTTCAGGGCGAGCCTACGTGGAGGTCCTGTCCAGGGATTCCTAAATCCCCCTCTCACTACAGCCAATACACCCGCTCTTCACGTGTTAATATCTACTCAGCAAGTGCTATTAGCAAACACTGAAAACTGCCTACCACAGTGATTTAGTGAGCCCCTCTGAACGCTGGCTATGTTAAAAGGTTACTGGGATATTACTGTAGTCAGGAATGATTTAGACCTGTGAGGAACCTCCTTGTTTAAGGTATTTGAATAAGATTGTTGTGGATTTTGGTCAGTCTTTACACAGAGGACAAGTATGGCAGTATTCTATGTTTTTTATTGACAAAAATTCCTATGAAAATATCAAAAACGACAACTCATTTATCGTACCAAAAAAATATTGCCTGTGTTTTGAAAGCTTGATATAGCACGTCACTCCATGTTGTCCAAAAACTATTAAAACAAATCAGTGAGCCACACTATTGTACTGGGTGACATGTTTCTTTATTACACTGTGATTTATTTTAAATCATTCCCACACGTTGTCCTGCTGCTGTAAATATCAAAATGTGCATTAATCTGCTGCTGATAACAATCCTGAACAAATGAGCTATTCACTCCTGTGTGAGTAATGTGTGCTACAGTGTCCAGCTGTTTTATGAATTTATTTAGTGTTTCATAATAATGACACTATGTATTTGTGACCTAGATCGTCAATAGGAACCAGGGGGCTTGGGACTGGGTGCCACAGACAGGCTGTGGGAGCCAAAAAGTGTGTGACAGGGAGTAACACCTTGTTAGTTTTGGTCTTCTAATTGGATTTGTTGACAGTAAGAAAAATAAAGAATATTGCTGACCTCATGCTTCAAACAAATCTTGAGCATTTATTTTAATATTTGGCCCTTGTTCCATTTTATATTTATATTATATATATTTATATTTATTTTATCATTTTCACCACAAGTGGGTAAAAGACTTAATTCAAGAACAGCTATACTAAAATAAGGGACAAAGCTAGAAATATTTGTCTTATTCTCAACAAATGAAAATACCAAAACATATAAGGATTTTTTCAAAGTAAAAAGTATTGTTTGCATGTTTAAGTTCTGTTATTCCTCTGTATCATAGAGCTCCAAAAACACTCGGAAACACCAACCTGTTCTCACCCCAGCTCGCCGCATACCGACGTTTTGTCATGCACCTTTCGCATCTTATCCAGACACACAAGGTCTTACATACGTATGTAGATATGTTACTTTGGTTAAGTTTAGGCACAAAAAACATGGACACTGTATTTTCAATCCCACATGCACCATCCTGCTGCTGTAAACACTCATTAAACCACCAAATGTGTATTAATCCACAGCTGAAAATAGGCCACAATAAATGCCTGTTTTAGGAAAAATTAAGAAAAAGTAAAAGAATATGTTTTTTTTAACCATTTTAAAGATTACATCTTCAGTAAAAATAGAAGGACTTGGTGCAGAGCGCATTGCTGACTTCAGTCTTTTCATGAGATGTGCTGACAAACATTCAGAATATCTCAAGCCTTATCTTTAAACAAATCTTTCACTTCTTCTTATGTTTGACCTGTGCTTCACTTCGTAGCTGTAATTTAATTGTAAGGATAATAGATACGTATAAAGCTACAGAACCATTATTGCTACAGATGGCCGAACAATGTTTATAAAGCAAAATTCCAGAACTCAAGGTCATATTTCAGTACCAGAAAAAAAAACCATCTTTTCATAAATCTATGATATTACTGCTTAGCTGTCCCTTAATGCCTCCCCTGAAAAATAGAAAATAGAAATGCAACCCTTTTTTGCTGCTTACAATGGAATGGCTTCAGCTTTAAGATTGCCATTGTGACTTCTTCACTGACTGAGCCCTGGCAGTAATGATGAGCCCTCTGTGCATGCCAATGGTGGGCCATAACAGTCTTTATTCACCATGAAACCTCCACTGGGAGCATCTCGTGGTCCCCAGGACAACAATGCTGGCAGCCAAGCCCACAGTCGGCCGGCTTATCTTTTTTTACGTTTTTATGGGCTTGGCCTTCCCCCTGCTATTGAGGCAAATGTAGGCCATCAAACAAAACAATTTATGGCCCAGTCTAAATTTGACCTTGGGCCTCCTGAAATGCCATTGCCCTCAGAAAATGTATAAACCCAGTGAATGAAAAGATCTTTACATATGGAGGCATAAACTGGTGCTTTGCATTGTGAGAACATTTCACTGGGAGTTTTGATCCAAGTTGCTGCACATGACAGACCCTGCTTGACATGCTCCTATCTAATAGGCAATTTTAGGATCAAAACCTCCATATTAGAGATAATAGTGTTGTCCTCCATGCCTGGAGCAGAGATTGACTGTATTTTTACTGCCTGACTTCAAATATTTCTGTGCAATAGAATTTTTTTTAGTTACTGACACAAAACAGTGACCTGGTCGACTTTTGCCTTCTGGTTTGTGAGCAGACCCGCAGGGAATTCCTTATTTACTGCAGGGGTGTGCCTTACCTTGTCTTCATTCACCAGCACATGTTACATTTCTGTCTCTCGCCGCACTGCAAAGCTTCAGTTGTTTATGGCTTCAGTTGTTTATGGCTCATCCTTTCTAGGAAGTGGGGAAATCCCAAGCTGCTTATGGTGTCGCTCCAGATTTTTTTAGATTTGGCTTCTCCATTACCAGCCCCCGATGGTTTGGTTTTATTTGTAATAAAACAATCTACACAGAAGACGCTTGTCCAAATACAACAGAATGTATTTGGGTAAATAAATTGTTTGAATGAACATGCATGTAACTCTGCAGCCATGTAAATTAGGTGGCATTATTGCAGTTTCAATTGCAAGAAAACATCCTCTTTCCTTTGAATATGTGTACACATGTTTGCTGGATTCTTTGCATTTGCTGTTGGGGGTGACCAAGAAGCATGAATGATACAAGATGAAAGGAGGGCTCTCCATCTCTGTATGTTATATGGATTCTTCTCACGCATTTCCCTCTGAGACAAGGGGTTCAGTAATCTGTATCCTTTAGTGAGAGAACCCCATGGAGATGCATTAAAGAGATAAATTGGTATCATCCCCAGTGTGACAGACTCCTCATCTGTCTCTGCTCGCCTCCATTGATCACAATTTATTTTATTTGTGTTGTTTCATTATTAGGCGGAAGAAAAGCATTACATTAATAAAGCCCTGATTATAAAGTTAAACAGAAATGCTATACTGTTACACAGGAAGCTGGGGTTAAAGCACGAGGCCCGGCATGCCTGCCCTTGTCTCTTCTTACACAATAAACTGAGATCAGAGGCGGCACTGATCATTCACTGTAGAGCTAATTCATTTCTTAACGATTTTCAGGCTCTCCTCAACTGGACCCACTTCTCTAAATAGATCACTGAAATCTTGCATTTTACAAGTACAACAGATACACAACAACAAGTATTTGTTGTTGTGTACCTGTAGTACTCAGGTCTGCAAGGCGAATATGCAAATGCAACCACATCTTTTATTATCTATCTATTATTTTTTCATCAATCGAGAGACAGATTTGCTCTAAATAGCCCTGTGATGTGAACATGAAATTCATATCCAAAGCTATAATTTTATTGATCTTTTGACTGAGTGATACAAGCAGCTAAACGTCACACTATGTAGCTTTTAAAGCTTTTTAGAAGAATGATAGTTGATTGTTGAATTTCATCCCCAAGAGGTCAAATGCTGTCACTTTGATTTGATGGCTTGGGTCCGACACTAAGAAATATATAACACTAAGAGGTGTTATGAAGAAATATTAGCGAAAATCTAATGTATTTGATCTTTAAAATAATATTTTGCTCCTTAGCTCCCTGCAAAACGGCATGTGGAGATGGTGATGGTATATCTTCATGTCTTACTCTGTGAGTTGAGGATTTACTTCAGACAAACCAGAGGTGATTGTGGAAAAACAAAACATGATGTGTTTGGTGAGTTTTATTTCATTTATGTCTCATTTGAATGAAGTGTGTTTTACGATGAGTTAATGAGGCAATTGAGCTTATCTTAGTTTGGTAAAAGAGAGAAACTTGAATTCAGAAGATGTATGGTTGTATTTTTCTGTTACTAAAGAAAATAGGTGTAGGAGTATTTCCTTTCCTGACATGTTGTGAGTTTGTTTTGTTTATTCATTAGACTAAACGCCAAGAGAGCTTGTGAAACTTAGCAAACTTGCCGCTAGTATACATCTCCCAGTTGAAGCTAAGCAAGTACAGGACTGTCGCCTCAAGAGGTACAAAGTGGTATTATGAGACAGTGCGGGCCGGGTCTAGCTGGTTAGCATGCAAACTTGAGTAGATATCTCTGCAACACAATACATAGATGTCTTTGACATAACTTCAATACAGCTGTTTCTCTACATGCTGTTGATAATGTTAGTTCATATTTTTTTGTCATTTTATGGCCATATTACAAATTGCACCTTTAAAATAAATTCAGCTATATTTGAATGACTGTTACTTAAGCTGTGTAATGACATATTTCTCTCTAGACTCATAAAAAGAGAGGTTGGAGCTCTTGAGTGAGCTCAAGTTGACCATAGATTCCTGATTTCAAAGCATTCTAAAAAATTGACCAAGCTGCTGTATCCTTGGATAATTCCTTTATTAAATATATTGATTTATATATTGAAAAATAACAAAGAATGACAGATACTTTGTAGATTATTTATTAGGATTCTCAAAATTGCAGTTGTAATAAAGGTCGGACCCTTGCGTGTTCACTGTTAATTCCTGGCTCAGGTCACAGTAAGGAGGCAGCCAGCAGCAACACTGTGGTAAAGGGCCGGGCCTTGTGCTGTTTGTGTCCATGAGGTGATGTGGTAATGTGCTGACATCACAATATTTCAACACCATTTTAAAGTGACTTCATATTTTTCCTTATGAGCCCATATGATTCACCATAAATGAACTCAAGCACACAGCAGCCTGGATTTGCACACCACCATGTACTTTCTTTGACATAACAGTAACTGCTTTGGGGATTAAAAAGAAAATAAATGGGGAAATGACAAATAAATAAATTAAGGTAACTGAACTCCAGTTCCTCAGTCAGGGGCCAGCAAAAGAAAACACTCAGTCACCTTTGGGTTTGCACTTTGAATGTAAAAAGGTGAGAAACAGTGGATCAGGTGATCTGGAGTGGATGTAGATTGTAGATGTATACTCTGTCCATGCAAAGCTTTAATGATAAAAAAAAAATAATCTTAAAATCACATCTTCAAGTAATTGTAATAAGTACAGTATGTAAAATGGTTTCCAGGTTTTCAAAAAAGAGTTTAATGTGGCTAACAGTGACATTTTTTGTTTGTCAATCTTTATAATCACACCCAGAGTTTTGTATGGACATTTGACTACTTTACACAATGAATTTGTTTTGGCAAGGCATGGAGATTGGAGAGAAGTGATGCCCACAAACCATACACACCACCTTGTGACACTCCTCCCTAACCAATGTGTTCTAGTCCCTATCACCCCACTCCCACACAATACCTCTGTGGCAGTATCCCATTTGTAGACCTTTGGGACCGAGGCTCACTCATCGTTGCCCCCACGCCCAATTGGTGCCATCAGTCCCCATGCTGGCAAGCATGCTTCTTTCATTTTGCCACTTTTGGTCAAGGCTGTGCTTTGTGGTTGATATTGGAGGCATGGCCGAAGGAGGTTGTGATGTCTGGAGAGAACGTTAGCATTAGGCTAGTGTTGTCTTTCCCAGGTTGATATTTGATGGTATAATCAAAGTTAGCTAATTGTTTTTATGGCTCTGAGCTTTGCAGTCTATAAATGGACAGTGGGTTGTCTGTTACTACAGTAATCTTTGCCCCCCACAGATAGTCTCTGAACTTCTCTACTATCACCCACTTCATGGCGAGGAATTCTAGTTTGAATGAACAGTAATTGGCATCATTGTGATTGGGTGGGTGGAGGTTCCTGCTAGCATATGCAATGACCCACTCAAGGTCATCTTGTTCTTTGGCCAGGAAAGCACCGAGCCCACAATTACTGCCATCGGTGTAGACAATAAACGGTAGTGTGTAATCTGCATATGCCAAGATAGGGGCTTGGAGGATGCTCTTTCTTTAGCTGCTGGTTCTTTAGCTGCTGGTGCTAGCTCTCGGTCAGTCCACTGAATGGGGGGTGAGTGCCGCCCTCAACCACGACCAGTACCTGCTAGGAGCTCATTAAGCTCATTTTTGCACAGTCCCGTATGAAACGCCTGTAATACTCCACAAAACCAAGGAATGCTCTGACTTGCCTTACAATGCTGGGGGGTTGCCAATCTGCAACAGCTGCCACTTTGTCTGGGTCAGGCGAAACTCCTTGGCTGCTAACCACATGTTGCAGAAACTTCACCTCTTTCTGGGAAAGCTGACATTTCTCTGGGCGGAGCTTGAGGCCATTGTGGGCCGACTGTTAACTGTTCTCCGAAGCTTCTCTGCATTAACCTTTGGAAGGTGGCTGGTGCATTACACAAGCCAAAAGGCATCCTTTCACACTCAAATAAGCCAAATGGTGTGGTAAATGCAGTTTTTTTCTTTATAGCTTTACTCCACTTAAACCTGCCAATTAGCACTGGCTAGGTCTAGCGTGGAATACCAGTCTGCTTTGGTCAGGCTTGTCAAAGAGTCCTCAATACGAGGTAGGGGGAAGGCATCTTTGTGGGTGATGTTGTTAAGTTTGCGATATGCATGACCACAATACCACGTGCCAGGACCTGGACAGGTGTTCGCAGCGCCTTAGCTCTTTGTGCTTAAGGAATTCATCACATACACTTTCACCAAACAAGGTGACCTGGGAACCAGTATCCAGGAAGCACTTTATGTCTACATCGTCTACTCCGACATCTACCAAGGGGCAGTCTCATTTTAACAGGAGGGCTGCAATTGGTGGGGTTGCTTTGGGGAGGTCCAGGCACTTGACCCGCAGTGGCTGGGACACTAAAAATCCTGCCTCATCCGGTCAGGATTTTTAGAGGGGCAGTAACGGCTAATATGTCCCACTTCCTGACAAGCATTGCATATTGGGCAACCCTGGGGATCCCATTTGTATTTAGCATTACTGCATTTAGCATTATTTCTCAAATCTCAATAAACATGCCAACGAGAGTCATTTAAACCAAATAAAATAAGTTGTGAAATGTGAAATAATGGGAACATGCCCTGTGAGATTTAGCTGTGAATGTGTGGCAGCCTCAGCCTGACGGAACTAGAATGGGGCGCTCTGGATGCCCTCATGTCATGTGCTACACACCCTCATACAGCAGGAGCTCCTGTTAAGGTTATTTTTACTCCAGCACCTGGAGGTGTTACAGACTTGTTCTGGCCTGCACATTCTTTTCCCTCAGCAAAATCAGGTGTGAGAGCAAGTGATCGTCATTCCCTACAATTAAGATTCTGCCTTCATCTTCTCCTGGTACACAATTACTGCTCTGCTGCTGTTTGCTCTAATTGCTCTTTCTGCTGGGATTGGTTGGAAGCCAGTGATTGTGATGGGTAGGGGATTATCTCCTTTCTTACTCTGGCCCCTAAAAAAAAATCATTTGTAAACTCCCCAGTGTAATTACTGAGTCTCATGATTAATTGTCTATTGAAATTAGCGCAGGCCTAGCTTTCATTTTTACTGCAACGAATATTAATTAATGTTAACTCACCCCTTTTCTTTTTTCCACCCTTTTCTAAAGCACATCTTTTGAATATTCATTGTGGTTTTAAAAAATGCCAGATTACTGACACTTGGCTATTACAAAAAAAAAAAATACATAACTGGAATTAAAGGATGTGTTTTAGGCCATAAATAATATTTACAGGAGGTCGACAGGTGAAGAAAGCAAGCTCTTATTTAAAACACGTCTCATCTGTTAGTCGAGAGATGTCAGGGAATATGCAAAGCAGCGCCTCAGCTTTTGTTTTCCTTTGGAGAGGAAAGAATTGTCACATTTAATTCAGTATTTTTTTTAACCCTTGTGGAAAATGACAAGTTGAATAAGTGCCATATAATCACATTCAGCATATTGTCATACAATAATGTATAGAACACAAAGTCACCTTGAATAAAGCATCCACCAGAAGAATACATTTGGGTAATAATATGGAAATTTACACTAAGGTCTGAATCAGATTAACATTAGAATATCTACATATTCTATCAAGTAGAAAACATTCTCATTGGCCTGGAACCCAAAACTGGAGTTCAACATCCGCAAACTCCAATTTCACCAATTGGTATATTAACATTTATGGTCAGACTCAGATTAGTATAATGTGATGTTTGATCAAATACTTGTGGAGCTGGTATGTTTTCTTTCAGTGTCTCACATCTGACGGAGCAGGTTAACCCTCTTAAATCCAAAATTTATAATAATAACTTTATTTATTCACCACTTTTCCAGAAACAAATTTACAACATTAAAACAATCTCTTAAAAAAAAGTAAATACATGAGATTTTATAGAAGAACACATATTTTCATGATCAAGAGAGACATAATCAAAAAGAGTCAAGAGTGAATGGCATATGTTTAATAATGTCAATTTGATCCTGTCAAGCATTGCCTGTGTAGCCAAAGGCTAATGTAGTGTGAACAACATCAGCGAGCCACATTGTTGCAAAGGGTGACACATCCCTTCTTTACGTTGAACATGGTCACTGTAATTTATTTTGGCACAATCTCACAAACACCGTCCTACTGGTGTAAATATTCACTAGTGCACCAAATGTGTATTAATCCACAGCTGAAAACAGACCCCAACAAATGCATTATTTTACTTTTATTTAGCCTTTTTTAAGTATGACAAATGTTGCTACTTGCTTTTAGAGATTTACATCTATAGAAATTAATACCTGAGTACCACAGAAGGGGTAGGGGTCTTTTCATGATTTGTTGACAATGAGAAATTCCTACCTTATCCTCTAATTTGGCTCAGATGGTTAAATAAAGATGTAAGAGCACTTTATTATGTAAACCTTTGGTATTAAACATTTTGTCTTTGTCTCCAATCTGTCCAGTGCCTCTGCCCTCTTTTTCTCTGTGTGTGCATTAAGAAATCCGGTCGACCTTCATCTTGCCTTACTCAATCCACATTCAGATAAAGGGATCATACTCGGCAGATCAAACTAATGTCCTCACCCCTCAGTGTCTCTGAACGGCCACTGAATAAAATCGCTGCTGCTGTGAAATGGCTGTGACATAACCTGATCCACGCAGTGACGGCACACACCACCACTTGCACCCTGTAATATATCAGTGCCAGGAAACAGTGGATGTGGAGACACACTGATTGAATCAGGGGCCATGGAGCCTCTGGGGAGAGTTCATCTACCAAACCAGAAGCAAACACACACACACACAAATCCCTCTAACTGTATCTGCTGTAACAATGTTTCAGGACTTCGCGGTCATTCTTTGAACTTCTTCCTGACTAAGCACACAAAGCAAAATCAAACCAAACCACAGCAAACTTGTGGTGAATTTACAGCAACTGACTGTAAATCATGGTGAAACTACAAAACTACCAATTAAGCTTAAGTCTTTACAGCATTTCCTTTGTATTCTGAATTTGTGTGCACCAACTTTAAATGAAGCACACAAAGGTTATTTTGATAGTCAATGACTTGCAAACATTAGTGCTCGCCTTATTGTTTTAAAACGCACATTTGATCTAAAGCTGGCAATTTATTGTCAGCATAAACAATTAAGTATTTATGGCCATTACTCAGCTCTTCCTTCTTTATGTCTTCATGAGTCGCCAACTGTTATACATCTCACTGTGCTGAGACATATAATTGTTCTTCCAGGAAAGAAATGACCAATAACTTTGACAAATGACAGTAAAATTGCACTTATGAGGGATAATAGAAATCAGATTTTTAAATTTGATGGGTTATTTTATGGGGTTCGGCATATCTATTAAGAAGATTACATTAATATCCAATAACATTGTGATGTTCTAAGGTTGACAATGGTATTTTGCTTCAGATTTAGCTCCACTGGGAGTAATAAAACTATTTTAAGTATTGGCTTTTTCATTAAAATACTAAAATAATAGTTCTCATGCTGGGACAGAGATGTTCTTAATATAAGGACAGATATAAGGATGTATGATCATTTTATGTCTTTTTTCCTAGAAAACACAATCAATACCAATAAACATTTCATCTTTTTTATATTTGGTTCGGTGAAGGTTGGGGTTTCATATCAGTAATTCAAACCTCTTGTCAATCTAAATTGAATTTTGTTTGCTTGTTTATGCAGTAAGACAAAGGAAATATAATTATCCTTCAAGTTGAAGTTACATACAGTAAGTGGGAAAAATAAAGACATTTTTGTGCTAATTAATATTTTTGAATATAGATTCCTACTCTTAGACAAATTGAATGTTTGGGATGAGCTGAGAAATGAGGTGGTCCAACTGTGTTTTTACTGGACTGATCACTCCTTGTATCTTTGATGAGTTATTGATGAACAGACAGGAATGAGTGAGTTAGTTAGCCATTTGTATGGGGAATTATCCTGACAGCTACTTAAAGAAATGAAAGATGCATACCAATCCTGATATTATTTGCAGCCAATCAAACACATGAAGCAATTAGAGCTGAGTTCAGTTAATTTGACTTGCTGTGTACAAAACAGATAGTGTGCTTGTTAAACCAATCTGTACAGTCTAAATCTTTATGACATAATTTTGGCACATGCAAGGAAGCCAAAATTATTAAGTCTTGCAACTCTAAAAACATCTTGATGAATTAAATAATATCACAAAGTCATTTTTTTTTATATTGAGTGATACTGCAAACCACTTCAATTAGTTGCAGAATTTCTGCTTTATTGTCCAACTGGACACTTTGTGCCCTAATGCATCTCTCTGAAAATATGATTAGTAATTAAACTGTTCCCTAGTATGCTAATTTGTTAAATTAAACTGTCTTGGGCTCAGCAGGAATAATAAAGCAAACTGATTTAAAAGAAGTTCTCTCATTTGCGATATTACAGCTGATAGTGACTGTACATCAGTCATGTTTCTCTACCTGTGTCTTCTGGCTGGGAACAAGGACAAGTGACTAATTTTCCTTACAACAGTTCAAGCTCACCCCTCCCAAAAAGAAAGTGGGCTCCATCCCATCTTCCGCCCCACTGCGACCCCGATCCTCTCCGGAGTTGCACTGCTCCGGAGTAGCCTGTGTTGCCATCGTTATCTCCTCCTGGCTACTTTATAAGGTCACCTGCTCTGGTGAGCTCTTCCCTCAGAGAACAGGCATAACTAATGTCCTGCAGGTTCAGGCTTGATGTAAATAGTCTCAGCTGACAGCCTACTGTACAAATACTCAATTACGTTTGCTTAAAGGAAATGATTTGTTGCAACAGCGAGCACTCAACTTGTGTGACATCACTGTTGCCTGGGCAACGGCGGCTGATTGCACAGGCTGGAATTAGGTATTGATCAGAGGAGGGGGCCTGGCGCCAGTGGTGGACTGGAAGCGGTTCGCCTGCTACAATTTACAGAAGATGGGGGTGGGGTGAACCTGCATACTTCGCCCCAGCTCAGAGAGCTGAAAACCCCTCAGGAACCAATTTACACACCGCTACAGTGCAATATCTGCAGCAGTCAATAATGGAAATCTGATGCCCCCTCTGCCATCAATGTGACCGCTCCTCTCCCTCTCGTTAGAGCACCTTGAAAGTTCTAGGCCAATCCATAGACACAATAGATTTCCAATGGTGTAGGGATATTTTGACTTTGGTATTCTCTGTGTATTCACACCTCTAAGTAAGGTTGCAGCTTTAAAGGGACAATTCAACACAAAAACAAAAGTACATATTTTTCCTCTTACCTGTAGTGCTATTTATCCATCTGGATTGTTTTGGTGTGAGTTGCTGGGTTGTGGAGATATCAGCCATATGTCTGCTTTCTCTCTATAATGGTAACCAAGTCATGGTTTCTGGAAAGAGACATCGCTGTTGAGTTTTTCAAATGTATTTTTTTGGCCCCTTGAGCACCACAAGCAAAGTGCCATTAAGTTCCATTAAATTTAAGAGAAGGCAGACGTTACAGCCGATATCTCCAAGACTCAGCAACTCACACAAAATAATCTAGACGGATAAATAGCACTACAGAGGTAAGATGAAAAATATGTATTTTTGATTTTAGGGTGAACTGTCCCTTTAAACATAATCGTCCTTTGTAGTCCTTTAAAAAATCACATGAATCCTCCCCTTACATTATTTTAAGTTGTTTACCCTTTCCGCTCACTTTGTAGTCAGCAGCTTATTCCTCTGCTCCTGCTGATACATGTGTGATTTGAAATGCAACTCAAATAGCATCTTCACTTCATGAATTAGGAGCCTTCATTGTATATCAGCATGGATCTTACTTTGTTCACAGTGTGTTTAAGTCCATGCTTGCACTGCATGGGTTTGGTATAAAGGCTGAATGCTCCTGCTTGCAGGAACTGCTTTAGAAATAAAATAATGTTTCATTGTTAAGTAATATACAGTATCAGCATTTTAAATTATCTCATATTGAGATGTAAATTTTAAACAATTTCTGAGCATATTTTTTTACACATGAGCATCATAATTATTTTTATTATTCTTGGTAAGCTATGGACGTACTGGCTATGAAATTAGTAGAGCTAAAATAGGCCTCATAAATCCATCGTAAAAAGTGTTGATATTATATTAAGTGGTGGCTCAGTGGTTAGCACTGGGTTTAAATGTTGACCACAGTCCCTTCTACAGAGTTTGCATGTTCTTGAATGTTCATGTGGGCAGCAGCTTCTTCTCACAGAACAAGACATGCATGTTAGATATCAGGAAGCGATGTAGTGACCTCAAAACAGACAAGCGCTGAGTGGAGGTAGCTTTACTGTTCAACAGATGATGTGTGAAACTAGAACTTTTGTATAGGATGTCGCAGATCAAACATCCTTTCCATAGGGGAGATATTTGTAACAACAAACATCAGTCACACACAATATACATCTCTCACACAGTATTGAGTGCCTGACTGTGTTCTAACAAATTGCTTCTTTTAGCTGGACTGAGGCTGAAACCAGCTGTTGAGTGTTGAAGCTTCTTTCAGCTGCAGATGCTTCATGCTTCATGCTTCATGCGTGTCTGAATCTTTTTCTGGATAGACATGAAGTCAGTGAAAGGTAATTCTCTACTGACATAATGGAGCCAGTCACATTCTTGACAAGAAAAAAAACCTCCCTCTCCTGGCAGTGGTCTGTAGTGCAATCCACAGCGTGAAGTAACGCCTTGTGACATCTGAGGATGTTTAACCCTGCAGGGCTCACTGTAGCCAAATTTTCTCTGTATTCACAGGGAGACGTCTGTGCTACAAAAGAAAGAGCTGTCTCTTTTATATTACACAGACCTAAGAGATGTCAGCCACTTGTCTCATCGCAGGAATCGATTATAGAATACATTTGCCCTAATGTGATATATGCATATTAAAGTAAGGCCTCAAAGGCAACAGAGACTACATCTTTAATAGAATCCAGCTATCATCATGAGTAAATTCCAAGACCTCGATGTAATGGAAAAACTGCCTGTCTGATCTTCCCAAAGCTCTCATATGGAATCTGAACGGCTGCTTGCTGCTGTTGTCAGGCTGTGAACCAGGCTGCAGTCACAGGGGTGTTATGGATAGTCAGACACAACGTACCCACCCTCTCTGTGGGGAGGGGGGCAGGTTGATGTCACCAAATGCACACATTGCTGCAAAGTTATGGCACAATCATCAGCAAAGCAATGACAGCTTCATAAAGTTGGATTTAATCAGACAGGAGAAATTGAACCATTATATGACATAATCTACAACTCTATGATGATATATCTCAAATGTGATGCGCAACGGCGCTGATTAGAATTCATCCCTTTGCGAGCAATCCCTGAGAATCTAATCTAAGAAGCAGCTTGAAACAAAACATCTTCATAACTTAACCACCTGCTTGTGCATGTGTGTGTTCGTGTGTGCCTGTCTGCCAAGGTATCTAATAATTGTCTTCTGTTTTATTTGGTATTATTACACATTGGCTGGCGATGCAAGTTCAATATGATGACATCTTTTTTTCGTCTCATTCCTTATAATAGGTTCAATGTCATCTCTTTGTTGTCTCAAAATGCAATCAATGAAGGTCTTCCTAGCCCATCCACTGAAAGTCAAACCCAACCTATCTAGGGCCACTCTGAGCTGTTCTGTCAAATCTAAGAATCAAGCCCATATTTCTTGGAGTCATGTTGTGCTAGTCCTCACACCAGTTTGTGTGTGCCCGCGCACCTCATATACAAAAGATCTATTGAAATATGTATGAGGCCCATGATGCCTGCACTAAAAATACACTCAAATAGGGAATACATTGACAGCTTTGTTATTGAGCTCTCCTTGAGCTTCCTCTGTCACAACAGCCACGGATCGCTCTCAAGACTCATGTATTATCAAAAGCACGCAACGCCACTCCCTCTCTTTCTGTCTGGCACACACAACTATCTCTTCTTCTCACACTCACGACCACTCTCTGTTTTTTATACTCCATCACTCTCCTGCTTTGCCTGGCAGCCACGTGAAAATGTAGCCTCAAAAATAAATGTAATTTTTCAAATTCCCCTCAAAGACATTTTTTCTCCTGAAAATAGAAAAAGAGCCAGTTGCACCAGTTGTTCTGAAGCTAAAAGCTAGCCTAGTTATAGCATTAAAGAGAGGGTTTCTACAACAGGGTTGCGCCACACACTAGTTTGTAGGCATAGAGATTAGCTGTAGAGACATAATGACTGCCAGTTGTAACTGTTGACTAACTGGCTTGACCAACTAAGCTAATGTTTGCTTGCAAATATAAAACCAGTTTAGACTGAAAAGTAAAAGATGTATTCAATGTGTTCGATATATCTGACGTGACGCGTGACAAATTCTGTTTAATAATAATGTAAACTTGTGAAATTATATTTCACATAACACAATTTCCCTCAAACAACAAAATATACCACCATATTTAACCTAAATGACCAAATAACATTGTTCGCGTCCTCTCACCCACACGAATGCTTCAGCATAAGCAGAAAAGATTCATACCTACATTTACAAATGATTATCTGGTTTAATAATTTATGCTTCTTATTTATGTTACAGTTTTATGCCACATTAGCCACTGCTCTACCATAAAGAACATTGAGAGGATAGAAACATATACATGTGGAGACCCTTTTTATTTGACATAATATGTCATAAAAGCAGGGCCCCCTTCTGTCATTGGCTCTGTTAAAACATTGTTTTCAATATAATCGCAGTAAACTGAGCTGTTGCCCTGTCCACTTTGACAAAAGTGGTGGCGCTTTACAGTTTGGACCTAGCTTTACACCTCTGTAATTGGGCAGATTTTAGAGAGGTGCTATGAAATACACCCCTGCAACTTTAATAAGTTCCAGAGTCCTGGGCTCCAGGTTGCAGCTCCCAAGGTGCTGGTCTGAGTTAGCTAACATTTATCACATAAACATCTAACACTACTCCTGCTAAAGCAGACAAATGCCTTCCTGCTCCACAATCCCTTCCATAGCCATCAGAATCAGGGCAACAAATCCAGCTTTAATAGTTATCTATGGAGTCTCTCGCATGCAATGAACACCCACATTTATTTCTCTGCTTTCTCCCAATGAGGGTAAGTGGATCAATTAGTGAAGAGTACAAGTTCAGCATCTTTACACATAGTATCAATTGTTAAGTTGAGCAACAGCAGGTCCCCAGATTATCTCAGATCTGTACCTCCCCTTACTCTCATCCCTCCATCTCCCCCTCCACCAGATCCACAGCTAGCCTCATTACAAATGATCCTCTGATACACACAACCTTGGCACACACCTTCGTGCTAATGGCCCACAGATTGATTTTTAATTAGTAACACTTTTGGATGGTGGCCAACTCAAATGGACTTTTATGAAAAACTAATCACCTTTTGGCTTTAAGTGTTAAAAGGTGTAAGTGGATGGTTTGAAGCTTTAACAATGTTTGGATATTCACAATAAATGAAAACTACTGTAATTTATTGTTCACGGACTTGCATTTGTATGACTTTACTGGCAGTGTGACATCTTAAAGGAAAGACTACATTTATTACCACACAGAAGATGACCTTAGGGTTCTTAAAGTTCTGTGCTGAGAAGACGGCGGTGGAGTAGATGAAAAGTGGGTCAGGTCAGACAGCGTCTCAGGGTTGCTGAAAATTTTGGGCCAATGAAATGTCAGTCCACATTAAACAAGCAGGTCAGATGAGACCAAAAATGTGTGTACCCAGTGAGCTCATCTGGCACAAGTTCATTACCAAAGCATACCTAGCTTTGATAAACTGAGCCAGTATTTACGATGGCAAAAAAGAGACACAAGCAACATCTGCAACATTTTAGGCCCAGATGTGCACACTGTGATTTGCTGCAGAGGAAAAGCATGCTCTCCTTCATGATCCTTCATGCACCAATTATTTATTATTATTCTGCTTGTTACATATCATTATTATTATTTTTATCTCTAGTATTATTTTATTATTATCACATAGATTATCAGTAGACACTCTGAATATACAGTTATGTGGCATGGCATGACTTGACTCTTGTATATACATCATCAGTTCATGTCTGTCGTGGAAAAAGCATCCCTCTTCTGTTGCTGTGCCTGAGGTTTCTCTCTTTGTTCCCCACAAAATAGTTTTGTTTTTGAGTTTTTACCTATGCGAACAGAGGGTCTAAGGACAGAGGGTGTTGTAGGATGTTGTACAGATTGTAAAGCCTTAATATTTGTGACTTGGTGGTGAAAAAGATGGCAAGCACAAGTCTGATTTAAAAGCAGGTATATCTAAAACAATGTGGACGTGCATGGGCAACTTTTTGTAAAACTCTGCAGAGAATGACTGTGTAACATATTTATAACCCACAACCAAAATACATGAAAACTTTAGGATGTCTTTTTACTCAAAGCTGTCAGGAGTTTCCTGTGTAAAATCTACAGTTTACATTGTATATTGCATAACATGCATACACATATTGTGTGCTTTATTTGCCTGCATGAGTGTTTCCCTTGCTCTGGGGGGTATACATACTTTCCCTGGTGTTCACACATTCGCCTCAGCTCACAAACACACACACACACACACACACACACACACACACACACACACACACACACACACACACACACACACACA
>JBBPCS010000001.1:16667970-16711569 GCA_037974645.1 Hollardia meadi | reverse complement strand
TGTGTGTGTGTGTGTGTGTGTGTGTGTGTGTGTGTGTGTGTGTGTGTGTGTGTGTGTGTGTGTGTGTGTGGCACAAAGAGCACCACACACCCAACTCTTCCTCCACTCCACTCGCAGTATGTGTGGACGGATGTGTGGGACAGCGGTCGGTCCATCCACATGGGGAGAGGTGTAGGCGTGACGCTCATTACAGACCCAACTCTGTACAGAGGCCAGATAAGCAGAACAGGACAAGATAAGGAAGCATGGCCGGCTACAGCAAAGTGCAGCCAGATATTCTGATGCCACCACCAGATGAAAAGACATCCAGTCTCTCTCTAAACATTTACTCTTTTTCATCACCCATGAAAGCACTACTTTAAACTAGAGAATAAATGATTTGCTGCTGTAAGCTGCTACTGTAAGAAAAGCAAATTCACAGAAGTGAAATGGTCTCACATTTTTGAAAGAACATCGCCTCTGCCTGTCATTTTCCAAAGCAACACGTACATGTCACTGAATCTACAATCACAGTGTTTAGGAGCACTAGTTTCTTGGGTCTTTGTGTTATAAATATTTGCTTAAGAAGAGAACAAGAGGCAAAAGACAATGAACATTCAGCTTAGGTTCAACCTCATGCTTAAGGCTCCCTCCAAAGTTGTGTCTAAGCATTGCATGTGATTTATTTTTCAAAGCTTCCACATACTTCATGAATCACAATTAGCATGAAGACGATTTTTCTTTCTGCAATGAAATAGGTCAAATTTGTAAAAAAAAAAATTAAACCATTATCTATTCAGAAATTACACTTGATTAAAAAAAAGGAACACTTAATTTACATCTGGATGGATGTCTAAACCTATTCAGCAAAAGCATTAAGGCGCAGCAAAAGCACTGTATTATTGGCGTAAAGTGAATACAAAGATATCACATATGTTTTGTTTTTATTAAATTGTTCATTTTAATATTTTGCATACTAGGTTCGTTTTTCTTATTAATAGCTATCTGAGAAGTTTCCTGAAACACACTGAGCACCTTATCTGTATACCTTGATGTTTTGTCCAAGACATGGTTATTTGTGGATATTGTATAATGAAAATAGTTGAAATGCACTGATAGCAATAATTTCTCTAACTGGATGAAAGGCTAATGAGGATTTGCCTGAGTCGACTTGCAAAATGACCCATGCCAGCACTGGCTATTATATTACATAAGTCATCAACTCCTAGGACACGCAGATTTTATGGTTATTCTTTTTTAAGAGTATCATCTAATTCAAAACATTACAGAAATGTGTTTATCAGACTGCCTGTGCACACAGCAATGTTTCTGTATGAGTAGAAATATAACTATTCTGAGCTTTTGCATGTGTGTGTGTGTATAAGCCAATATCGGCTCACCAGATGCGAAGGTCATAATTCAGCTGCTTCATGTGATGCAGATAGTGTTTACTGTATCCAAGTGGTGCCATTAGACATCATGTCTGCAGAAATTTAGCCATCGCCTCTCACCCAATGCATTGCTCCTCTCATCATCAGCAGCACAATCATTCTCAGTGATAGTAAAGCACAGGGGAGGGAAGAGTAGCCGGCCCGCCAAGATGGATGCGTGTTATTGTATGTGGGATGACAGTGTGTTTCAATCAGGTCCTCTGCGCTCTAATCCCAGGTAGAGCTCTTGAAGTGCTGAGTCAGTTACTGCCTCATCGATCCATCACAGTGGGTTAGTAGTGGGCAGGTGTACTCCACGGCTCCCAGGAGACAGAGGAAACACCTGCCCTGCACTGCTCGGGACTTCATCATCCCGCCATTCCTTTGTCTCGTTCTGCCCAGAGCTCAACGTCGGGCCACAGAAAACTGTGAAAGCAGCACTTTTGTGGTCATTTGTTGTCCGTACACAAAAATTAGGCGAAGGGAGAGATGGTTTTTTCTTCTTCTTATTCTTCACCCAGGAAGAAGGGACATACACTGAATGGACCGCACACAACTGCCTTGGAGCTGCACAGATCACAACAGGCTTACTCCATTTAAGCAGAGGGCAAGCATGCAGGGTAGCAAAAAAAAAAAAAAACCTCTTCATTTTATTAAACAATCCCAGTGTTATCAAAATGAATGCTCTTTTACGAGAGCTGTAGAGGAGGATGACTTTGGAAAGCATAGGGGTTATTATTACATCTGAGAGCAGTGTGCCAGTGAGGGGTGAGAGTCTATGTTTCTCCTGCTGCAGGCAGTCAATTAGTGCCAGAGGGAAACACAGCACTCCTCTGTTACTCTCAGCTGAGGAGCTGTAAATAAAGGTTTTTATTACACCACACTATCTGCGTCTCTCCTCTGCACATCAATAGGCCAATGCATTGGACTGTTTCCTATAATCACTCCTCCACTTTGCTATTTCTCACTAAAAGCGAGAAGGAAGGTCACAGTCACTGATTTAAAAATGCCACAGTGGTCACAGTCTTGGATTGATTGGTATTTTTGTACAGATTTCTGCTCCAACTTTCATACAAAGGTCTTGGTTCCAATCAGTTCAATTCAATCAATCTATTATTCATTTGGAAAAGGATCGACAAACCAAACAACCTAACACACTTTATTGCTCCCACAGAGCATTTGAAGGGAACCTGCAATTATCTGTCCACATACAGGAGAAGGAGAAAACCACTCCAAGCCAGTCTTGAACTGTAGCTCGTTTAAAAAAGATTTGTCCTGTCTGACAGTATCAATACACAGTGTGATGGCCGCCATGTATCAGACTAAAAGAATCAGTCAAAACTAAAAAGCAAACTAAGTGCATAGATGTTCATATTAAAACAGTGTATATGACTCCCTTAGAAGCCCAAGCAAACACATAAGAGTGGACAAAGTTTGATAATTGTCCGCACAGAAAAAAAAATAATTTTTGCTAATTTACACAAATTATAAAGACTACATTGGGAGAAATGTGATGATCTCTTTATAACACTTAATGATTTATATAATGTGTTTATATGTTAATAGCTAAAATCATTCATATATTTAGTCCAGAGCATTCTAAGACATTCATGACTTTAAACAACAGTTTTCACCACTTATCATTGAGAAATTTAGACGCATTATTATTTATATCACAAATTTTACAAACAGTATTTACAATATATTTGTGTTCGCTAGGCTTCGGGCTGACAGACTTTTCACAACTTTAACATCACTGACTAAGATTCATTTTTCTTTATTTACCGGATAGATTTTAAATTTAATCTTTTGTGCTGTTATCCTGCAAAACTCTGGGGTGAAGGCAGAAAAACATATACTTCTTGCTTTGTTACGTTTTAACATGGATGCCTTGTGATGCATGTAATAGCCTATTATATGTCTGTTTTTAACTCTTACTGTAGATGCACAGAGAGAACCATAATCCAAGGCCACTGTAACCAACTTTAGCTCCTGTAAATTGAATGCTGATTCTATTTATATTTGGTGTGATTTACACCCAATTTCCTCTATACAAGTGAACAGGAAACAGATGCTTGGACTTGTTCTTTTCCGAAATTCCTCAGAGAGACATTCTAGTCAACACCGACGTGTGAGATTGGCTTTGTACTTGCATGCAAAAAGGTAGTAGACAGTGACTAAATTGACTCCCTGGTTTCCCTGCTCCGAATCTCCATTTCCTCAGAGTTTCCACTTGCGTACGTCCGTCTGCACAAACCCAGGTTATGGCAGGCAGGCTTCCCTAATGGAGTCATGGAGCCAAGTCCACGCTTTCTCAGGACAAGGTCAACCTTAACAGCCCAGGCACAGTGGACATTGAAGGTTAGGGTTTGTGGGGGCCGTTAAGTTCATGAAAATATTTCAGTGACAAATGATAAGACAAAGTAAACACATCTGACTTGTGTTGCTACAAAAGGAAATAATACAATTTGTAATAGATACTATTATCTCTTGCAAACATTCTAAAAGTTAGAAATGCTTTGAATAAAGTAATCATTTTTGCAACAGTGCCCCTAGTAAAGTATAGTATTTTGCAACAGCTAATAGGCCAATAATAAAAATGTGTTCCCTATAATTGCATTAATTATGAAAACAAATAGAAGCAAATATAATTAAGGCTTTGAGATGATTGCAGATAATCAAATAACCAGACATGTGACACAGGGGGAAAATAATACTTTAGTATCAAGGAATATTGGTTGACATTTACAAGGTGATATGATTTGAAAATAAAAGGCCCATCTTTTCATGGACCATGGTGCCATCTAGAGGATGCTGGGGAAAAAAAGGAGAATCATGCACAATATGGCTGTTACTTAAATGACTGTATAGTAAATGTAGTTATTTGCTTTATGCACATTTCAATGCTTGTGTTTGGACATGTGTGGGTTCATTGTGCCCAGAAAAAGGTCATTTTTATGTTAGTCAGAGTTGATTAAGTGTATGTAGTGGAAAGGAAACCCTGCAGGCTCAGCAGTTCTTATGTCTGATCCTTGACACTGGCAGCATTATGATATGGTGCCACCTACTGTTGGATCTCCTCCTCTATAACTGAACTCGCTGAAGAACACAACCAGAGCAGCAAATTTTCTTGATATAATCAAATTAAAAAGATATGAAGGTCAAAAGACTAAACACTTTCTGTGTGTGTGTGTGTGTGTGCGTGCGTGCGTGCGTGCGTGCGTGCGTGCGTGCGTGCGTGTGTTTTCACCCACACTACCTGATAAGAATAAAAGGGGGAAAGGTTATATTCATGTCATCCCTCACCTCACATGATTTGCAGCCTCTGGCTCTTCCCTCCCAAAGATTTACTGTACATGAAATTTTTGCTGACATGGTACTCTCTTCGGCGCCTGCATCTCAGATATATGGCAAACCATAATTTGAAGGTGTAAAATGGGTATAAAACTTGTCTTAATTATTTAATCTTGGTTCTAAGTGCTGCCTTTTAGTCCACACCAGGATGTCATCCCCCTCTATTTCAGATGATCGTTATATCACTCATTTGTCAGGAAAAAAAAAATTACAATCAAGACCGAGACTGTGTGGTTGTATGGTAAATCAGAGCAAACCAAGTCTTTTTTATGGGTATCATTAATTGTTACTTTCATTATTTTATTTTTTGCCCCATTTGATGTAAATGAACTGCTAATTGCATTTAAATGTAAGTTCTGGACCTAATTGAAGGCCTACTGGCATACGTAACAGTGATAAATACCCAAAAACGACAGTGATAAAACAGAAGTTGATACTTTAGATGTAAAAACCAGTTTCACTGGTTTCTAAAAATGCCTTATGGAGGGACAAACCAGCCACCACAATTGCACCAAACATCTTTGTGTGGGACGGGTGATTTATCTTTGTGTCAGAGGGCAGTTAAGTACAAAGACTGAGGGGTGTGATCAACAACCAAACAAACATGTTGTCCTGAGGTTGGGGCAAGGTGGTGTACACAGAGCATCCATCAAACTACATCTGTGAGAGGCTGATACTGTACTGTTTACTCTCACTTCACTCGCTGTACAATCTCAGATGTAAACAATTCATCTAATTATGAGGTTATTTATCCTGCAACTTTGATCACTGGGCATTTGGTCACAGGTCTGTTTGGGATATGACGATGAGCCAACATTCAGCAATAAATAAGGTGACTTCACCCACTGGGAAGTTACATACATACTTCATTGTGTTGTTTGCTTACCCTCATGAACGCATGAGCTTGAAAACAAAGTTATTCTCACTGCTGCGAGTTTTGTTAGAGTCATCTACAGCATGCAGTTTGTTAAATGACTGTGGTCCTTAACCTTACTGTGACGAGGCCTAGCTATACCACAAAATTACTGTTACAGTAATGTGTATTCAGAATTTTTATGTTGCATTTTGTCAGGACGGAGCTAATTCTTTAGTTTATATAGGCCTACTGTTGGGTAGTTTAACCTATAGCGAGTTATTGCATTTAATGCAAAGCATTTTGCATGTATAATACTAAGGTATTAGTGTTATTAAGTATTCAATGTGAAGCAACTCTGAATAGCTGTATAGCTGTATTTCCTGTGAAATGCAGTAAAGCCGAAGTATAAAACAACATGTTGAAGTACTCAAGTAAAGAAATGTAAATGAGTACTTAATTTTGTAATAAATGTCACGTACTGACAATAATTCAGGAAATTCAAACGACCAGGTGAAAAATTAATTACAATGCATCAATACATGACCTATATTAACAAAATTTTTATTTGTCAGCCTTTTATACCAGGGGGTACAGTAGGTAGTTGTTGAACGTGTGCATCATTACGATCATACATGAAGAAAAACATCAGCTGTCAGGAGCTTAAGTTAGTTTACACATGACAATCATTGTTTAAATAATGATTATGATAAAAATACAAGTAATCTCAAAACTACGCTATAATGGCCAGACGAGGCTAATCCTGCAAACATGTAAGTACATTGTAGAGTTTTAATTACATGACTACATAATGCACTTTTCTTGTTTGGACTGTGACTTTTGTTCGTTTCAGACATTTGAAAAAACTTCAAATTAACATTTCGATTACACCCCAACCCTCTGCCCTACTTCCACAACAACGGCTCACACAGGCTTCAGATGCCACCTGTGACACTTGTCTTGCTAAACAGGCCACCTCAGATGCTCAGATATATAGCACTTTATTGTCATCATCATGATCATCATCATCTTCAAAACTGGGTCCATTTTTCAAAGAAGAAGATTTTCACATGTTCACACATGACAGGACATTAAAAAATAAAGCAAACAATAAAAATAGGGTATAAGTTGTTTCAATAATGTTCCCTGACCAAGGGTTGCCTACTGTATGTATTCTGAAATAGAAATAATGTTACTTGTTTGAAGTTTAATTGATTAAAGAATAATGTACTGTAAAAACTGTAAATTGGCTTTGATTCACTTGTTTGTACGTGTTTTATAATATAAGAGGATCAGAACAATTAGGCTGCAGAGCAAATACAGTAAGTGCAGTAGAATAAAAGGAGCCAAATACAGACTGTCCCTTGAATTTGAACTATGAACTGACCATAAATACTCATCATTAATAGTGTCAGAAAAACATTACCCTTTTATTGGGGCTGTATTTTCCTCACACACCACAATAAAGTTAATGACAGACATTGTCTAAACCATAAAACAGTCATACATTTGGAGATGCTGGTCAGCTTCAACAAGGCTCGGTAGCATCTGGCACATAGATCATACTTGCAATCAAGTATTCTTGTCAGAGAGATCTAACTTGAACTGAAAACACATATGTTTCGACAATGACAGCTGAATACAATTTGAATCTAAATCTTGATACATTTGCTGCTTAATCTGTAACACTATACTACACAGAATGAATGTGTTAATGAATGTTAACAAGAAAGTGCTCCGGTCCTCTTCAGTATTCCAGTTTTCCTGTCTAAGGCATTTTTTCACCTTGCAAATAAATCGTATTTTGCCAAATCTGATGCCTCTCTGACCTCTTACCATAGTCCTTTAAATAATGATTGCTCTGTTAAAACTGGAACCTACTGCTCTGATTACTGAAAAAGAACTCCCTTTGAAATTGTGATGTTTTGTGATTGGTTGCATCACTTACAAACAATTATTGAATAATTATGTTATGTGACAAGGGATTTAGCTGCAAAAAAATAACACTGGCATATGCCAAATACCAGAGAAGAACATTAATAAACAGGAACATTATGGCTCAGTTCATGCTTGATGTGGTCGTAGCAGTACCCATGGTAACTGTAGATGTCTCGGAGGCCCTCAAATTCTGCAGCTGCCTGTTCTCTGCATGTCAACTCTCCCTTTTTCAGTGAATTTGCACCAGTAAAGTTCTTCATTAATAGCTCATTTTTAGGCCATTTGTTGTAGAGGGACTGTGTGTCCAAATGCAGTTTGAAGAGCTGTGTTGCTTTTGTTTGTATTGTGTTTACATGTTGCACTTTACCTGCATTCATTCCTAAACTGGATAAAATCAAATTACCACAAAGTAAGGATCATTCCATTGCAGGAACACTGCACCAAATTTAATTGTGACTTTGGGTCCAAAGTGTACATACAAATCGTGAATTGGGTGGTAGGTTGGAGTCCAAAAGGGGCCCAACAGCAGATTTTTGTTCTGGGGTCCCCTAACAGGTTAACCAGGCCATGTGGTAAGAACAGTAGTCTTACTCAGACTAGTAAGACATGACAGTTTCACATGTCACATATCCTAATGAATGTATAAATCAGTTTAAATGCATTAGTGCTTTTTATTGCAAAAGTTTGACTTAACTTTTAGGCTTTAGACACTTTCACTCTCCAGTCGGCTAATATGTAATAAGATATTAATGTTTAATCATACAAATTATTATTATATTTATGTTTATTTAGAAGATAATTCAGATTAAATCAGGCTATTTATGGGCATTTGTGCTGCTGTTCTTCAATTAGGCAACAAAAACCCAAACAGTCCCAAAAGGTAGACCACCAACCTTGAACAGTAACAATCACCACTTGACTAAATGATGACGTGAACAACTGAAATCAGAAATGACATCAAGGTGAATCAACAAACTCAATGATTTACCGTTGATCTTTAGGTACTTCAGGTCTATAGTAGGTAGTAGGTATGTTTGTATTGCCCACCACTTATATTTTCCTACTTAGAAACAAACAGCACTACAGCTTAGACACAGTTTATTTTAAATACAATGTCCCAGTCTGGATCTGGATTGAGTTCTGCCAAAATAATTCAGAGGTTGAATTAAAATTATTTGTTCTGTCAAATTAACCAGTAGATGGCGCAAATCATCTGTTTTCCCATTGCTCGAAGCAAGACAGCAATAAGGGTGTATCAACATACAATTACATTGTAAGAAGAAACACTTCATATTCATATGTTTTTGTATGAGCACTTTTTTTATATGAAATACGGTGGCTATCGTTTTTATTTTTGGTTATTATAATCCAGGATGGACTGACTGTCAGCCTGATAACTAGACCGGCGATGTACCCGTCACGTGATCCACTCAGATCTGCTCCAGTAGACATCTGCAAAATGGAGGTGAGGTGTCCGCAAATGCTGAAAATTAAATACCGTTATTTGTATAAAAAAAAAAATGCAGTAAATGAGTGGTTACGCGTTGGCTAAGGTGTAACATTGGTGAAGAGATGCACATTGTTGCACTGTAATGTGTGTCTTCTCTTTTGCTTTAATGATGCTCAGGACACCGCGCTGTTCGTGGTAACGTTAGCTGACGGTGCAGCTAAGCTAATGGTGGTCAAAATTACAACAAGCTAACTAGGTAGTGTTGCTACCGGAGAGCTCTGTGCCTGGGTTATTGTTTCACTGTTAAATGAACAGTTTTAATTTAATACCTTTGACCGAATGCACCCGTTTAAGCAGATAGATTAATGGAGGCTTTTGGTAATAACACAATTTGAAACCTGCGGCATCCCTAAGGTGAACTAGCGTTAACGCTATCTGCTAAAGCTAGCAGGTTAATAATGGATTGTGGGCCTCGTCTTCTGCTACGGGGCAATATATCGTTATAGAATTTGGCCAAGATACTTTTTGACAGTGCACTGGGTTTATTTGACAGCCTAATTATACAGAATAATATAATTTATTGTTAGCTTAGCCTGGCGCAACAGCAAGGTGACGTTGCGGCCTAGTATAAAGTTATGTATATATCATATGTAAGTAACGTTATGTAACTATGCTGTACATTTCTAAATCCAGTTTCCTTTTAATATGACGCAAAGCTTAAATTACATTAGTTTTCTTTTTATGCTTTTACAGGACCATGAAGCTAAAGAACCCGAGCAGCTCAGAAAGCTGTTTATCGGAGGTCTCAGCTTCGAAACCACGGAGGAGAGTTTACGGGCCCATTTTGAACAATGGGGAAGTCTCACGGACTGTGTGGTTCGTGTTTTCATCTTGATTTGTGGCAAAATGGCCTGAAATAACAATGATAAATCCATATCAATCTCTAAACATAGGCCACAGGCCAGTTAAACTGTTCTCGCTACCATTGTGTATTATTGTGCTGTTTCTAGGTGATGAGAGACCCCAACAGCAAGCGTTCACGAGGGTTTGGCTTTGTAACATATTCCTCTGTAGGGGAAGTCGATGAAGCTATGACTGCAAGGCCTCATAAGGTAGATGGCCGAGTTGTTGAACCCAAGAGGGCCGTGTCCAGAGAGGTAAACAAATCCCAGACTAGGAGGCAGATTCTACAGCAATGTTCTTTTGTGTGTGCGCTCATTGATTCACATTCTGTTTCAGGACTCCAATAAACCAGGTGCCCATCTGACAGTGAAGAAGATCTTTGTCGGCGGTATCAAGGAAGACACTGAGGAGTACCAAATCCGCGAGTATTTTGAGAAGTATGGAAAGATTGAATGCATTGACATAATGGAGGAACGCTCCACTGGGAAGAAGCGAGGATTCTGCTTTGTGTCTTTTGATGACCATGACACTGTGGACAAAATTGTTGGTATGTGGTTGTTTAGTCTTTAGACTTGTTTTGGAGTTAACCAGGCTGTTAGTAAACGTAATGCAATGGAATGTGCGTAATGTTTTGTTTGTTTTTCCCCATTTTCCGTACAGCCCAGAAATACCACACAATCAACTCACACAATTGTGAGGTCAGGAAAGCTCTCTCAAAACAGGAAATGAATGCTATGTCCAATAACAGGGGTAAGCACACAATCAAACAGAGAATAAAGTTATACTTGTTGACCATTATTGTTAATACTGTACTTAAAATGACATATTTATATCAGGCAGGGGTGGAGGATCTGGAAACTTCATGGGGAGAGGTGGTAATTATGGAGGTGGTGGCAATTTTGGCCGAGGTGAGTAGTATTTGCATACCAGTTGAACTTAACCACACTATTGCAGGTACATTTGATAGTGGTGTTCACGTTATACAAAAGGAGTTTCCAGATAAAAGTAACAAGTAAAATGTTTGTCTTTTCTACCTACCTTTTTTAATGTTGTAGGCAAACAGCTTTATGGTGCATGGCCATATCCATTTAGTAAAGCGGATTGCTCAGCTAGGTCAAGGCAGGGTGAAGTTCTGTTCTGTTGACTCTAACTCTCATGAGCACTTACTCACTTGTTTTAGCTCTGCTAGGCAATAGGAGTATACTGTAAAAAGTTTGGATTGATGTTCATAAAACAAAGGCTGCACCTAACAATTGTTTTTAAAAAAATTCTGATTTTTTTTTTTTTTGGATTAGTCAATTAATATAACACCAAATTTATTGATTACTCTAAATATGATTTTTTAAATTTAATTCTTGATTAATTTCCCTCACTTAATGTTAAAAACCTTTCATTGTTAATATTTCAATATTTTTTATTTGATCGTCTTTTCTCAAAAACAAACCATAAATACTTGACTTAAAACTTGAAATGGTTTTGACGTGGTATGATTTCATCACTTGAATAATATACAGTTAAGGTGCAATGTATTTTATTGAGGCAAGAAAATAAAAGAAACGACTAACAGTCACAACATTCTGTAATATTAGTTTAAGCCATTTTCTCACTCGCACATGGCCGTTAAAGTAAACCAAAAAATATTAAATGCCTGAATAAAACGTTTGACGACACATAGACTGAAATTGCATCACCATAACAGCAGCAGAGCAGAAATTCCTTTCAACATGGTGATGTTACTAATCTGAGGGCATGGATTGCTAAACTGTGGTCACAGTTTCCTTTTTTCTTAGTACCACATCCCATGTATTAATAATCCTCATATTATGCTTGGGTGGGGACAAAAAACTAAACAAGACAAACGGCACTGTCTTGCACTGTCACTCCCTTCTTGACAAAGTGCTCCGGGATATTGTGCTTTAAGTGTTTGTGGGTCGCAAATGTATTACTGTCATACACCCTTTGCAATTTGCAGAGCTTAAAGATCACCACATTGTATGGTCTAAAATATTCCCACACTTAAGATGATCATGGGCAAGGTTTTTTAGCTGTAGCTTGCTCTCTTGTGTAATGCATGCTTTGTCTGGGTGTAGCAATGCTTCATTCTAACCTGAGCAGCGTATGTTATGCAATATCAAGGTATTCTCATAATTGATTACGTCGACAAATGGCCCCAGCCCCCAAAATACTTAGGTTAACAAAGTCCAAGAAAGACCCAGTGGTAACTCCTGGGTGTATAATTTTATCCTGATACAGTTGTCGGACAGAGCTATATAAGATGACATAAGGTTAGAAGTGGCTACAGAATGTCAATGCAGAAATACATTGTCATGTTTGTAAAATTTTGGATCATTGCATGTCTGCTCTTGAAGATGCTCCGTTATCTCCTCCAACCTACGAGGCAAGACTCTCATTATACCTCTGCTGGCATAATGTTTGAAAGATATCCCTACGTCCCTCCCATTCTTGTGAATTTGTTATCTCAAGACCGTGTGGAGGGAATCTTCTTCAAATTTGGCACAAATGTCCACTTGGACTCGAGGATAGAATTATTAGATTATGGTGGTCAAAGGTCAGAAGCCACAACCCAAGAATCAAATGAATCTACTTTAGAGTGTATTTTTGAAATCCTGCCATAGTGTGGACAACAGGCCTGAGCAGGGAATTTTTTTTTTTTTTTCTACTTTAGTATGGACATGGCCTCATCTGTGACAAGGCTGCAAGAATAACCAAATTGGTCACAGTTTTAATGAATAATGAATTTTTACCCTTGTTTTTTAGGTGGCTATGGTGGAGGACGAGGTGGTTATGGCGATGATTTTGACAATGGTGAGCTGTTGTAAAAGTTAACTATTAAGACATGTAAGAAGCCACAGTGACTACTATGGATGTGTTTTGGGATTAATATCTTTGCTCACTAACACAACAACTCTCATAACTTTAGAATCTGCTTTACAGCAGTGTTAATACCTCATGTCACTGTTCTAAATAAGGTTATGTTCTAAGCTTGCTTTGTTTTTCTTGATTATAGGTCCAGGAGGAAATTATGGAGGAGGACCGGGTTATGGAGGAAGCCGAGGGGGCTATGGTGGTGGTGGTGGTGGTGGTCCAGGGTATGGCAACCAGGGTGGTGGATTTGGTGGAGGCTGCGATGGAGGTTACGGAGGCAGTGACGGAGGTAAAAAATGTATCGCCTCCAGAATTTTGACTGTTAAACTAAAGTGTGAGGTGTAATCAATAGAAGACTTGCAATACTAGACACCTGAAATCAAGACTTAACATTGACACTTATATCTTCAGGATATGGAGGGGGTGGAAATTACAACGACTTTGGAAATTATGGTGGACAGCAGTCCAACTATGGGCCCATGAAGGGAAACAACTTTGGTGGCAGAAACTCAGGTGGACCCTATGGCAGTGAGTTTTACCCTCCAACTCCACTCCATATCCTGTGACATAACATTAAAATTTTCTTTAGCATTTAACATATAACCACTCCTAAACTGCAGGTGGCTACAGCTCTGGAGGTGGAGGTGGCGGCGGAGGTGGAGGTGGCTATGGGTCACGACGATATTAATTATTTCATGTTTTGGTAAGTTGCACTCAGTTTCACACCACCCTCGTAGCACAGTACAGAGTGAGCACTTGAAAGTGCAGAATAACTGTTTGTTCTATCCTGTATCCATTCAACAGGCTTCAGTTCTTAGCAGCAGTGGCGAGGAGGTGAGCAAAGGAATTGTCAGGAAAGCTGCAGGTTACTTTGAGGCAGTCATCTGAAAGCATTAGAGGAACACACAAGTCAGACATTACTGCAGCTAAATCGGAGAAGTTTATGGAAGAAGGACTGTATACACAAGACATGAGTGCAGATGATACCCTTCCCTAATTGTGATAGATGTTTCCCTACCAAGCAATTTTTTCCTTTTGTCCGTCTGAAGTGTGTGTATTGTGCCTATGGTATCAGGGGTAAAGAGTAAATTGTTTTTTTTAATCTGAAGTGACTTCTTAAGACCTTTTATTTTCCTTTTTTTTATATGGGTAAGTTTTCTGCTGGAAAATCAATCTTTTGTCTTTTAAATTTTGTCAAATACCATAGTTACATCAGGCCCTCAGAGCTAGAATTACTCAATTTTTTTCTTTCTGAAGTTATTATGATTGCTTTTAAGTGTATTTTGATTTTTGTATGTAAAGCACAGTGTGTAAATCCTTCCTAGTAACAGTGTCAACAAATACAAGCAGTCTGGATTAGAATTGATGGAATCCCTCACTCTTGTTCCCAGAAAACCAGATTCTAGATTGTTCGAATATTTTGACAAGTAGAAAAAGACTAAATAAAATTGTGTAGTAAAGTAACATGAAGTTCAGTGCGTTATTGGTTCAGAAAAAGATTAAATGAGTTATTAATTTATCTGTTGTCTGCTCTTTGTGACTGTGAAGTTTAGCAAATCAGCCTGTCCAGAACTTCCTCCTCTTTTTGGACTATTATTTAAGATGCCTGTGAGTGAAAATAGTGTACAGTGTATACTGTATTAACTTGTACCAGTGTCGATGATGAGGGAGTTTTGGGTAGTCCTAGGGCAAGGGCCCATGCACCACCTATGCCAGTGTTGAGCAAGTAGGATTATAACAGCCACAAGCACCTGCAGTTGGGCCCTCAGCATCGCTAGTGTGGAAGATTGCAGATGACTGTCAGACAGGACGTCTTCAGCCCCAGCACAGTGGACCAGTCAGCATTTTGAGAGAGAAGGGAGAAGGCAGCATCGAGCACAACGCCCATGGAGGAAGCTTGCAGTGTCGTTCCTGGTAGTGAGCATCTATCTTTCTTTCAAGGCTAGCTAAACCGTCCAGCAGCTGGTGCTAGCGAAGAAAGACTAGTTCCCGGACACATTGGAGATCCTGTTGAGTCAGAGATACCGCAGTTTTACCCACAAATTCTAGGTTTCAGACAATAACAAGAAAAGGGAGTGAGTATTTCACAAAAGCTGACTTAAGAAGATGGAGCAGGTAAGAGTAACCACTTTGCTTGATTTGCAGATGTGGAAAGAGGAATTCTCTTCTTGCTGAAAATCTGTAAAGACCTGATAACTTGGAAGGTTCTGGATGGGTAAGACTTTTTCAAAATATTATCCAAGGCTGCTAATGTAATCTAACAGTGCACATGGTTCTTATAAAAGGTGCAAGGGTTCCTTTTACGGTAAATTGAGCAGGATGAGATCCGGTGTCGTTCTACTTTGACCAGAATCAGCCTGTGACCTTTACTACAGTACTTCCATGTTGTATTACCCTTATTATTAGTCAGATATTTCAGATAAAGTTGGTATATAGATAAACATGCATACTTGGGAAAAGAATCATTTACTCAGGAGTGACTTTATTAGCTAAACGTACCATCTATTGCAATACAATTCCCTACAACAGCTCTGCCATAAATTCTACCTTTACGAAGTTTGACGATCAGTTTTCTACATTGTCAGAAATGTGTGAAATTAATATGTTTATTCCTGAGGTCATAGTTAAATGTGTTATGGCACTAGACTATAATCATATTGAGAAATGTCTCTTAATTTTGTGTCCTCTACTTAAATAGGGTAATTCCACACCAACTCAATATAAATAAAATAAATAAAAATATTGATCTTAGTTCCTTAGCTTAATACATTATTTCTTCAATTTCAAACTTTTCTAAAACTAATTCCAGACCTAAATTACACAAAAATGATTTAATTTAGCTCTGAGTGACAAACGAAGTTAATGGTTTTCACATGATTTTTTTTATTTTTTTACAAGTAAATCCATGACATGAATTGGGAAAAGTTCTGAATTCTGGGTGAGTTGGCATGGAATACATGAGGGAGTCCAAACGTAGTTGGACACGATAGTTTCCTGACATTATATGTACCTGAAAGCACCATTTTCTTATTTGTATAATCATCTCACACCAGCCATTTCCCATTTTAGATGTGTTTTTGCAGCATTCAAGCTGAACGACAACAGTGCAGCGCTTCATACATATCAACAATGTTGCCACTCAGTCTTTCTGCCACTCAGTGGTTGTAAACATGGTGACTTCTACCTACTTTGACGTGGTGGGCATAGCCTTTATATAATGCAGTCCAGTCCAGCACTCACCAACTGTGACCTCAACATAATTAACACCTCCCTGACAGTGTCAAAAAATGAACATTATAGGCATCACAAAGTAGACTTTATGGCAGAGCAGTTGTATTGGATTGCATTCTCCAGCTGTACCTAATAAAGTGGCCACTTTATTGCCAAGCTATGACTTCAAGTCATACAGTGTTAAAATGTAGGGAAATCGGAGGGTCCTTGTGAGTCCTCATCCATCTGTAAATTAGCACAACAATGTAAACATAATAGAAAAGACTTAACTCCTAAGTAACTTGATTACTCCTGCTCAATCATAGTACTGCAATGTAAAGTAATATTTTATTTATTTAAGGGGATAGTAATCAAAATTTGGATAAGCCAGTTTTAAATCAAGGTCAAAACCTCTGCACCGTGGTCACACATTTTGTCGACCTGAGATCAAAAAAATGGGTTTAATCATGCATTTCCATAAAAAATCTAAATAAAGTTAACATTTTGGATAATTTAACTTTTAAAGATTTATACATAACCATAATTTCTTTAAATGAACACGGTGGGGATGTCATCAAACATGTCTCACACAGTAAATAGCTATGTTTACGTGTTATGCATCTTAGCTGTTGTATTCAGAATTATTCATGCATTGTTAGGATTCCACACAGGTCAGGCCTGCTCAGTGCGAAAACAGAAAAAATGCCTGCTAATGTTTTTTCAATCAGTTGAAGGATAGTGATTCTACAGAGGAATGCAGAGTGACCAGCTCCATGACACAGAATAAAGCTGTGCTTGGCAAAAAAAAAAAGAAAGAAGCATACTAGTGTCAAAGAACTATGTTGGTTTATTTGTAAATGTAAAAGTGTGACTTGTCCTTTTAAATAAAAACGTTTTCCATGACTTGAGTGTTTTATTTTGGCAAAGCAATGTCGAGCCGCTCGTTTCTTTTTGCTGTGTAACTTTTCTCAATGTCAAAAAGGTTTCAGTGTTTGATTTACTTGAATCGCAGACATCCTTGAGTCTGTCGGTCTGCCACACACTCTGAAGTTTGCCATGGGAGCAGGGAATGGGTTTGGCGATCAAAGGTGGTATTTGAGTGCGTGTGTGTGTCTGTGTGTGAAAGTGCATGTAGAGCACATACTGATTGCATAGGGCTTTACCTTTTGAATATGCTTGCTCGGTGGACCATTGTGAAGTTGTCATGCATGGTTCACACTAAGCATACTCTTCTGTAGCTCATCAATTGTGCTCTTTGTTGTGTAACATAATGAATGCAGTGGGTGTGATTTCTTTTGCGACAGGAGTTTCACAGTATTAAGCAATTTGGGTTACTGTGAAAACAAGCTTACTCTAATAAAAAGCAAGCAGATTGTAAAAGTGGTTTAAGCCAATAACTCCTTTGTGTCAGTACAATATTCCCTTTTTGTTCTTTTGTAAGCCTTTCGGTAGAGCCTTCAAGTCAGGAACTGGCTTGAACATGTGGTAAGTTACATAATCATTCCTTAGATCTGGCATCAATCTGTTGCAGGCTGTGGAGGTAGTACCCCACACAATGTTCTGTTTCTTTTTTTAGAAAGGAGGAGGCTGTATAGCTATAGGAATAGTTTATTGAAAAGCACAGAAGTCAAGATTTTATAAAAGAACCTGGGCAGCAAATTATAAAGGGACAGTTATAAAATATGAGGAACAATGATTGGAACAACCATTAGCATACAGACATATTTACAAAATATATACACACAGGCTACAGTAACATTTTTATCAATCTCAAAAATCAAGTAATGTTCATATTTACAATGTTGGTAAAATAATCTTGGTTGCGGAGTACAAAAGTAAAATATCAAAAAATATTACTACATTCAGAAGAAGTGAGCAAAAACTATACAATAGTTCTGCTGAACTGCTAATGCTTTAAAGCTGAGTGACTAAAAAAAGTTATTGCATAGTATTACTATGATGATGCATATTACGCAGGAGACGAGTGGTTGACTTCCCTCTTGGCGAAAGTCTTTTTCGTGCGAGGGACGAGGAAGATGCTGCCGTTAGTTGACTGCTGGAGGGAGTAGTCAGATGGGGAGTAGGAATTCCCCTTCTCATCTCTCAACATGCTGAAGACCTCCAGGTACAAGCTGTTGAGCTGCCGCTTCATTTCCTTCAGGTTTGTGGTGTTCTGGCTCTTCTCGCTCAGCAGACGCTCCTTTTCCTCCTTCAGTGAGTCCAGCTCGCCCTCCAGACCCACTATGTTCTCCATCTTGCGCTTGCGGCAGTTCTGGGCAGCTACCTTGTTCTTGCCACGCCGGCGTATGTCTCGAACAAGCGCCAGCTGGGCCTCGTTCAGCTGGTGCTTTGACATCAGCTCATTGAAATCATCGACAGGCAGATTAATAATCATGTCTACGCTTAAAGGGATTTTGAGGGCCTTGGCCCTCTGCTCGTCTCTGGAGAGACGCACATCAGAGCGTCTCTTCTGCTTGTCTTTGGTGAAGGGAGTGTTGTTATGGCCACTCTCCTCTGCTGGGTCTGTCTTGTGTTGTTTGGGTTTCTTTTCCTGCTGCTGTTGTGGTTGCCCTATTAGTGCAGATACAGAAACTGCTTGCTGAAGATCATCGAGTTGGAAATTTATTGAGAATATCTCTGAGTAGTCAGCTTCTTCACTTCCAGGGTTATGGTCCATCTCCTCCATGTCTGAATCACTGTAATGAAAGGACCCATCTCCATATACGGACTTCCCAGGTGAACTAGCGTTTGGACTCGTGTTTGAAGAGATGCCTGAATCGGAGTCTGGCAATTCTGCCGTCAGTCTGTGTTTGCCTCTGTTAAATGCATCTCCGGGCGAGAGGCTGTAAAGGTCCACTGGTGTGAAGGGAGGCTTGTTTGAGATATCAGACATGGTGTCACTTTCATTTCCATCAAGGCCATGTTGACTACTCTTCTCTTCCAGAATGGCATTGGGGTAAAATATCTCACAGAAACTTTCTGCAGGGAAGTCAGTATTTAACTGAGGAGCATCTGCCTTCATCTGGCTGAGATTGTCTGGTGGTGCCATGCTGGGAACAGAGCCATCGAATGTATTCATAAACTCTGCAGGACAAACATTTACATTGTTTGTCTCCCCCTCTGTGAGATTGGTCATGGGGTAAAATGTATAGTTTGGACTCTGCACTTTGGGACTGTTTGGAAGGGGGTAAGTTGTGGTCTCCAACGTGTCCTCCATTTGCATGTTGAAGCAGTGCTAGAAGAAAAAAAGGAAGAACTATTAAAATAAATATAACCAACATATTACAGTTCCAAACTCGGCTCTGTTTTGTGTGAATGGCGCAGTGGCTTTGCAAGTAAATCCAAGATCAGTGTGAATAAAAGATATCAACTTGTGGAAGCATGAACAGTATGTGCTCATATATATAAACCTACAGTGGCTTTCAAAGCATGATCTGCGGCACTTGTGGGAAAATCTTTCATACAGTCACTATAAAATGGAATCCTCTTGGCACATTTTCAAAGTGACACTATCCTCATACAAAACCCTCAACACTGAAATCTGGAATAAAAATGAAATTGCCTTATTTAAAACATGCTTAATCTGATGTCTTCCCTCACACCTGGACATTTAGCCATGCTAATGACTGATATTTCAGCGCAGGGTAGCCTTCTGTAATTTCCAAAACTAACTACGTAGATATCCAGTCGTAGCTCAGAAATCTCCACTACCAATTTCCCCGCTTGCTGATGTTTAGAAGTGAACCCATAATGTTATCTTCAAAAAGCAGCTTGCAAAAACTGTCAGAATTCCTTTTGAGTCTTATCAGCAGTTTGCCAGAGCGAGTAGTGTAATACTGCTTGATGGCAAGCTGTACGGTAAGGATTGTAAAACAGTCCACTCTGACACAGTGAGTGGTCCAAGCAGCGAATGCCACACTGCTCCACCCATCAGCTAATGCAAATATGAGCCGCCTTGAAACAAAGCTGATAAGGCAGCTACTGAAAAACTGCCGTGCACAAATCTTCATGTTGCTGCAAAGTTTTCAAGACCACACCAACACCCTCTCTGAACAAGTTGTCTTCTTTTGCAGTAAACTGTGTAACATCTTGAACACCCCCCTCCCTAATTCCCTAAAAAGTCTCAACAGTGAAAACTAATCACACTGGAATTCGCCAGGTGCGCCTGTCTCACATACGAGACCCCATTCTCATAGCACGAACAAAAACGTATTTGTCTTCTAACACTGGGATCCTGTCATTGATGCATTCTTTGGGTAATTGTTCCAACAAATAACCAATGCAAACCACCATGCCATAGAGGCTGTAGAATCCATGTGTTATACCTGTAGCTCAGGGAGGGACAAAAGCTCCATCCAGGCCTGCTCTAAATCTGGGGACATCGTCTGTGTTGGTGGTGGTGGTGGTGGTGATAGTGGACCTGGCGAAAGGGTGGCTGGCGGTAGAGCTGGCGGCTCTGGGGACATCATAGATACAACAGCAGTTGTATCCAGGCAAACTGAGGTGTTCTGTCAGACAAACACAAGAATATGGCCATTTTTATACAACTACAAGTTGCGTTAAAAGCTGCAGGCTATGATGTCACAGGTGTGGTAAGAATCTAAGGTTCTTACCTCAGTTTCCTCTACAGGAAATGTCTCTGCCAGCAGCTGCAAACATTCATCAAACGAAATGGCATCACCACAGCTGACATTCTGCAGGAAAGGTTAAAAATACATACTTTTAGAATGGCCACTTGGCGTCATTTGTGGTGCACCATCATTTAAAACACAGCACGTTTTTAAAAGTTAATATTTATTGAGCGTAGGTCTCTGTAGAGCAGTTACTACAGCAGAATACACGGATGCAAAACTGCAGACCGACTTGTGTTTTTGTATTTACACAGAGTGAGATGGTAACCTAGCTACAACATAGCCGCAGCCTATTAAAAGAGGTGGGAGTGGTCTACCTCTGACATGAGTAATGATGGCCATGTGCACGTACCTGTGTAACCTCAAGAGGTGTGGCAGACGACTGCAGTGGGGCGCTAGGTGGCGGGCGGGGTACGTACTCTCCCGTTTCCTCGTCGAGCTGTAGCTGTGCCAGCAGGGCCTTCTCCTGCTCCCGGAGCAGATGCAGCCTCTTCTCTTCCTGCAGCTCCAGCTGCCTCTGCAGCTCATGTTCTTTCTGACGGTGGTTGTAGTCAAACACCTCACGCCTGGCTCCGAGATCAATGTCCTGCTTCCAGAGTATGTCGATGAGGTTCATGTCCTGGAAAAGGGAGCGGCAGATGATTTTAGAGAGTTGTGAGCCATAGCCATACCGCCCCTGCACTGAGAATGTGAGCAGCACCGGAGCGAAGGAAGAGCATCCCTGCTGTGAAGCGTGGCCGCTGCACCCGGCACACCCTGCCCCTCAGTATTTGCTCACTGATAACAACACTGGCGCAATTGTCAAGGGGGAGAAGCCACGTGAATAATAGATGTGCTTCTCTCTTTCGCTGCCACCACACACCAGCCGAAGACACATATCCTCAGTTGATACTCTGTCCATGTGAAGTGATCATTACCCATCTGATTACTTTGAGGTGTGAATTCATTTGTCACGTTCAAACTCAACAAACAGGGCATGGTCCAAGTCACGTTTTTGCATAAATGACTTCATGTTACAGTAAATTAGAAAATTAAGGCTGCAACTAAGAATTCTTTTCATTATTGATTAATCTGCAGATTATTTTCACAGTAAATCAGTTACTCTATAAAATGTTTTTAAAAAAATAAAAATTGTGAAAAATGCTCATAAAAATTTCTCAGACCCAAAAGTGACACGTCTTCAAATCTTTTGTCCAACCAACAGTCCAAAACCATAATTTACTATCATAAATGGCAAATAAAACCAGCAAATCTGCGCATTTAATAAGCTGGAACCAGCAAATCTTTGATATTTTAGCTTGAAAAATGAATAAAATTGAATCAATTATCAAAATAGTTGGAATTATTAATCAACTAATCATTGCAGCTCTACTTTAAATGAACCACAGTTAATCCCCAAACATTCATATTTTACAGCATTTATGAAATGAAGAAGCTAAAGGTATGTCTACTTGCCTTAAAGAAATTATTTCTTTTTCAAATGACAGTAATATTCCTATAAGGGTGGTATAATATAACTAAATAAAATTAGGAATGTAAGGAATATAAAGAATTACACACCTTGTGCCCTTGTTTTCCTTCAAGCCATGTCTTCAAGTGAATAACAAACTATTGATCACTGACCTCAGCCTATTCTGTCACAAGACTGCACAAATCATTTTTTCCCTCCATTTAGTATTTTACACATTGAGTGCAGCTGACAACATAGAATGTTTGACACAGCGTACTAAAAACGGTGGTGATAATTTAATACGGTTTCCTGAAGAGTTCCCCTCACAGGCATCTCATTTGCTTTTTAAACAAGTATGTAAACTGTGCTGCTCTCTTCCGTTCCGTTCCGCCTTTCACCATACCGTATTTACAGAAGGAAACAATTTCACAAGGCCCGGGGATGTTGCATAAGTTCAAGATGCTGTCTGAGCATGTGACTTGTTTTTTCCTCTGATTTGGGTATAAACACAACTAATGGGCTCGGCTTCATAATGCTTGCAGTCAGTCATATGGCCAGGACAGACATAGCCAGGCGAGAACTGAAAGGAAATGATGCACAAAGCAGAACAATACACACCAAAGAGGATGTGAAACTGACATGTATAATAGATTTCTCCTTTGATTTTTCTTGATTAAAGGACATTTTGAGTGGGTAAACCTTTATAAACATACTAAATAGCAAACAAGCACTTTTATTTAAGCTTTTGCTGAGAGTTCTCTTGACTACAGCTGTGTGGCACTGCAAAATAAGAACCTACTAACCCTCTTTGCCTCAATGTTGCATCAGAGGCATGACTGCTGAGGGATTACACATTACTAACACTGCCAACACAACCAGGCATTATGGCCTCTGTAGGAATGAGGAAGGGCCCTTAAAATACGTGTGAACACACTTCTTGAGGTCATCGATGTTTTCCAAACTAAAAAACCACACTCTTGTCCGTTGGTCACACTGTTTAAGCTCATCGGACAACTCATACTTGACCCTTAAAAAACAACCCCATGTCTAAAAAAAAAAGGCCTTTTGCCAGACACAGAAGATGTTCAATCAGCTCTTACTGTCACTGATTGATTGTGTGGTTAATGTCACAGAATCAAAGCACCTTAATAAATAACATGTCATCTTCTGAATTAACGCCAAATAGATGGTATGAAAGTGGGTGTGTTTGTGTAAGATCAGGTTATCAATGTGATGTCACTAAACATGGCTGTCACGAGACCTGGGTTGGCATGAAAACAAGGAAACTAGCTCATATAAAATCCTCAGACCTGACACACAGTACACAGCCAAATAATATGCGTTTACTTTAAGTCCAAACATTGCAGACCAGAAAACAGATAACAAGCCAACAGCTAATGGTTCCTCAGGCTATCAAACTGGGTGACAGAGGAGGGATACAAAGTGGTGTGTGCTCTTAGTATGGGTTGTTCATTTACCTTCCCTCAGCTAAACACAAAAGCCAGAGGTTTGTTACGCCTGCTTTCATCGCATTTCAGTGGACACCCACCCTTCCTTGACCGTGGATGATGAAACACAGACGCGCATGTTCCAAAACAGCCATTTAGGCCCTCATCCGTCAACTGTGTACTTCCACTGACCCTGACTTATGACAGGTTAAACTAAACATTACTACACTGGACAAGATGTAAAGGCCATATCACATGAAAAATAATCCCGAGTTAAACATCTTAAACATGAGCTTATCTGGATCATTTACATGTAAATATATATACATCAAATACAGGTGAAATAGCCTTTATAGAAACCAGTCCCAATGATTGTCTATGGTATCACATGCTCGGAGGAAGGGGGAGGAGGGAGACAGTTTAGAGAAAACAGTCTTAGTTTTATGTTTACCACACTTATCAGGCTGAAAGTACCTTATAATGTTTGGGTTTTTTTCAGAGTAACACACTCAGATATCAGCGTGGCTTTTTATATAGCAGATTTTTTTTTATTCCCGTCGAGGAAAAACGTCACAAGTGAATGACTTGCAGAAGTGAAAGCAGTTCAGAGGTCAACCTTAATATTCTTCTCCTTAATATTAATAGTCTTAACTTTCAAAAAGCCAGGCTCATGGCCTGTTTTTGAATGGTTTTTCCCCCACGTTGGAGTTATTTCCGCGTTATAACCTCTTAATCTACGCCACAACCAGGTTGTCACTGCGTATTTATAATAGAATTTGCCGAAGCGAACATTATAAAGTTAGCCTCAATTGTAAGCGCGTCTGTCTCCCTATTGGATCTGCCAAAAAACAAGTTACCAGTCAATGTCAGCCGGGTTATCTCGTGTCGTGATCACGTCTAAGACACACTCTTATTTACCTGTTGACTGGAATGCATCACGTCCATTTCCATCGTCATTGAGCTGTCTCGCCGCGGAGAAACGCCTTGTGATGGATAAATGTGTTATTCCTCAGACGGACAGATTAAAATGGCGAGCAGCCCGGTACCGATAGAATCCGTAGCAGTAGCTGAGCTGGGCGAACCTACTTCCTTTTAATCTAATGAACATTACGGAGATTATGGCCCTGCCTACCGGGCTGCTGCGCCGGGATCGTCCCCCTCTCGCCAGCCTATGAGGCGATAAGGTCTGTGCGTGCGTGCGCGAGGAAATATTCACTCACTGTTTACCGAATTAAAACGTTACACAACGTTTTTTTTTATGTGTGTTTGAAAGCTGTGATAACCATTCAAAAATGATCGTGCAATGATAAGAAATACATATACATAATACATATTGATAAAAATAAACGTGCACGGGTTGTTACTCGAAAAGACGTTAAAGCCACTGAACGATTAGGCATGAATATCATCTGAGGATCGATTTGATGAATCCAGATGCTTATAAACCAGTTTATATGTCAATATTATACAAAGAAGGATGCTACACTTTTCTATTTTAACTCCGTCATCAGAAAACTTTTGATTGGTGCATGGCGCCCCCTGCTGGTTGCCATGCCCGGTGTGGAGCTGGAGGCCCTGGGGCCCTAACGTCCCGTTGAAACTCTGGAGACATCATCAAAGCTGTCAAAAACACTAAGGGGCTTTAGTCAGTGGTGGAAAAAACATTGAGATAATTTATTTATTAGCAATACTTAATTTGGCTACCATTTACAAGTCTTGTATTCAAAATGTAACGGTACAGAAGTAGGCTATGAGCAACAAAATGTAGATCAACTAGGTATCACTATGAAAGTAATAATTATGCAGAATATTCCCTGGCAGTGTGTATTATTATATTTTTAAATCATTATTGATGCATTGACATTTAAGCAGTACTTATTATTGACTTATGAAGTAATGTTAGTCCGTCGAGCTGGGAGCTTCTTGCTTCTTAATGCTTTTGGGGCTAATCTTTAACAATGAATCATGTTTTATTTGATGATCATATGGTTAGATGAAAAATATTAATCTGAAAGTAACTCACAACTATAGGAGATACAAGTATTAGTCCCTTGAGGTAAAGTGGCTAATAAAGTAGCATACAATGTGGGATCTTTCACTTAAGGACAAGTGAAGTACCTCACAGCTGTGCTGTAGTAGAGTATGTAAGTAAATGTAATTATTTCCACCACTAGCTTAGGTACATGTTGGTTCATATTGATATTATATAATTGAATTTATTAAAGGACGAGCCTACTAGAGACTACACCAAATAAAGTACAATACTGCACAGCCTTCATAGTAAAGAGCAGCATAACATAAAGTGATATAACTTACTACAAAGTGGTGGAAAGTAGCTATTTATATTTACATTTTTCTTATTAACATAAGTGTTACACTCAAGTACTTTGTACATTAATATTTCCATTTGGTGCTATTTTATACTTCTACTCTATTCCAGATGAAAATATTCTCCTTTTTACCCCACTAGCTTACATTTATGTGACCTTAGCATTAAAGATACTAGTTAGTTACTTTGCAGATTACATTTTTTACAGGCAAAACATATAACCAATGTATATAATGTGATGAAATGCTATACAGTAGTGGAATGTATAGGAATACTTAAGAACAATTTTGAGGTCCTTGTCCTTTACTTCAGTTTATTATTATTATTTAACAGCTGTAGTTGTACTTTAGAGTAAAATATTCCGTGCAGATAGTGAGTTGTAGAACTATGTGAGTTGCATTGTTACATTAAACTACCCAACAGTATATGAAGCTGTAAAAATGAACTCCACCATCACCAGCTAACGTCATATAGCTGCTTATACATGAATGAATCAGTAATAATATTCCAATAACATTTTCACTCTTAATAATAACCCATTCTGGTGCATAATAAGTGCTTCAACTTTGCTGATACAAACTTTGTATCCTTTTAATTAAGTAAGGTTTTAATTGGACAACTTAGGGTATTAGACTGTGCTATTAGCTACTAGGCTACTTTTATCAAAGTAGGCTATATGGTTGGAATTTAACTTCATTCTTCCACCACTGGTGCTATAGATTAAACAACCCAACAGTTGCTAAAATCAAGGAGCTCTAACTTCAAAATTCTACTTTAATTGTTAAATACATAAGGACTAATATAGGCCTACACCGATACTATAATAGAGTGTAGGCATTCTTCATAATCAGTAGCCTAGGCCTATTTTGATGATAGTGATCATATTCTTGTATACTACTTTTAATAAAGTAAAATTGAATGCAGGACTTTTACTTCTAAGGGAGCATTTTCACATTGTTGTAGGCCTATTGCTACTTTTATTTAAATACAAGAATTCTTCATATTACTGGTGTACAGACGTGCATGTTGATATGCCTTTAACTGCTAATTTTCAACTTCAAATGGCCTCTTTGTCAGTCAGTCAGTCAGTCAGAGATTAGTGCTATTTAAGAAAGTCAAGGCCTATAAAAAACCCCATTAAGGTTAATTAAATTTGAACCAATCTGACACCTCAGCGCAAGGAACAAGTCCGATCGAGATGTAAGTAATGGCTTTTGAAATATGTCAAGGTAATAAGGCAGACTAGTCCTGCCTTTACCACCTATCTGTAAAGAACCTCACACTAAAGTGCAGCTCACTGTGCCACTGCGTGAAAATACAAAAAAAAAAAAAAAGCCTATTTTTTCGCCCTCATGCGCGCTCATGAACACGCGTTCACGTTTGGCAGCTCCACGTCGACATTCTTCCAGCGGCATATAGTGAACTGCACAGGACTGGGGGAAGAAAAGGTAAAAGCGGCTGTAGCCACCGAGCGGCTGCAAGTCCGCAGACGGACACCAACCCCAGTGAAAACAGGCGTTTGCACCGTGAATCTAGCCGTAGCCTGCAATGCCCTCAGATCGCTTTGTGCCTTTGCTTTTTTTTATGATCAAGACTACTTGCTCCTCGTGTTGGATTGCAGCTGGTCCCTTGCGTCTACCTATATTAGGTACAGTATGACTTGCAGAACAAATTTTTGCCTTTATCCTATCACTTCTTGTGTTAATACGTGTCACTATAATGATTGAGACATGACACTTTTTGTTTTGTTGCATTATTTTGCACTTCTAAAGTTGCTGTCACTTGATGTGGCAAGTGCCCTAACTATACCTTCAAACTGACATAACTCAGTACTGCCTGGAGCTTTCTGATCTTTCCACATTGCTATCTAACTGCATTGTATAGTGAGTAGCTCATTCTCCAGGGGCCTGTTCAATGCATAAAGGTGTTCAAGCTCAACAGGTAGATTCAATGACACACCAACACAGGAGTGAAATAATCCCATTGAAGTTCAAAATATATCACCAAACCTGGAAATTTGCAGCTCATTTAATTCATATCTTAACTTTGCAACCAGATGACCAAGCTTAAAATGGTAAGTAAATACATTTTAGGATTATTTTTTAGGATTATCTTTGGTAGGATGTCCTACAGGATCAACTTTTTCACAACCAGTTATTGTTACAAATGATATTTAGTCATGTAATCATTTCTGCAGAGAGCTGACAATGTGTAAAAAGACTCCATCTGGCTTGCTTTACCTGTGTGTGACTCTGAGGACCCTCCACACAACAGGCCCCGTCCTTTAAGAATTCAAGTCTTTGCTACTTGTTGTTCTGTAGTCTTATACAAATTACACCAACCTTTTTTTTCTCTATTGCAGTTAAATGATTTGAATTGAGGTCAATACAATGAAAAAAGACATGATTAAAGTGGATGTCCTGCTTTCTTTGCTTTGTGTGCCTTACCACAGGTTAGAGGAGCACCCAGTCATGAGGAGGATAAGGTCCCTGCACAAGGACAAACCTATGAGGTGGCACTGTGGCTTTCCAAATAAAGTTCTGTGATACACTTAGACTCTAATTGCTCGCAGTCAGTGCATTACAGAACTTTGTTTTGGGAGTTATTACTTTAACCTGTGGGAAATCAATCCTCAAACATCTGGATGTTACATTTTAAAACATGGTGCAATGACAAATGAACTGTTTTGTCAAATAAAGTTTATCTCTAAAGCATTTTTCACATAATTTGTCCTTATTTTGAGAATTTAACCAGGGTTACTTTGTATTCTGATGTCACTGAAGTAGTGGTGTTTCTCATCATTTATGTAGTGTAACTTTGTGTTCAATCATTACTTAAAGAGCCCCACTGTGTGCCATATGGAAACAGTAGTCACAGTCAGTAGTAGAGGTAAGAGGTAAGTCACATTGTTTCAGGTTACTCTCAGTTTTTTAAATCCCCATTACAAACCTCACACAATATGATGATGCTGCTTTTTAATGTGAATATTATTAAATGATAAATCTTGTTTTAAGTGGCAGACAATCCAATTAAAAATAGTGAGCCTCAAACAGATGTATTATCTCTGGTCTGAGTTGCCAGTTTAAATATAATACAGTATAAATGGGTTGACAATTTGCAAAAAAAAAGAAGATATTTAGCTGAGGTTTGACCCACTGTTTTATTTTCTTGCGTCATTCTGTGCCAGGTAAAGCTGTTGTTAATATTGCCCATGCCCTATTCTTGAATTAAGAAACTGTTAATAAAGGCATTTTATTCAGTTCAATTATCATAATCTATTTTGGGGCGAGACTTCCTGTTCTCGTGAATACCTAATTCTAGAAGGGCTGACTTTATTTAGTTATCCCGTGACTGCTATGCAAATTGACTGTAAATTCCAGTCCCAACCCCAACAGTATGCAACCGGTCGTATATTGCATTGCATGCTGGGAAATACGTGAAATGGTGCATTCAGGTGCTCTTCTTTAGCTCCCATTTCAGAATTCAGAGTCAGTTGGAAAAGTATGGTTAATAATCTGGGATTCAAAAAAATAGAGAAGAGAATAGAGATAGATAATAAAACCATTCAATGTGTTTTATTTATTTATTTATTATTATTAGCCCTACCATAAATATAGGTAGAAGTGCAATTTTTTTCAATTTGCTCTTACCTTAACCCATGCATAGAGAATTTACACCTAAACTTGGACATATGCTAGGTCGGGCTGCCACTAAGAACAATTTTTTTTTTCATTACTGATTCATTTATTAACAACGACTATTCTTTTAGGTCATTAGGTGCCATATTCCCATTGCTTGTCCTACAGTCAGAAAACCCAAACATTCCTTAATAGCCATTTAATATACAACAAAGTAACACAAACTCACAAAGTCTAATGAGATTTATCATTTGGTATTATCATACAATTAGCCTATGTTTTAGTGTCTCATATGGTTTCTCTGACTGCCAAAAGAGGAAAGTACAGTTTTCCAGTTTAACAGTCATTTAACGTCAACCTCTATTGGGGCACCCATGTGAATTCCGACAGGATTTGAACGCAGCGCACTTTCTCTGCGCTGACCTCTGACAGCCGCTCATGGATCAGCTCCCTCCCTTCACAAACACGGAAGCAGCATGGCGTCCAACAGCAGCGGCGGCGGCAGCTCCGACAGGCAACGCACTGCACAGCAAAGACTGAAAATAATTGCCGGGCATTTACAGAGATCGGAGGACGGTGACTCGACAATCCTAGCTGCGGAGTGCAAAGCCCAGAGGACAGATGTCTCCAGTGGGGGGAAGACGGTGCCGAGGAGGAGGTACAAGGCTGTGATGGAGCGGTGGACATGGGGTCCAGCCTCTGTGGCTTTAGCTAGTTATTAAGTCAAACATTCGTGGACTAACATCTAACAAGAAGAACCAGTGGTGTGACGTGCACTGGCAGACCGGCTTCCCTCTCTCCTCCAGGCTTTAATAACGAAGGGGACACGGCTAAAGCGGTTTTTAATTAGCCTGCTAGCTAACGTTACTTAGCTACAGAGTATGTAGACATTCATTTGCTACGGAGTGGGTGCGGCTAGGTTTCTTAGGAAGGTATGGTCGACTTTGCCAAAGTTGATCAACTGTCGCTTTTTCTGCGGCGTATGATGGGTCGTTTAATTTATTATATGACAATTGTTTCGTATTGATTGACGTATGTCAATGTTCGTAATCGTATGGGTGAGGTTGTTAAAAGCTAAAGAGAAGTGTTGACGTCAAACTAACAAAGTCGTTGAAACGAATAAGCGACATTAGCGACAAGTACAAGTTATCGATTAGCTTACCGGTGTTATTGCAGCCGTTACTCGAACTGTTACTATGACGTATAGCAGTTATATACTTTGATTGAACAGCTTTGCCTTTCTATAACTATACATGAGCTATCTGGTTTATTTCAACTGATATACTTACTCCTTATTTGATTACCATTTTAGGGAGTCATTTATATCCAGTCCTTGCTGATTTGTTTTCCACTTTTAAATATGGGACACCTTAGAAAAGACATGTAATTTGTAACAACAGTGAAACTTCTGTCTCTCCTGTTGATCTGATTGGCCAGAACAAGTAGTGGTCTGACTTTCAACCTATTGGCAGCTCAGTTTCTTTTCAGTACACGGCACCACACTGCTGACATCTAGTGTCAGTCTGAGATACCAGATTAAGCTACATGTACAATCTGCGATCAGAAGTGTAAGGATTTGACCTTGTGAAATTCATCATGTGTTCTGGGCAATATGACACACACTAAAATATTGTATCTTGCAGCCCTGTCTGTTCTGCCAGTTGTTGTACTGAGCTTGAGTCTGGACATTAAGTGTCTACAGTTTATGAAGTTTGATACTGTGCAACAGAATTACAATTTGTCATTTGTCATTGGGATTCTCTTTGTCCCTGGCATTTGTTTAATTATACATAACTACATACCATGCTGTGTTATACCATGCTAAAATAACAAATAGTCACTTTTAGATCCGCAACAATTAATCAATTAGTTGAACGAAAGAAAATTGGTTGCCAACAATTTTCATAATCGATTAATCATTAGTCATTTTTTAAAGCAAAAATGTCAAAACATTTGCTGGTTCCCGTTTCTTAAATGCTGATTTTCTTTGTCCTTTATGATATTAAATGAGTCTTTGGGTTTTGGACTGTTGGTTTGATAAAAGAAGCAGTTTGAAGATGTCACTTTGGGAAATTGTGATGAGCATTTTTTTTTACATTTCATAGAATAAACAATTAATTATGAAAATAATCTGCAGATTAATCAGTGATAAAAAAAATGATGGTTATTTGCAGCCCTAGTTACTGTTCTTTTAGAGAAGTACCAAGAGACATTCCCCATTGCTACCTTTCTTGTATGGCAAGTTAAGTGGTGTCAGGTAGAAAAATCCTGATTTGCAGGTTGTTTGTGGTCTCAACTGAGTGTCTAATTAAAAGCACCTCAGCCACTGCAATCACCACTGGTACACAGATAAAAGGGTATCCATTCCATTTGTACGAGTTATATGAGCTTATCAGTTTATTAGCTGCTTCTAGCTAAAACTACTTCAGTTTAATACAGCAGCCCTGCAATGAATCCTACCTTCATGAAGTCCAGTCTTTGTAAAAATGGTTTATAGAGGTTCATTTTGAGAATTTTAGACGCTGTAGTTTTATAGTAGTGGACTATACTGAGAGATATTTCCAATGTTTGTCCAGTGTAGTCGTTCATTTGCACGTTTAATTAACAATGTGGGCAACTCCACATAGCCCATAACCTCATCTCAATTTACAGTCTGCGGCTATATCATCCACAACTTTTGGCTATTGTTTCTGTCATAAGAAGCATCGGTATAATGTAGAAAAATAATTCTATTTGCAAAATAGTGCTAAATGTACAATGCCGTACAATTTTAGCATGCAGTATACAAAATATGTTGCAAGTTTCTTGACATCAATAGGAGGAATTTCAGTTGAACATTTTTAATCTGCTATAACATCTTTCAAATGTCAACTTATTTTATTGCAAAGTACCTGAGATCCACTTTGTTTTCTTTTTGTAATATACTCTATTCTGTAGGCCCACTTAAGTCATGTCAAATTACAAATCCAAAATTTGCTACTTCATTATCTGTACAGCGTACAACATCTCTATCCTTTGACCCTCGATTTGGATTAAGAAAAAAACTCACCTAATCCCCCCCCCAAAAAAACAAAAAACAACTCACACTCACTCATTTCTACTCTCACTCTTAGATTTTAGGTAAATTCCATTTTGGCAGGTATTAATCTTAATTATCGCTTTTACTCCACTGTAGTGGCATCCTATCCCAAGTGAGCCATGAGTCATGGTTGCTGTGTGAGTGGTAAACTGTCTCTCTGCTGAGCGTAAGTACAGCACACAAGCACTGCAGAGTATTGGAGAACAGACAATGTAGCATCATCTTTGGTTGTGACGACAGTGGTTGTTGTAGAATATCTCAAAACAGTAATAGCATTAGGGATGCATAATATGTATTTTTTTCAACAGATAACCGATAATAACCTGCTTCTCATGGCTTATATAGATAAGATAACCCATAATTTCACATTTTTGTCTTTTAGAAATAAGTTTAAAACCTGTAGTTTATGCACACCTGAGGGTAAGAAAGTCTAAGATATAGTAGGCAAAGGTGGATGATTTAATATTCCATAGCTCTAATAAGATTTGTTGTGTTCAAACTTGTAGACTTCCCTCTGAGCCCTTGTGGAACATGTATTGCAAATTACAATCCTGTTGTCTTTCTCTGAAATTGTAAAAAAAAAACACATCCACATTGACAACTAATGTTTTGCTCTCAAGTCTAGACTCCATGGCTTAATCCAGGTGCAGCAGTTTGACGTCATGAGCGCAACTTCTCGATTTATTGGCAGATTGCAAACCATCTTTAAAGATCCATACAGTCACTGGCAGTGTGCATCTTTAAAGATGCATACTGTATTGGAGTCTGTATATGCTGTGCTTGTTAAGTCAATGAAAGCAATTTGGCTTTGTATTATCGGCTCTATTTATCGCTAATAATTTCATTATCGGCCTATAACCGGCAATATAAATTTCTCTTTATCATAGCCAGCTCCACCTTCTGTGAATTCAGAAGCTGTTAATGTCTAAATAAAATCATGAGACTTCCCTCTGGGAAATGCTGTATGTCTGTGTTAAAATGTCAGTATCACATTATCAGCTCAGACTTTCCTTATTCCTCTTGTCTTGTTGACATTGTCCATAAAAACTAGTGTCAGCCCAGCGGGACAGTGTTGGCAAAATTAAGAATAAACCAGGTCACTACCTCCGGGAATCACCTTCACACTTGCTCTCTGATGGTATTTAGTGTGATATATTAACTTCAGTGCAAGGTGTATGAGTTGACTTAACTTCTGCCAATATTTGTTTTTCAACAGGCAGGAGATTATGAAATGGAACGGCTGGGGATACAGTGATTCAAGATTCCTCTTCAATAAGAAAGGCCAAGCAGAATTTACTGGCAAAAGGTACTGTATAATATCACATCACCGCTCTTAGATGTACTGTTAAGGCTTATCTGTTAATAATTTAGAGAAATCAGAAAGCAGTACAGGGTCTCATTCACAGCCTCTAATCTTGCTTTAGCACAGCCGTTGCATGTCTAGCTTCAGCCTTAAGTCACCCGAACATATGAATGCTGGCGATGTGAATTGATCATTTTCATAGCCCCTACTGTGAATGCAGCTTCTGAAAGCAGGTGTTGTCTCCGTCCTACACTCGCAGCAATGTAGTGCTACTGCCACCTAATGGTTATCATTTGAACTGTTCATTGTCAACTGAGGTCACTGGTTATGATTTTCAGCTTTCCCAAACAATGCTGCTCATAAACAGAAACCACTTTCCAGTCTGTTCAAAAACGGAACTGATAGCGTTAGTAATTATTGATGTGTCTCTGGGGAGTTGTGGGTAACATTTGTTTACTGAATTTTTTGGGAAAACGGTTTTGATTGAATGTCTGATGGTGGCCAGACAGAAATCCAGCTGTCCTTAATTTTACTGAGTAAGGTCTCAGTTGACAACAGAAACAATGGCTCTTTCCCTTTCTCCCTTGACTCCCATGATCAGAGGTATAAATGAGCCCTGTTTTTACAATCATGAAACATGACTTTTGAAGACAGCCCTGCTTGCCTGATTGTAAACTGGCATATTGTATATGAGAATGTATTTGTGCAAGCAGTTGCTGTGCCCTCTCGACTGAGCAGCTACCTGGGCGGAGTACAGTAACCGGGACTGGAGCGCAGTTGAATGAATGTCAGAGATGGTGTTCTCCTCCTCTGCGTTCACTGTGACAGAGTTTTTTTTCATTATAGAGTGTGTTTCATGGTCTCTTAGACAAAGGCACACCACAGTCCCCTGATGGGCTGGCCCTAGGCTGTGCCAGCAGCTCAATTATGCAAGGGATGGCGAGGGCGATCACACAGCACTGTCACTGCTGCGCTGCTTGCCTAATAACCCCACACTCTATTCTTTTTAGACACAGGCCTTGTTTTCCAAATGAATAAGCTCAGCCAAGCATTTAGATGTTTTCAAATGAGGGCTTTGACTTCCACTACAGAAAATCCCTATTACATGAGGCTTAGTTGATCATTTTTGATTGGTTGTTCGTTTTGTCTGCCTTTACACAATGCAGGTATAGACTAAGTGGTATGATCATCCCCGGTCTGAAAGATTGGTTTGAAGGCACGTTTGGAGCCAGTCTGCAACATAAAACCCCAGCAACAGTGAGTGCAATTCATGTTTATTCGTTGTGTCTTTCAGTGAATGGCAAAGAAGAGTCAGAGTTACCAAATCACAATGGTTTGTTTTGTTTCAGCCCATTCTGACCAGCAGTGCTGTACCGCCTCCCAATCTTAATGAGGCCTTTGTGGAGGAACTGAAATCCACAGGTATCCCCTTGTCTCATGATGCAGAAGACCGGGTGTTTCGTGGACATGGTAAGGCATAGTGGGAGGAGAACACCCCCCCAACAGAACCATCCATTTTTTCATTGCCAAAACAGGGTTTTTATTTTTGTTTCTTCTTTCTCCTGCATTTTCTCCCAGGCCATTGCGTACATGAGATCTTTGCTCTGCGGGAAGGGAAAGTTGGTCGTGTTCCAGATATGGTGGTATGGCCAAGTGAGTGCATAAGCTGTGTCATCGCCATGTTTTTATTGGTCTGTTTTTCTCCTCCCACGTAGCATCACTGATCCCCCTACTGGCTTAGGTGATTTAAAGGGTTAATCTCTGCAGAGGCAGGGATATTAATATGTATGAGTGGAGACTTAATAAGAAACGTCAGGGGGAGGACGGTTGACACCCAATACTCCACGGTCTGGCCCTGCACAGTACACCCATGAATTATGATTTTGAAATTGGTTTTCTGTTGTTATGGCTGGCACTATTTTATCATTCAAATGAGTGTTGACTGATGGTTGAAACGTGATTAGCAGCCACCCGAATGAGCAGCAAATCACCAAGCAACTGTGCGTGTGGTTTCATCGACACCAACACCAAATTTTTATTTTACCAACCCCGCAAATACAAACCCATTTGCTATTTATCTAAGAGATACTTTGACATGTATTTTGCATTCTTCAGTAGTCCCACCAATTGAAGCTATGGGTTTTTTTTAAAGGTATTTTTAGTTTGTTAAACTGTAATCTGCAGGCAGAAGCTATGCATTTAATTGGAGGGCAAAACGTGCTAGAATGCAGGCATTTCTCATTGCCTCTAAAAGCACTTGAGGGGAGTCAAGCACATCCATGTAGGAAGGTATTGCTACTCTTCCCACTCGCTCACCACTCCAGTGTGAATGGATGTGGGCTCTGTGATTGGCCAAAGCAAGTTTATATTGATCCAGCACATCCCACCCCAGAGAGCCTAGTTTCATGCAGTCTGACTCCGCCTGATGAAAGCCCCGAGCAAATCACAAATATTGGGCAAATCAAAACGCACCCTGCCTCTCTGACGCTCCCCCAGCTCCAAGGACTCAGGCCATATATATATATTTATTTATTGTCTTCTGCATTCATGTAGTGTTTTTTTAATTTATTTTTTTCTCTTCTTTGCAGTGTGTCTACTACTGGTTATTATGTGAACAAATTTATGAATGCAATAGAGGATGGTAAATGAAAACATTTGCTTTATGATGGCCACTAATTTCTAAAACAATGTTCTGTGTCTTTGCAGACTGTCACAATGATGTTGTGAAAATTGTGGACCTGGCATGCAAACATAATGTTTGTTTGATGCCATATGGAGGTGAGTTGTGAAAACATAGGCTCTAATCAACATAATAAGCGGTCACATACTGTATACTCCAGGCCACTATTGTTTATTGACATTTAACATAATTTCATATTATTTAATACCATCCCATGCTTGTGAATTTCATATTTTTTTGATTAATGAAGGTACATAATCTATAAATGAACAGTACAGTAGTCACAATGCAGAATCTTGCGTCTTTCTGCTGTCAGCTACTAATGTTAGCTACATAATGATGACAAAATGGCTGAAATTAAACACATTTATGCAGTTAAATACTGAAGCCTCCAGGCATATTAGAAGAACAAGGAAATATGCGTTGTGCTTTGTCTTTTTCATGTATTTAATATAAATGTCAGTACAAACATTTAAACATACTGCAGCACCTCCACATTGTTTTCTGAAATAATAAAAAGCTGAGTATCACTAGTGCCAGTATGATACCTGCTACCTGCTGTTTGCTACTCATAAAAAAACTCTTTTTAGATAACTTTCTTTGACAATTATAATTTTTTTTATTATAAACAGACAAAACTTCTCCAACACGTCAGAGTTAAAGATAAGAAGCCATACAAAATTGTGCAAATGGACAAAGTTATGACTTAAACGAAGAAATATCTGATGTAAACCATACCCGATAAAGCATTCAGATCTACTACATTCACTTTTCAATGCTACGACAGACAGCAAGTGTTGAGGTGTGGTACCAAGCACTAGATTTGTGTGTGTGTGTGTGTGTGTGTGTGTGTGTGTGTGTGTGTGCGTGTACGCGTGCGTGTACGCGTGCGTGTGCGTGCGTGCGTGCGCTTGTTAAAAACATGCAACAATGAAAGTGTACAGTACAATCACATGGTCCATTTGAAGGATTCTCCTCTGTAACTCCTATTCTAACTGTTGTTTTTCCCATCTCAGGAGGGACTAGTGTCTCTAGCGCCCTAGAGTGCCCCCCAGAGGAAACTCGCTCCATTGTCTCTCTGGATACGTCACAGATGGTACGTGAACAACTGTGTCTGGAAGTGTCAAAAGAGTTCATCTGCACCAATGATGATAAGAAAAACTGAAACCAAACCAAATGCAGTCTGATACAGTTAAATAAATAGTATCATTGTGAAGCTCAAAATGTCAAGTTTATGTGAGAAAGACTTTTGTACTGGCTTACATCAAAAGAGTGTTTCAAAAAAAAAATTTTTATATATGAAAATAGAAAATGACAAAATATAAAATATGCACGTCATGTACTGACCATGGAGCTAATTATTTCTTTATTGTTAATGTTTCTACAGGATGGATTCAAGAATAAATATGCCAAGTCAGATTTCCTATTAACAGAATTACAGTATTTGTTGTGCATTATTTGCATTCAGTAATCATGTTTTTTGATTGGCAGACCAAACCACTTGCTATTGTTGCATTATGGGACAATATTGTTTTTTAACACCACACTAAAAAAATTAAACGATGTTAGTCCATGTTGGCATTTTTCTCTGTATTTCTGTATACCACTTTGTCCTTTTTCCAGAAGGAAACATATACTACCTATTCAGAATATTAAATATGATAAATAAAATAGTCAATCAACACTAATGTACTATCATAATTAATTTTTTTTTCTATTTTGTTTTAAGCAGGAAAATTTTCTGGTCCTACCTTCCAAAATGTGAGGATTTGCCAATTTGTCCTCTGTTTATATAAATGTAAATTAATAGATAGTAACAGATGTTGGATAAAACTAATATTCACTATTTTTTCACTTCACTAATGTAAATAAGCATTAATTGCAGACATGGTTACAATTAGCATATTTGTTGTGTGTGAGTGGGGCCGAATTTAATTCTTGCTTTTAAGATGATAAATGTGTCACTCAGCCATCATCCATTAAATTTAATGGAATCCCAAGTAATGATGTGTCTTTGGAAATGTATAAAATGGTGAATATTGCCTGCAGTACAGTACTGCCCTTTGATCCACACTTACACAGAGGCGATATATAAGCTGCCTGAATACTGCTAGCCTACCAGTCATTGAGTTTGGTGCCACAGACACCAGTGACCAGTGTTGTGTGTCAGGGGTCAGAGGTGAGGTGGCGCCGATGGAAGCACATGAAAGAAGCAGTGTGGTTGGAACATAAAGTTTATTACCTCTGGAGAATAATTGATGGCAGGTGTGAAATGACCTCCTGCAGGTAGGGGTAGGCCACAGACTCAGCGGCCAAAATAAGAGGCATATATTTGGAATTGGATGTTAAATTGAGTTTAACCTTGGGGAAACTCTCTCTGTCCCGAAGGCCCTCTGCACACATTTATTCTCAGACATGTGACCGTCGAGCTAGGAAGACAATTTTCCACTATTGTAAGCAAACTGTCATGGGACTGTTTGCATGGACTGCTGTTGAACACATTGTTAATGTCAGCTGACAGACATGGTGATGCACAACAATTTCTACTAAAATCTTGCAAGCTGCATCAAATGAATGGCGCTCTTTCAACAACCAGCATTCAAGAGTATTTCTTTTATACTGTATGACATACGTAAAGCACAGAAACAGAATGTTTTGTAACCTTCTCAGTCATATTGTTTTTTCTTTCACAGAACCGCATTCTGTGGATTGACGAGAAAAATTTAACCGCCCATGTGGAGGCTGGCATCGTCGGTCAGGATTTGGAGAGATTGGTAAGTACTGCTCGTTCATCCATCTTCATCCACTGAAAGAGCTTGCGTTACTATAAAATGTTGCGCCAACTGTCGAGCTGTGTGACCCAGGATTCCCGATGTTCAGTCACCTTGGTACTCTTTGCTCAGTAGATCTAACGGGGCTTAGGAGGGAGTTTGAGATGGGAGCAGAGTGCTGAAGGGAAGAGATTAGAGAGTGAGGCGGCAGTCATGAGCAGATGGCACCATCAAGCTAATTCAGAAAAATGGAGAAGGAGCAGGCATTTGATGTAGAGGAATGCGTGAGCTGCATTTAAAGCAGACTCTATCTCTGCATTTAGACTGGGCCATTTTGATGGAGCAGATGGTTCTGCATTATAAACTGCCTTCCAGGGGAGTGCTGTGATAAAACCAGGCCTGACTTAACCCCCATCTCATGCTTCTGGTGGGGGATGTTGTTGTATTTTAAGGTCCTTATTATTATTACTATTAAATGTTGTGCCTAAAGATGCAATCTTTTAGAGGTTGGGCTTGCCTTGAGGAGAATGTGTGGGTTCCTTATGACCTACTTATTCTCCTCAAAGCTGCAGTGATGGTGCATCTGATGAAGGTTGCTGGGTTGCTCAAAGGGATTTTTTTTGGTCACATTTCAAAATGACCCAAACATACTTTGTCACATTGTTATGGTCATGTAAAAGTACAGCTTTTTGTGGTATTGTGTGTGGCTGTGGAAGACTGAGACAAGCTTCTTTAGTTATATAAAAAAAAAAGGCCTAAATGTGCCACCTGGAACTGCCCAAATAATTAACTGATCTCTATTTTTAGTCTTTTGGTTGGTTCATTTAACTGGGTTTATTTTAGGCTGTAGTTAAAATCAATGATACCATACAATCTGAATTTTATAATTGCAGTAAAAAGGAGCACAGTGAAATTCAGCTGCAATTATTTTGTTTCCCTTTGCTTGCTCGTTCTCTTTGCTTGTCATTACCACATTCTTGTGGGTTTAAAACTTTATGTTTTTCCACATTTTTGGTTCGCTTTGAATTTGAACAACAAATGCATGTTTCCTCTCATTTTCTTCCGCAGCTTAATGAGAGTGGCTACTGTACAGGCCATGAGCCTGACTCCATGGAGTTTAGCTCTCTGGGGGGCTGGGTAGCAACCAGAGCATCAGGCATGAAGAAGAACATCTACGGCAACATTGAGGACCTAGTAAGTCACACACCCTGCCCTTAACCTTTGTGCTCATGTTTGTTCCAAACACCGGATGACAGCCAGGACACTGCAGTTAGTGCACAGTAGTTAGAAAGGAAATTATTAGCAAGTTTTGTGGACTTTGCCCTCACCTCCAAAATGTTGTGGACACGGTATTAGTTATGAAATGCCTTCATGCATGTGGCACACATGATATCCAGATTAAAATATTTTGTCAAAATTTGTAAATCTGTGGAAGAAAATCTACTACTATTTTTGTCTCTAAAAAGTGTTGGTTGGGTTGTTTTCTTCCTCAATAGGTTGTCCACGTAAAGATGGTGACCCCACGTGGGGTGATTGAAAAGAGCTGTCAGGGCCCACGCATGTCTACAGGGCCAGACATTCACCACTTCATCCTGGGCTCAGAAGGTTTGCTACCTTTCTTGTGTGATTTCAGTGCACAAGAGCATGTGGGCACGTGTGTGCGTTTGTGTGCATTTCTGCAAGGCTTTGTGATAAAACAGTCACATCAGGATGGTTCTCATGCTCTGGGCTTCTTAAACATTAACTAGCTTTGGTGAAAAAGTGATCTGTAGGGGTGTTAGTTAGGAACCAGCAACTGTCCTCCCCACCCAATCTGCACTACCCTGTCCTTGTGCCTACAGAGAATACTGCCATATGCCAGGTTCTCCCTACATAATGAGGGGGTTCAGAGACTCTTGGCATCGCTATGTTAAACAGCTGTGGATACAAACTTTATATTCACCCTACAATGCTCAGCAATCTGCTCCCTGACTGGGCTGGGATCACATTTGTACTCATTAGAATTAGATTTCAATACCAAGATGACCACCAGTATGTAAGATCAAAATCAAATGTTTTCAGAAATAAAGTCATAAGTGACTAATGTAGAACATGGAATATAATTGAAAATCGTCAGTGAGTGATTAATGAGCTTCATTCATGCCCAACTTTGGTCTGCACCTTGACTGTGCAGGTTAACTTTGACTCGTACAATATAAGCCAAATATTCCAAATACTATGTGTATAAACTAGTTCCAATCAGGCTTCATGTTTTGGCAGACACTTGTCATGTTTGGAATAGGCTATGTAATTTTAAGTCAGCCATGTTTAATCTGTATAACTCAGTCAGCACACAGTTAACGATGCTATGAATTGAATTTCATTGTGCCCAAAGGATTTTTGCCATAACTTATACACTTGCATAGTGTTTCCCTGAACTTCCCTAAAAGTAAAATTTGCAAGAGCAGCGTTAGCAGTGAAGAAAAGACTGTACGTACATAAGGGGCTCTTGTCAAAACCTCCCCTGATGTAAAAGTTATGGCTAGAACTATAAATGTATTTATTAGTTTTTCATATCTGTTCATTTAATATTAAAATCCCCATCAGTCCATTTGGGAATCATACTACAGTGGAATCCAGGAGTGGTTAGATTTATACTGTACAGTGAGAGGAAGAGCCCATGTAATGACTTCTTCAGATATATTCACACATGTAGAATCGTGTCAAATATTTGAAAAGTCATAATAGTGTCTAAAACATGTTAAGTTTATGAGTGAGTGTACCTAATTGCTGCCAGAGGTCTGAAAATGTCAGTTGTGGCAGACGGGCCTTTTGTAGGGCAGCCACATTGAAATAAAAAAAAGCAGGTAACCACAGGTTTAATTGATTAAATTAATTGAGGTTTTGTTCCATTTAGTGTAGGAGAGTCTTTCCAGTGAGCCAACATGCAAAATAAAAGCACCCTGACTCTGTTTGACCTAAATGGAACAGAACCTGTTCCAATGGGTCGCTGAAAATAAAACAAAATGGGCATCAGTCTGCTCATAAATTACACTAAATACATAGTTCGATTGTGCTTACAGATTTATTTTGAAACATGCTGGTATGATTCCTTCGTATTAGACCAGATCTGCGGTGCTCTTGATAATACATGGAATGGATGAAAAAGTATAAAAAAAACAACTTTGATAACACTCGAGTGTATAATCTTTATAAAACGGCATTTTTGTAGCATGTACCATATCTCCAAAACCTGAGCTTGGAGAACAAAATGCATTCAGTACTGTGGGTGTGTCCATGACAGCAGGTTGAATGATTTAGAAGGCCCAGTTTATAAATTACGGCTAATAATTTTAGTTATAATAATAATGCTTCATAACGAAAGCACATAAGAGTAGGTCATTTAAAGACAGCAAGTTTACTGCTGGGGTTTGGTGCTATAACAGAGATGGGACAGGACCACACGTCTCTGGGAGTACATGTACTTGTGGGGGGCCTAATGCTGGACCCAAGAGCTCAAACCACAGCACAGTTGCATTAAAATTATCTACCTCCTCACCCCAGGAACAGCGCTCTGCAGTCTGACAGCAGGCCACAGCAACAACAAAGCACCACACAAACTATTCTCTGCATGTGAAGTGGAACGCGTCCATTTTATCAGAAATTACTGTGAAGCTAGCTTCTCATTTACTGCACAACAAGCAGGTCTCTTTATCTCTCTGACCTTGAAGTAGCCTGAATGCAAAGTATTTTCTTCTCAATTGCCTCAGCCAATGTGAAGAATGAATTGGAATAATCAATGATAATCCCTTTCTCTTTTAAACTCCTCTCAACCGTGAAGGATGTAATGTAGGTAAGTGAAGCCAGCCAGTGCTAATTTAATACACGGAGCCAATTATTTGATTTTAAAGTGGTGGCTTCTCAGTGGTCAAAATTGTCCACACAGATTTTTTTTTCCCCCCAGAAATCTTTGTCCATCGCAACTCTTCATCGCAACTAGTCTCCTGTAAGATGAGGTTGGTTTCATAGTGAAGGTCGCAGTAAAGATGGCTTAAGCTGCACTCCAGAATTTCATTGCATTGCGTTCATCCCCAAGAGTGTTTTTCTGACCTTGCTGTTCTTTATTACCTCTCTTTATTCCTCACCCTCTTTTACTCCCCTCAGCTCTAGCTCCTCCCTCCCTCGCTTGCTTGCTTGCTCGCTCGCTCGCTCTCCCTCCCTCCCTCCCTCCCTCCCTCTCTCTCTCTCTCTCTCTCTCTCTCTGTCCTCTTTCTTCATCCTCATAGAA
>JBBPCS010000001.1:16639531-16667870 GCA_037974645.1 Hollardia meadi | reverse complement strand
TCCTCCCTCCCTCGCGTGCTTGCTTGCTCGCTCGCTCGCTCTCCCTCCCTCCCTCCCTCTCTCTCTCTCTCTGTCTCTCTCTCTCTCTCTGTCTCTCTCTCTCTCTGTCTCTGCCTGCCTCTAACTCCTCAGGGGAGGGGCCTTTCATGGACTGGGCTTAATGGAGTCACATGTTTTCTACTGGGCCACTAAGGAGGGCTCATTAACAGGCATTAAAGGCTCCTAATGGAACCAGCCATATTCAGGAGAGATACATCTCTAGATGGACATTGTCTGTAGTAACACAGAACATGCAGCCCCAGGGGGAGTCATACGTTTTGTTCACACTGCTAAAATTCACAAACATGAACTTAGGTCTGTTATTAACAATTGTTTAAATTATTATCAATTAAATGTCAGAAAATAAATATAAATTCCCAATTATGAGAACCTATTCTGATATCTTGATTTGTTAAACCAGCAGTCCAAAACCCATTCTTAATAAATAAATCAACAACTAAATAAACTTTACATACCTTATTCTGAATTAGATTACATTAGTTTTCCATCCTGATTTTTGGTATAATTCTGTTTTGTTTTTTTCATAGGAAGTGGAACAATAAACATTTGCACAATTTATTAGGTGATCATTTTTATGGCTGTGCTTTGTGGAAGTGTTTAACTGTTTGTTTTGTTCATCTCATGTACATAAAGCAAATAATAGACATCCTAAAGCACAATTCAATCAATTTCAAAAGCACCACATATAACTGCCTTAAAGACTGCTGCAGAATCAACAATCATTTCAACGCAGTGTCAACAATAATGAAATATTCCAAATTACACAAAGGTAGAATTTATCACAGGGCCGTTGTGTTGGATTTTACAGGAGGTTTTATTTTTCTGGTCACTGTAATTGACTTACACTCCTTTAGTTAGTGAATTTTTAAGTGAACAATCTAATATGTTAGACCTTAATCTCAAAAGTAAAAAAAATGCCCTCATATTGTAAGTGTTATTCACAGGTATATTTGCTGTGCAGAGTAGAGTAGACACAGGTTTTTAGACAGGCAATGTGACTCCCTCAGCAGCTAATGGTTGACAGTTTTCAGGGTCATAAGGTCAGCCAGAGGTTTCGGTGTACCTGTATATGTGTTGCCACTGTTGGCCTCGCTGTCTTTGATATAGCCCTGCTTTATTTCTGCCTGCTCTTAAGTTGATAAATCTTAGTTGTCCCCCAGTGTGTGGTAGAAAACCAGATACTCTAGGTGAAATGTGAGACAAAGGTCACCCAAAGGACCCTCGGGACGTGTAACAGAGCCCAGAGAAACGGTCTTAAGCTCTATGTTAATTCATATAATTTGTGGGAATTCGATTGCTTCTTTTTGTTCCACTCAAAATCTCTCACTGTGATTTTCCACAGGAACCCTGGGTGTGGTTACTGAGGTAACGATGAAGATTCGTCCCATGCCGGAGTATCAGAAATATGGCTCGGTGGTATTCCCTAATTTTGAGCTGGGAGTTGCCTGTCTACGCGAGGTTGCCAAACAGGTAACATGTTAATCTATCCTTAAATATGCTGCGCCTTGTCACTGCTTTCTTCCCCCGTCTCAAAATGAGGCTAAGGCCATAAGCTTTTTTGAGTGTCTTTTCACTTGTTTAAAACTGACCTGTCAAAAAAAAAAAAAAAAGCAGTAATAGAATGTAAATGTATTTTTAGACCAACTTCTACTCTGTTAAAACCTGACTAGTCTTAGCTGAGTTATGCCCTGGAGTGTACTGATAATGCCAGTACAAAGCTAATCCAAACTTTACAGCGCCAATTGGAACTTTTTTGCCAGATGCATCAAACAGGAAATCACTTGAAGTCTATTGACTGTATATTTGGGACATCAAACAAGAAGCCATAAGGTTTAAAGCCACAGCTTCAACAGTTGCACTCAATGCCTACAATAACAAATAAAGGTTGAATTTGGGTTGGTATCATTTGGGAGGTTTTTTTTTTTTGGCATTTTATTTTGTAGGAATTGTTATTCAAACAAACTAATACTTTATTTACTTAAACTTATTTTCCAGAGGTGTGCCCCGGCATCTATACGACTCATGGATAATGAACAATTTAAATTTGGTAAGTTTTGTTTGATAATTAACAGTACAAACCAGCCTAGATGTAATGCATTGCACATCACTGCTGTCGTTATCTCTTGTACACAAACATTACTCTCATTTAATCCCTCACTGTACACTTAGGACTTTATTTGACCTGGTTTTCATTTTCAGGAATTGTTTGTATTTTTCCCCCCTTTTAGGCCCCAATTTAACCACTGGCTTTGATCAGACATCTTTGCAACAAGAGGCAGCCTTTTAACCAGCAGCATGATAATAATCATATACATTTTTTGAGTTGAAATTTGTTTCACTTACTGTATTTTTTTGTGGGTTGGTGTTATATTGATTTACTTTATACCCCTGAGAGAAGAACAATGTACACCATGCAATTATTTTACCTTCTAATGCACAGAATTGTTAAATTGACTATCATTTCTGCAGCAGAATAGCTGCACTCACAGACAAAAAAATTGAAGCAAGATGAAAAATGACCCTGGCAAAAATTAAGTAGTTGTTACATTGAAATTTTATGATGTTGTTTCTTAAGGTCTAGTGGAATGCATCTGGCATTGCCAGATATCTCTGTAAAGTTCCTTGGTCTCCAGGGATCTCATTATCTCCCCTATACTTCCACTTTTCACAGAGTAGGCACTTCTTAGCATTAAGGAGGGAAGATGAAGCGACCAGGTTTTGCACTAATAACTAAACCTCATGGCTCTATGATACCTTCTTGGGCTTATTAGTGGCTTGTCCTCACTTTTAATCATGTTGTCTGGTGAGTAAAGAAATTTGATGTATTCACAGGTCTTGTTCAGATTGGGACTGCAAGTACAATTTAGCACTGCCTGTCTTTATGCACAAGATGAAAAATGAGAACGTTGTAGTAAGTAGCGTGTGTTGATATGCCAAAAAACAAAACAAATAACCAAACTGCTGAGGGGAAAGTTAAAATATATTATGCACCATGTAGGTGTAATTTTCCCTTTTTGGATGTTGAGTATTTAATTAACCAGTATGATGGCTGTGAAAAACCTGAAGACCCGCAATCAAATTTTGGAATGGAAACAATTAGGACACTAAGTGATGAAGAGACTTGAGCATGGGGGGAAATAAATGAACTGTTAAGTCTCGGCGACATCACCCATGACTTCCCCGCTGTGATTGATAACCATCCCATTGGCCCCAGCCCCTCATTTTCACTTGTCCACAGGCGCTTTTGTGCGTCCGATCAGGAATAAATCAAAAAGTGTGGGTGAGGAAGACGGATATCGCTGTGTCAACCCCACTTCCCTTCGGAAACCCTCTGATTTATAGTCGCTGTCGCTGGCAGCCACTGGCCAGTTGTAAAGTTATTCAAATGTTACCTTTTATATTTCCTCCTTTTGTTTGAAACCCCAAATAAATACGACTCTCTTGCCCTCTCAGCACACTGAAGGATGCGAGCAGAAGCAGGCTATGACTAATGTGTGAAAAAAAAAAAAAAAATCAGTTTTTGAGGCCCACTTCTATGTGAATAGATGGAGCTAACTCTTATCTGATCATTTCACAGGTCATGCCCTGAAGCCTCAAGTATCTTCAATTTTCACATCTTTCTTGGACGGGTTGAAGAAATTTTACATCACTAAGGTAAAAAATTATTCAAAGTGAACGTGGGCAGTTGCCTGCCCCAAGTGTTTTTCATGAAAAATGAATGCACCTCTTTGATTACCAGTTCAAAGGCTTCGACCCCAACCACTTGTGTGTGGCCACGCTACTGTTTGAGGGAGACCGTGAGAAGGTCCTGCAGCACGAGAAGCAAGTTTATGACATCGCTGCAAAGTTTGGGTAAGTAGTTGTTCTTTCACCTTCTCTCTGTGTTAAAAAGACGTATGTCACAAAGATCAGGTACAGATCCCAGCTGTGTAAAATGTAGAAATGACAAAGCACCGTTCGATGTAACTTTGAACATGATGGGGAGCTGCCTGAGGTCCTGATGTCACTTTATTTAACCAGCCATTATATAGTAGCAGTGAAAAGGATGGAGAAGCACAGTTACACACTTGGCCTTCTACTCAGTAGTTTGTCTCATTGTGGATTGATGGATCACCTGTGGATGTCCTCCTGTCAGGCCAGCTTTTATGTTAAAGTAGGTGTGGTGTGGGCGGTGATAGTTGCAGCTTCCTTCAGGACAGCACAGCGTGAGAAGACAGAGCTGTTGTGATTGATCATGAAACAGATCAATCAGGACTTTTGGTGGCAATCAGTCACATGTCAGCCTGAGAAGGACGTGCTCTCTATCCTGTGCCTGGTTTAAACCAACAATAGTTTTATAGATGAGTTCATCCTAACATATATTAACCAAGAATGAGTGATCAAGTATTAGTGTTTTATGGTGATACTGAGGTGAATGTGAAGACGGATGTTTCAGTTAATTGTCGAGTGCTTATACTGTGAACTTTTGAAGACATTTGCACTTGTCTTATAGCAGAGTTTTACACATGTAAATGCCATTTATTCTCTCTAGACTTAGGGCTCAGTTTTGTTGGTTTATTTTGAAAAAAATGTGAAATTGTTTATTGCTTGCATTTTCCTCTATTCTCTTCATTTCCTATTATCTAAACTAATCTGTTTTTTTTCACAACAAGACAGATCTGGGTCACTGATCAAAGACTGTTTGTTGAGAACAAATAAATTTTTGCTTGAAAATCAGTAAAAAAAAAAAAAAAACATGCATTAAAATCTAAATTAAGTTCTTGCCTTTTTAGGGGAAACTTTCCAGCTTCCTGAAATAAAAAAGTCCACTCTATTCTTGATATATTTTAACCCGTTACATTTGAATGTAATACCAACTAATCAGAAACCTACAGCTCATTACAACAATAGTTTAAATGGGAAATAAACCATGGGTCCTCAGTGCTCCTCACTGGCTGATTTCAATGATTTCTTCTTGGGAATGCTCATTGATCATATATTACTGTTAGTGTCACTTTTTGGCCCGGTGCCCGTATTTGCAGGTAGCTTGTCCTCTGCTCTGTAATAGCCAGCAATTAAATCATAAGAAACTTGTCAGTTACATGTGGCATCTTTTGCTTTATTGCATTATTTCAAATAAATCGTGATCACCCATCAGATCAAGTGCCAGTGATGGATTGTTGTGGCTCTGTGAGGAACATTTTCTTGTGGTGTTGGGGAAACAGGAAGAAGGGTGAAAATCAATATAGTGATTTTGTAATGAGCTTGGTCTGATTAGTTTGGGTGGTAGATGAAAATTTGATTACCCACTGCAGGTGATGGATGTGTGGCTGACCTGTGGCGATGCACAGAGCATGGCTTCATTGATCTGTACATTGTTGGATTGACAGGCTCCTCGGCAGCTGTTGTGAGGGGAGCGCTCCGACCAACAAAGCTAAGAGAAAAGAGCTGTTAAATATTAACCCTCTTATCTGCTTTCAGGGGCCTGGCAGCTGGAGAGGACAATGGGCAGAGGGGCTACATGTTGACCTTCGTCATCGCTTACCTCCGGGTGGGTCACTCCTCTGGCTTTTTTTTTTTTTTTTCCTGCCTGAGCTGATGGGTAGGTGGGGCGGGCAGGGAGGACACACTCTGACAGCAGATAGGATAGTGAGCAGCACATAAAGGCTGTAGAATGTGACCTCAGGAGGTCTTTGATTTGATCTGGTCACAGTTGTTGTCAGGGGGTCTAACACTGAGGTATCTACATCATGAGAAGAGCTCAGTGGCTGCAGTCAAAATAACAATAAAGAGTCTTAGGTCAGTCCCGTCAGAAGATCTTCATTAAATAGTTTACATGCTCTTAAATAATCTGGTTACTCTAGGATTTCTGTAGTAACATGCTTTCTTAAACTGTGCATAAGAAACTTATTTTCCCAGCAAGATTTTACCTGGAGAAAAACAATTAGACACATACAGGAGTAATCAGGTTTCAAATTGGGTTTTACATGTAGACATGTGCATGACAAAGGCTTGAGACATGGAAAATAAAGCTGTGACAACAAGAGTAGCAGAATCATTACATGTAGTGATGCCTCATCATACACAAAATATTGTAATTCAAAGTCAGTTGGCCCGGACTTAAACCCGTCCGCTCCCCAGTACAAAGTCTGTTTAAGCCCATGGGTGAATTGAGCGGGTCAGTGTCCAGAGAACACACAGTGTTGATGACATTGCATGGAGTGTAGCTGCTTCATGCTCTTTACTGCTTGCCTGTATGTTGTTTTCGCCTATTACTGATAAGTCCAAATACATGCAGTATTGATATCAATGCAAAAACGGTCATGATAACGAATATGTCATCCTCCTCCTCCTGTAGGCAAGAAATGTCTGACATGGGCAGTCTCCTGTTGTGTGAAAGGGCAACTCCAGACAGTGAAAATCATTCATATGTGAAAATGGCTTAAATGAGTCATTTTCCACAGCTGAACAGGCACACAGCACCTCTTCTTACTTCTACGACTGGAAGACTTTCTATACAAATTATGGCTGGAAAGTTAGATAGACTTGTCATCTGTCCTAAAATGTAACCATCTCTTACTCATTTGAGCTATAAATTTAGCTATAATCTAAAATTTCATGAAGAGTACAGAAATTTAGAAGTTTTAAAATGGCTTTATTTCCCACATTTTTGACATTGTACACATATTTTATAACAATGCGTTCAGACTTGTGTTCAATACAGATACGTTTATGCTGTAAGGGAAACCTGTACACTCATTACAGAGCCTGTCCAACTATTGTGTTGTTGATACAAATGTGCCAAGAGAACAAAACAAATGAAGCACCATCTTCTATCACTGATACATACAAGTAGTTCCAACACAAGGTTGGGGTTAGCGGAGAAATCTGATTACTGACAAATACATGTGGATTTTACAGGGTTTACATTAACCAGGATGCTACAGTGCATGTAGTCCAATTACCTGTGTATGATACGATTCCCTCCTGTATCCATGTTTCTTATACTAATGCTAATATTGTATTCTGAGCAGGACTTGGGGATGGACTACTATGTGATCGGGGAGTCCTTTGAAACTTCTGTGCCTTGGGACAGGTAAATTCGCTGATATGAGCTGTAAGCTTTTCTCTGCTTGATTTAAATAGCTGTAAACATTTTTTTCTTTCACTCATTTCCCACACAGTCAGTCCTAAGGTTCCCCCTACTTTATTTTAGTGCTCTTTGCCTCGGTCTCTGAGAGGCAATTAACCGGCTCTGCGTTGGCGGAAGCTTTGCCTCTTCAGCCTACAAACCTGACATAACTGACAGACACACTCACACTACGGGACAGACCTATCTGTGTGTGTTCTGTGTGAAGAAATGCAATATGAGCCACATATTCATCTCGCATCCGCATGTGGTGTGTTCTGCATTGTCTACATGGTTTCATCGCACACACACACACAGCTCCGTGTTGTGTAACATGCCTGACGGGAGAGACCAAGAGATCAGGCACTGAGGCGAGCATATGTGCCTGGCTCATTATCCATCCCTCTCCCCATCCTCCACACTCCACACATGGCTGCACATGCTCAGGACTGGCAGCTATTTCTCCACCACAATGGTCATCATGCTAGTCGGTCTCTCATGCTCCTCCTCGATTCTGGCCTTTTGTCTTTTTCTGAATTTTATGCATTTCTGATTAATTCAATTTAATGCAAGTTCCCTACATATAAGTATTATGTTTTAAATACACAAATATCACAATTTAGACTGCTGTTGTGACACTCTGCTTCATCTGGTTTATATATATTTTTTTAAATTCTGCTATTTACTTTGTTTCCAGGGTGTTGGACATTTGCCGAAATGTAAAGGCACGCATTGTTCGAGAGTGTAAAGACAAAGGAGTGCAGTTTCCACCATTATCCACATGCAGGTAATGTTCGCAAATAACAGTTTAAATGCAAATTGAGGCTGACTGAAGAAAACTGCCCCATAATCCCCCGATCAGGGCTGGTTGTCATTTAGAATTACCATACCTCAGTTTCTGCACCAATACCAAAACAACATTTTTTTTCTTCCACAAAGCCATTTTTTTTCATTCAACAAAAGAGGCCAAATGCAGATTGAGTATGGAGTTATTCTATATTTTTGTAAGTGTCAACAAATCCCATGAAAAGACCAAAAACAACAGTATGTTAGCCTGCGTTTCTGGCTTCCCTACCCTGTCTGTAGTGCTTAGCCCATTTGTTAATTCTGAAGACATAAATCTTTATAAACAGGTAAAAAATATGTACTTTACTCATTACAAAGAGAGGTTAATTGACTTCTTAAACCAGCCAGGCACCATAGTTTTTAGCAAATGTTACTCAAACAGGAGTAAATGGTGCATTTGTTGGGGACTATTTTCAGCAACAGATTTGGTGCTCTAGTATTTACTGCGGGAAGATGTAAGACTGACTCAAAATAAACAGTGGTCCACGTTCATCATAATAACTGCACATGTCACCCAGCTTAACAGAGGGGCTCATTTATGTGTTTTTAATTGTTTGCAGACAATATTGGAGCTCTGTGGCACAGAGTATATATCAGGCTTTGGATCAACAGGCAATACTTGCTAGAAGGAAAAAAGAAAAATATAGACTTAGCCTTTAGATGTTGTCTAAACACAAGCAGTCAAGACGAACTTTACCTCAATATAATAATGGTCTAAAAATGCCAAATTTGTGAAAGAAAAAGAGCACAAAACAACTTTTGGTACTTGAATTTTCAATATTCGACATTTTAATCAATACAGTTGAAGTATTATGGTATCATACCCTCTGTAACCCCTGGTGAGTTAGCCAGAGCCACACAGACAGACAGACATACAGACGGACAATCTGAAGAACAGACGGCGAGCCGGTTGAGGAGCACCAGGCTTCTGCTGGCCGATTGCGGACAGATTAGGCCTCAGCCTGATTATGCTACAGCCATTCATTTCCCGGCTGCAGTCTGTCACATGATTGATTTGTCCATTTAACCCTTAGAACAGCCAGTGTGCCAGGTGATGGGCCATGTCAAATGAACAAGGGCTCTGCACCCTGCTCCTCCAGCGAGAGAGGGAACATGCAAACTGGAGAAGCATTTTATTCCTAAAAAAAATGCTTTTTGCTCATGTTCTCAGTGGGAAACTTTGTGATTTAAAGCTGCTTTTTATTTATTAGCAGCCAAATAAACAGTAGGATTATTCTGTGTACAACAACAGACTGATCCATTCTTTGTTCCCCATTCAGGTGTCAGTTGAGTCATCCTGTTACGTGCAGTATGAATGTGGCTCAAATGATTCAGTAAAAGCATTAGATGTCCATTTTTATGTCTGATAATGTTATGTTATTAAAGGTGACAGTACTTCCAAGAGCGTCTGCATGCTGGAAACCATGAATGGAACTGAGGTCGGGTTCACTGGAGAAAGACAAACCTCATTTTGTTTGTTTTTTGTCTTCCAATTATGATGGAAAAAATGCATTTATTGTACGAAAATGGAGCACCTTGACGAAAACACTACTCTTTACATTCATGTAAATTAGATTTTCAGAGCCAAGGGGTAAACATTAAGCCGTCTTTTCTACTTGTTTAAACATGACTCCTACCTGTTTTCTTACAGGGTGACTCAGACGTACGACGCTGGTGCCTGTGTCTACTTTTACTTTGCCTTCAACTACAGGGGACTCAGTGATCCAGTACATGTCTATGAACAAGTGGAGGTATGACCAATTACATTTTTATCAACAGTATGGCCAGTCCTTGTTATACATGGCAATACCATCTTGTGTGATGACGTGTTAAATCTTATCTGACTGCGACTTTTTTTTTTCCAGCATGCAGCTAGAGAAGAGATCCTTGCCAATGGAGGGAGTTTGTCACATCACCATGGAGGTACTACAACGTGAATATTTCAGGGAATAGAACAATGAGTTGAAGGGCATTATATGTGCAGCTTCTCCTAGATTAAAATTTTATATAAAGAGGTTGCACTGATTGGCAAGACAGCATGGCGCACTTTCCCAGGATGCTCTTCCATGCTAGCGAGCAGGGGGCCAGTCGTGCTGTAAATGTGCATTTGGCCAGAGATCTTTCATTGCTTCCTTCACGTGTCCAAAATGTGTTCCCGCAGCTCAGATGAATTGCTCTGACTCGGTTATTTGTTCATTTCAGCAGTGACCAAATGAAACGTGAGCAGGGGGGGGCGGCGTAGCAACTCTCCAGGCCCCATCAGGGCTAACCGAAATGGCTGCCTTATCTATATTGCCATCCGCCTCGCTGTTTTCATACATCACTTCAGGCTATTCATCACACCTGTCAAAAACAGTATGCAGTGAATCAGCTGCGATATTAAATCACAATTTTTCCTGAAGGCGGGGACGGGTTCAAAATTAAAAGATTGCTAATAAAAAGGAGGCAGCGGGCTGGGGTAAATGATGCCGCCGTTATCACCGGCTGTATACTGACCTCCAAACGGTGGCCCAGCCACCTCGAGCAGCACGGGGAGGTGACAGGGCGGGGGGGGGGTTGGGTGGTTGGGTGGTTGTATTTGGGGGGAAGGGGGTTATTGATGCAGCTCCCGCGTGCGAGGCCCACTCTGTAATTGTGATTAATAACAGTGGGCTTGCTATCTGGGCGCAGACAGGCCAGTTTGTCTGCCCACAATCAAGACTTGACAAATGGAGCTAGTTTCACTGGGTTTTGTGTATCAAACAAAACAGATGTAGTCAAGGATGGTGAGGTGGGAGGGCACCGGAGGAAATATACATTTTTGTGGCCCTGTATTTACAGCAGGTCAGTGTGGTGCTGCGTGGGCGTAGGTAAAGGAATCTGGGCGTGTAGAGCACTGCAGGACATAATACTCAGCTAAACACCACCATGTGTTGACTGCCGTCCATCACAAATATGCACACAATTTTAACTGGGGTGGAGTCTGATTTATCACTTGCTCAAAGGCAAAACCTCAGTTACATGTTGGGATTATTCACCGGTTCTGAAAGCCAGAACACTGGTAGAAGTGTCCTCTTTAAATAGGTCACCAGTGTCGCGGCGGTGAAGAGTTGTTGAACATCCATCACCAGGAGAGTCATCCATCTATCAGCCCTGAACCGTGGCTTCTCAGCCGATACTGCAGCTCGGCCATATCACAGGAACACAGGGTCCTCTACCTTATCCCGTCTTTTATGTCCTGACCCCCATCTGTCGGAGAAGCCTGGGGAGAGTGAGAGCAGCATGTTGAGGGGTTGAGGCCTCTGCAGTATCCTCTGTATGAGGGGCCACCCTGGGATTCCCACCGTCTTCACTTCACCTTGTGGCTCTGCAAAGCTCCAGTCTCGCCAACTCTGCCACCTACACAAATCCCTGCACTTAGGAGAAAGAAAAGTGACCTTATTTAGTAAAGTTTCTACCTGGCCTTTCGCCCCGCGCTTCCCCAGGCTTTTCCACACAAGAAAAATATGACACTTTGTCGACAAAAAATCTGTCATTTCTGAAATAACTACCTGCACCTCTTTGCCTGTCTCAGCTGCACAGAGCATGTTCGGTGAGATTGATTGCAATAGCAAGCAAAAAAGAGAGAATATGACAAGATAGATGTGTAAATTATCACAGTGATGGAGGCAATGATGCAGTCCCAGCACCTTCTGTTTTCTCTCCTATTCCTGCGAGGAGGGGAGGGATGGAGGTGGAACAAGGAGGAAGGACCAGAGGAGAAGGTTGTAGAGAGCAGGGTACTTTCTTAGTTACTGGGTAGCAGCTGATTGGTGCCTCTGTCACCATCTGGAGGTGCGTGTGGTATCAGAGTCCCTGGTGACCCCCCCCCCTGTCTGCCCTGTTTTGTCAGGAGACTAGCCTCATGGCTGATCCCCATCTGGGTTTCCTGGCTGGACTCTGATAGCACAGCGCACTAATGCCTCCCCCCCTCAACATGTCCTATTAACACTGGAGCTCCCCTGCTAGTGATGCAAAGAGAGGCGTTTAGAGAGGGAAGGAAAGGCGTGTGAAAACTCCCATCATACAACTTCCTATTCACAGGTCCCTGTATCTAATCTCAAGTGATTACACTGCCTGTCCACTCAGCCTGCAGCACCTGGTCTAAGCTGCTCTGTTCTCTAATTTATCTTTTTGAGTTTTGAAATATAGATATCGCATGTTTCTTTGAAGCTGACATGACCTCCAAAAGTTAACTTTTACCCAGTTCTGATCTGACAAGTTAATTTCTTCAGGCTGACTTTTACGCTGATCGTTCTTCCTTCTCTGTAGCCAGAGTAAGTCCTGCGTTTGCCTGTATGTTGTTTTTGATATTACTGATACACAGGAATGATAGATTGATTGATTAGATAGCTTGTTGGTTGTCAAAGCTACAGCCCCCCCAAGTCTGTTAGTTATTCTGTGCACTGTTTTCATGGCAAAATCTTTGTAAGGTGGTCAAACTCTGTCTGAGCCGTCTGTCAGTCATTTTCTCGTTTGTTTAATATTAACGGCTCTCATTCCCATGGTCTTCCCTCACTAAAGTCGCGCAGCTAACCAATGGTTAGCTTGGTTATGCATTATGTGTTTTTACAGACGCATAAAGAATTGTTCATATGTTATATTTCTTAAATGGAGTTTAGGGTAATGTTTTTCCCAGAGAGCGCATTGAGCTTTAATTCAAACTACATATTTTTTTGCATTTTGTCACTATGATAGGAACACTAGGAAACTGCTAAAGTATGTTAAGGTTGGCTGACATCGGTTGCTGTTAGTTACTGGTTTGATTAATAGTTTAATAATGTTATTGATTGATGATGGTGGCTGATCAGTGATCAGGATAATTTTCAGCTTATTTCAGTTTCTGATAGCAGTATGCAGGGTGCCTTTCGACTGTTTGTGTTTTTTCCCCAACATGATGTGCTTTATGGTGAAAAAAACACTGATGAAACTTGAAAGCACAACATTGTCGTTGCCCTTTAGCTTCCCTTTTTATAAGTCGCATTATTCACCCAGAAAAATATTTTTCTTTATAATATGGAAAGATTTACCCATATGAGTTACGTAGCTTTGCAGTTTGTCGTGACAAACTTGAAATACACTCTGAGACAACATTTATCTGTCACTCACTGCTGAAAGTACAGAGCTCAATGAAAAACAAATACTTTAATTAAGTGTGATATAAACTGAGCTTTATAATGAAAGACCAGCCTTATTTGTTCATGATTATATCACAGGAAGTGGCACTTTCAGGTCTTAATGAAATGAAAGGTTTTCTACACCCCCCCCACACACACACACACACACACACACTCTTGCACCCCCACGTTTAAATATAACTCAGTGTCCATGCACACGGCCACAAAATATGTGAACCTTTGTAATTCGAATACCTTAACTAATGTGCACTTTGCAAAACTTAAAGGAAACGCAGGGAGTCTGGTGCTTTTCGGGCCCTTGGGGGTCTTTGGGGTCCCTGTGCAGTTACTTGCCTTGCTCAGTCAGAATTTTTGTTGCTTGTCCTCCCCATTTTTTTGTCTGATTCTACTGTGTCAACTATCAAATAAAAGCAAAATGCCCCAAAAACTGTTTAAAAAAATATTTAATCCTCACTATCTACAGATAATGTAAAAATTGAGCCTAAATGTATATAATGTGGCTGTGCTTACATAAAACAAAAAAAGGTAGCTTTACTGGCTTGAAGAAAAACTAAGTTTTTATTTTACTGGAAGTTTTCTAACAAGATTTTGGCTCTCCAGTAAGTTTTTCCCAGTCCTCTGCAGTCAGCAGACCTCTTGCTGGCTCCAGACTCTCCACTAAGAACCTGTCGGGTACAGACGCTGTGGAGTATGTCGGACTGGACAGCTGGTGAAGCAATGGGCACCCTCAATAGGCATCATGCCACAGCCGCTCCTGCTCCTGCTCCTCAGGTTGGGGGTTTAGAGGAGGAGGAGGAGGAGGAGGGTGAAAAGCGGCTGCAAGCCAAAGTCCTGCTGAGAGAGGACCATTGTGTGGTGCGCCACGGTTAGCTTTGGCACCCTGTTGGTGATCGGGCCAGTGTCGGAGGGCCCGGAGCGGAGTTCAGGACAAGCAAGCGAAACAGCCTCGCGGGTCAGCTGCAGGAGGGAGCTCGTGGGCACGGCGAGACAGAAACACACGCAGAAAAATGCTCCAGTGACTCTGGGAGGGAGGAAAAGGGAGGGGAGTGGTGGCTCAAAGAGTGAGGGAGCCGGGGAAGGCCCGCTACAGCCGCCAGCCGGCCCCTCCTCTGGGAACACACAGAGCCTAATGAGTTTGATAGTCTGCTGAGCTCCATAAATCATGCCATGCAAAACATTTCTCCTCTCTGAATAAAAGCATTTATCACCCTCTGTTTATTCACTCACTCTCACAAGATTGATTGGCTCCCAGCAGCCTGCTGAGCAATCAGCCGTGCCGATTCCTCTATTTCTCCACCTCGGTCCTCTTCCTCGAGTTTGTTTGTTTATTTATTTATTTGCTTCTCTCCTCTGTCATTCAGTGGGGAAACTTCGGAAAGGGTGGATGAGAGAAACCGTCTCCGATGTCGGCATGGGGATGCTCAAGTCTGTCAAGGACTACGTGGACCCCAGTAACGTCTTTGGCAACAGGAACCTCCTCTAAGTTCCCGCTCCTGTCCATCTTTATCTCACCTTATTCTAAAAGCATCTTGTGCATTTTGGATTAATAGATACTAAATGTCATTTAAAATACAGAGAGATCTTTTTCATCAAAAAGTGTCATTCGGTGCCATTTATTGATTCACCCAAACCTTTTCTTTTACATTAACTTGCACTTGACAATGACTGTAACAGTCATTGTCACGGCAAAACTTGTTTCCTACCGTCGAGACGTGATGCAACAAAACCTCGACTTTGTCACATTTGCTTGTGTTCAACCAGTTCCTAAATATCCTTGCCAACATGGTTAACTTGTTTGTTTTTCCTTTCCTGTGTGTGTGTGTGCGTGCGTGCGTGCATGCATGGTAAGTTCTTGATGAATGCGCTTTCTAAAGCTCTGTGCCTTTCTAAAGCTTTTGTCTGCCCCCCCCCCCTCTCCTACTACACACTCCGCTGGTGTACAGCGAGTCCCTCTGCGAAGCAAAATTAACTTGGACATGATGCATTTTTTGTCTCCAATTCATCTTTTTCTTGCCCCCATGCCTTTTTGTTGTACTGACCTATTGCTGTTGCCACTTTTTTTCTGGATGTATGTGTGCGTGTTTGTGCTTCTGCTAACAAACTTGTTTGACTAAAGCCCCTTCTAAGAAGTACAGTATGGTTATAAAGACAGAGATTCCTGGTGTGTTTTTATTTTTTTTTTGTTGTACTGAAAGCGTTTACCTTGCATGGTTTGTTACTGAGAATGTGAAGTGTGGGGGGAAAAAGCCATTGTGTTCTTTAGTCATGCCTGCTTCAATGTGACTGCATTTGCAATTTAAGGCCTCTGGATCCTGATGCTCACGTTGTACCAAAGAATCAACGCATCAGACCATGCAGACATACAATAAACATATGTTTGACTATGTAATTGCCTAACCTACACAAACATTTAATAACTTCATGCACAGCTAAACTGTATTTTTTTTTTTATCAGCATATGCAAAGATGACCCTTCTGAGAGCTGTTAAATGTCGATGTTTGTGACTGATACACGTGCTAAAACTTTGTTTGTTGAATTATTTCTGCTCCACATAATTCGTGTTGCCCAGAAATTCCTCCTGAGATAGTTTGCCTTGTTAGTGTATCTGTAGTGTGTGAAGGTTTTTGGAGCGGATACTTACTGTACTGCACATTTTGATACAAGACTTGTAACATTTGTCAACTGTTCTGTTAACCATTGATTTTGAAGTTCTCTTTGCCTTCTATATTCCCTGACCGTCTTGTCCTTTTAATCCACAATATTTCCCAAAATAAAAGGACTCATTAGGGACCTGTCACCTGACATTTTAGCCCCATCTCAAAACTGTGCGAGTGCTTTTGAATGTTGTGTGTACCCTTTTTGTTATTTTCCACTTCTCTTAACAATGTAGTAACATCCAAGAACATTTTGTCAATGCTTTTTGTGCAATAAATTGAACTAAAACATCACAGTTGTTACATTAATTTTGTAGTAAAGTACAACATAGTTCAGAGAGCAGAAATGCTCTCTCTCTCTCTCACCTCATTTCCAATTCTGCTCAACTGTAATCTTTATTTATGTTGTCAGACAGTGCCGGGAGGGTCAACAGGAGCTTGAGAGCAGGTTTTTTGTTTGCTCTTCCTTTACCTGCGTCACACTGAGCTCAAGGTAATCCAGCAGAGGAGTTAAACTGAGCCTGTCTTTTGCTTCCTGACAGTAGGATTTTTTTTTTAAAACACACACACACAGGCTCATTTGGGAGTCATCTTCACCCACACAGCCACCCACGCATTGCTTGCCGACGTCAACGCCACCTATCAACAGCAATAGAGCTCAACCTTGGTCGATGAAATACACTGCAGCTATCATGCTCCTCATGCTGCGATTGAATACAGAGGATTGTGTGAATGAATGCATCAGAAGTAAGACATGAATGAATTGACCTTTCTGATCCATCACTTTAATTGATAGAGTTGCATAATATTGACTACAGATTTATATATTTGCAGCTAATTCCTATTTTCTTCATGTTTTCTTTGTTGGCTGCATGATTCCATTTTTTTTTCAGGTACTTCAAATGTGTCTCAATGAAATGTGTGTACGCCTGCAGTATTTCATTGAGATATATTTCATGTGTAAAGATACATTTGTCCACATGAGGTCAGCACTGCACTGAGAGAAATGCTGTATAATCAGTGACGGAGGAAGTTTTCAATTTCTATACTGAAATAGAAAAACATTACAAACAAGTAAAAGTCCTGCAGTAAATGTTTCATTTAAGCAAATGCATTATTAGCTAAATGTATTCATGCAGAAAAATGTAATGTAAATTAAGTATCATTTTACTGTATTTCATCAAGGTAGAACTAATTTACAATTACATTACATTTACAATTTTATATTCTGTTGCGTAGTCTAACGATTCGTCATATTTCAGGATCATATGTTTTGTATGTAAAATCAATCTTTACACTAACTAAAGCCGTCAAGTGGAGTACAATATTTCTATCTGAATTGCAGTCTAGTAGAATTCTATCTTAAATTTTTACTTAAGTATAGTGCTCGAGTACATGTCATTTTGTGTCAGATTAAGCCAGAGGACATATAGCAGCATATTTTTTATTTAAACTGAACAGAAACATTGCACATTTGCCTTTTCATGCCACAGGGTTTTTTTTCAGTTTAACCTGCCGTGACTAAATTCAGAGTCCAAACCGGGAGAGAAAAGAAGGGAGACAAGAAGCACATTACAATGCAAAAAAAGACGAAGTTGGCCAAGTTTAGGGACCTAATAGAAAAATAGAACAGCGATATTCATAATTCACTCAACATGATGCAATAGAATTTAAACCATGCATTTTTTAAATTTTTTTTTAAATTAGATAATCTGTTTACTGATGAAGTTCAAAATACGAGGTATTTGTTGGCTCACATGTTTGCTACATCCTTAGCAAGTGGTTGAATTCAATACTGCATAAAACATGCAATTCAAAAAATGTTCCTGGTCGACTTCTATTCAGCTCAACTAAAATACAGTAGAGCACACAGATCCATGCCACACAATGTGCACAGTCACATTTTAAACTCCAATGAACAAAGCTACAACACAATTCATAAGGCATACCCCCCCCCCCCCAAAAAAAAAAATACTTATAATATTAATAAGATCAAAATAATAGCTTGTGACTACATGGGCACTTGAGTACTACAAGTTTTTGGAGATTATAACAGGTGTTTGTAAGTAGTTACATGTGAACCTTGGAAAAAAAAAAGGTCAATTAGATTAAAACAAAAGTGTGACACATGACTAAAAGCAGGATACAACTGTCATATATTTTTCTTAAATGAAGCTACAGCCAGTTAGCTTAGCTTAGCATAACGACTTTTTACTGGGTGGACATCATTGCTGAAGACCTTTCTCCAGCACTGTGGAGATGCCGAGATTACCTTTGGACAGACACAGACTGGTGTTTCCCTCCGTTTATAATCTTTGTGCTAAGCTAAGATAACCATTGGCTGTCAGTAGCCTGGATGTGAAAGTGGTATCCTCTCACTTAACTTTCTGTCATAAAGCAAGTAAGTGTATTTCTAAAAATGTTAAAACTATTCTTTTAAATGTAGTTCAGTGAGGAGTTCACATTAAACATAACTTTGCTTCATGTTTCAGCCGTCAGTGTTTAATCAGTGAATGAAATTATTTTTTTTTTTCTGCAGATCAGAACTTCATCAAGGCACATTGTGTTTATTTGTGTGTGACAAGTGAGACCCTGCATCTTTTAAATTGGGCAAAATAGATTTCTGTATCAGTGCTTTGTGGCTAACAGTGGGTCAAGACATAACTGCAGTCATTGGTTTTACAAATTACGGCAAATATATGTCATGATTCAACATGGATCTCTATACTATCTAAAAATCTAGGTAAGGAGGCCATGCATTTTTCATTAGGATCTTAAAACAAGGCACAGGAAGGGAGGGAGGTGAACACTCAATTTGCATTGCAAGCACCGTCACAGGTCCTGCTGTTCCTGTTCCCCTTTATCCTTCAGGAACTCTAAAGCCAACATTACAATCCAGAATTTACAGGTTTTTAAACAGCACTTGAAAATAACCCAGTAGCATATGTACAGATTTACAAAAAATATCTCTGTTGCCCCAGACAAAATGCGAGTTACGAGGAGGTACCGAGAGCAAAACGAACCACAGCAGAGACAAACATTCCTCTCCACTATTCTCCATGCCTTGTTGTGCTGAAAAATCTGTGCCCAGAATAGTTAGTGTTAGCTCACTGGGTGACATGTTGACACAGTGGTTTGAGTTTCTCTTCTGACATAGTGCCATCAGCTGACTTGTAGCTGCTCCGACAAGCTTGCCAAACACAGATCTGTCTGCCTTCAGCACAGGAAAAAAACTTCTGTGATAGCGCCGCACTCACGTCTAAAGCTCATCTCAATTAGCAGAAGCAGAGAGGAGCAGAGCCCAAGAACCTCTGCATGCACTGCACTGCCTCAGTCGCAGGCTGCATTTAAGAGGAAAAAAGCCTAAGAGAGCAGCTTAGAGATGGCATCGGAAGCTAACTAACTAGGTTTAGATGGTGTGCCATCAGCATCGTCGCTGCAGCAGGGTGTGCTGCCCGTTTTGGTCACAGTGCAGCCACTTGTTTCTGTGATGTCGCCACTGCAGGGGCTCACTGGCGCAGAAACACTCTGGCCACGTTGTCTCTTCTTATTCAGTTCCTCCCAGTTGGCCCTGTTAGCCTTGATCATGTCAAGCATCGGCTGAAGTTTGGGATTCAACTTGACCAGAGTCTAGAGAGAGAGAGGCGAAAGATGAGAATATAAAAACAAAAAAGCATCTGCATGAAAAAGCAGAGGCCCCAGTTTGTGCCCCTCATGTATTACCATTTCATTAGAGTCACTTTGAGCTAAATGCTAATATCAGCATGCTAACATGCTTACAGTGCCAATGCAAACAAGCTGATGCAGTGTAATATTGAACAAGTTCACCATCTTAGTTCAGCATTAGAATGCTAACATTTGCTTATTAGCAAAAAAAAAGAAAAAAAAAGTGAAGCAAAAAGTGAAATTAAAAGCACAGTTGTGGCTGATGGCAATGTCATTAGTTTTGCAGGCACACAGAGACCAATGGAAGCCAGTTTGACGACAGGCTATAAAGCACCGAGGTGATTTACAGGGGCTCCAACCAGGACTGTGACCCCAGGGACGACACAGCGGGTTCAGGCAGGGACGGGAGAGGAGCAAGAGGGAGGCAAGACATCAGTCAGCGCCCACCTCCGGAGGCCTGAGCTATACTATCTGGACTATCGCCTCTTCAGGTACAAAGTGGTATTACAAGACGGGATGGGCCAGGGCTAGCTGGTTAGCATGCTAACTTCAGTAGATGTCTTTGCAATACAGTACATGATGTCAAAACTGTTGATCATTTTCATAAATTTTTGAATGATTTAAAATAAAATCCCTACATTTTGCAGCTTTAACCATCTGGAGGAAAAAAAAATCCATTTACTGCACAATTTAAAAAAAGACATTTTTAATCCATTTCAAGTTGTTCTCCTAACCTATACAAAGACGGTTGCCAGACATTTCATATCTTCTTAATTTATACAACTCGGACCAAAATTTAAACTTTTGTTATTATTCATCTTGGTATATTCTTATGTTTCTTTCCGATATTTGATATTTTCGTGCAAAATGTATGTCATGTCCAGCTACCTGGATTAGGAACTATAGTCGCAACTTCAGAAACGAGGTAAAAATCTTTGTTATCATGCAGCAAACAAAATCCTTTCTCATCCTGCAGGTGAGAAAAGTAATTGAAAATACCTTCAGATAGATGAGTTTTTGTTCAACTGCGTTTTCAAAGCTAAACGCATATTTATTTTTTCTGAAAATCTGATTCTTTGCACTCTCACTATAGAATGTAGTGATAATACAAGAGAGGCCCAGGCTGGGGGCTAGAAAAGCAGCACATTATTCATCAAATACACTATATGGGCAAAACAAATGATACAGACAACTCCTTTCTAAAATAACAGCAACATACAGCTTCATAGTTTAAAGCAATGAAATGGCTGCTTTTGAAAGATTAGGAGCACATGTAAGACTAAGATAAGTTGCCTTTGTCATGTTTCCACATTGAACTGTAAGTGGCAGTGTAGTCAAAACTGTCACCCACCATTTTAATAAATTACCTGAGAGACGGGTGGATTTTGTTCCCTCTGTTACATTGTCTACTGCGTCTATTGGAGTTCCAGGGAAGTCTGTAATTAGTTTCATTAACCCTGCTTCATGTGGAAAATTCATACTGTATGTGGGCATGGGTCCCACATGCAAAATAATGAAAAATTTCATTTATTCACACATGTATAGGAGTCAAATTGGTAGCCATTGTAAAAAATAATTAAATAAATAGCTATGTACACCTACACTAATCACAGCTGCCAATTAACTGAACTTTAAATGCAGGCAAGCAATTTGAGATGCATTTATATTCAGAGGGTGCATTCACTAATATTATATAAATAATTAAAACAGTTGTGTGGGTGGTCGACTAGAACAAAGCTCTATAATGTGGCCAAGTTCAGGCATCAAGACCATTTTCTTTGTTTAAAAAAACAAAACAAAAAACAGCCATCTGCCCACTTTTGTGCATTAGGAATTTAAAATGTCCTGAAAGGTGTTTTTAAAAGCTGTGTGTCACTCAATAATTCATAACGTTTTAATTGCTGGAATATGTATGTGACTGATTATGAAGCCATTCTCCTGCCAGGCCGAGCGACATTAAGAGCACGAGATGGATTTTCCATTTCTGTGATTTGAAATAAAGTAGATGCTTGTTTTATGGAGTCGCACTGCTTCAGTTACGCTGATATGTTTGACTTGTGTGTATGTGTGCCGTATGGATGATGTAGAGCTGAAACAAGCAGTTGATTTTCTGAGTCAACAGAAAATAAAATCAAGCAAACATGTTGATGGCTGAACAATCATTTAAAAACATTTTTCAAGCAAAAAGGCCAAACGTTCACTCAAATAGGACGATTGGCTGCCTTTTTAATGTGATTATAAACATAATTTTGGGGGTTTTGGACTGCTGATCAAAACAAGCTTTCTGAAGACATTTAGTAAATCAGCATTTTCTCTATTCTCTGACATTTGCTATAGTGTATTTACTGGGGTTATTACAAAAGACATCACTTAATGGCCGAACAAGAACAAATGATACAACAGTGACATGTTTGTTAACCTCTATGTTTTATGGGGCCAGAAGGCTCCTGTAAAAGAGCTTTCTAATCTCAGTGAGGCCTTCTTCTGCTTAAGCAAAGTTCTATATTTTATCAACACTAATCGTGATATTTATACGCAGATTAACTGATGATGAAAATAACTGTTTGTTGCAGAGTGTAATGTTGCTTATGTTTTCTTGAAAACCATCATCACACTGTGTTGGCACGTGGCCCACATAGAGCTCTAATTTTCAAAAGCGACAAACACCGAGTGCTTTGATGGTCTTAATCGAATGGATTTGGACGATGAAGTAGAGGAGGAGACTGTCATATGGTGGGATGCAAAGGATGGAAGGTTATATAATGGGGGATTAATATTCCACAAAGTAGCGAGCCACCACCAGGAGAAGGAGATCAGCAAGATCAAGAACCAGATCTCTTCCGCCCACGGACAAAAACCCTGCCGCCTCTGAACTTTCTCTCTTTTCCCCCCCTTGCAAATTTAATTGGCAGCAGCATGATCGCGAGCTCCAGATCTGCATTCTCCAAACATCAGCTTTTACATGAGGCAGTGCGGAGACAAACCCCCCACGCAGACAACACACACACACACACACTGGCTTTGATGCTTTTTATCCACACTACACAGACAGTAACAATGGTGAAACCAGCGCCTGGCAAAGATTAGTCTGCTCTAACTTTTGTCACTGATCCTGGGATAATTGAATAGATGTGAAGATGATCTATTGCTTGTTTTCTACTCATGATGACAAAGAGTAATGTGTTTAATGAGACAGTAAAGAATAAGAAGGACTTGCTGCACAGTTTAACAGTACAAAAGCAGAAGAAATATCTCCCCGCGCAGTAAGACGAGGTGAACTGTTTTATTCTCGACTCTTTTCACTCTTTTCTCTCGTTCGTCTGATTCGTTTGCTTTCATGAATTTACCTTCTGCACGCCTCATCTCTAAACAGACAGGATCTCCTCAGTAAGTCAGCCTGCGTCTTTCTCCCACACAGCCTCTGCTGCCGGCAATGGGAGGGGCAGGTCTTGACGTCATTCAGAAACACAGACACACACACACACACACACACACACACACACAGATTCCTATACTGGAGAGGACACAGTATAGATTTCCATTAATTCCTTGAAAGATAACCTCTAGCTCTAACTCTGACCATAACATTTGCTCAGCCGGGGTCCTACAATAAAATCAGCAGTCAAGGAGTCAGTCCTTGCTTATTTCATTACTGTGCAGCCAGCCCAACATACACTGTCTCAGTGATGGGATTTAACCTGACTAACATCACAGCTCTCTATTCCAACACTCCACTACCTCTGAGCTTTCTCGCAGTCTAAAAATGCACAATCATTCAGATGAAGAACAGGACGCAACCTTGACTTTTTTTTTTTCAGAGCTTTCAATAAAACAGGCCTTTCTATTTCTTTTTCAGTGAGAAATCTGTGGCTGCCAGGAAAGCTGAATAGTTATTGGTGACACTTTCATTACTGGCATCAACGAGGGACAATGGCTGAGGAAGGACAGCGACTACTGATGGAAAACGCAGATGTGCGACAATGAAGGCCAGAAACCGGTGACGCTTGAAGTGTTACCTCATACAGCGGCGCACAAATTCCATTAATCCACTCCAGCTGAAGCCCTGGCAACTCATCCTTCCTGTTTCGATCAAAGATGGCCTGAAAACACAAAGGTTAGAACGCGTTTACACCTACATTTGCTCAGGAGAAACAAAGAAGACTGATTCTACTTACCACAAGTCAGGCTGCTTTGGTTTAAAGAAAAATCTCCCTCAGCTCTCGAAACAACTGGGTTTATTTTTACGTGCATTTTCTATTCTACCTCATTCTTCTGCAGCTTGAACTTAAGAGGCTCCACTGAGGCTGTGCTTCAGAGATAGTTACTGGGCTACGACTTAGAAGTTAATATTTAATTTCCAACACCCACGCACAGAGCGGTAAAAGTTTGACACAAGCGGCAGACCTGAAGCTACTGCATTAGTTAAATCAGAGAAGAGGCAATGTGGCCAGGCTCGATTAGTCAACAGCCATTAATTGCAGACAGAAAGCTGTTTAAGCCCTTTAAGAACTCGCAAAACAGTTGAGCTTTCAATCAAACACAGTTCTCCTCTGTTGTGTTGCTGTGGCTTTGAGGACAGTAGGAATACGTAAGGAATTAAGACAACATCTTCATTAGGACCAACGTATTTTCCTGCTAATATTATATCTATATGAGAAAAATGTATATCTGGGCTAATACACCAATATCTCAGTGTTTGCTCTGAATCCTGTGTTTTATTTTAAATTTTTTTAAGAATGTCTGCAGCGAATGTCTCCTACACAGTCAGTGTGTTTAGAAAACTGCGGAGTGAATATATCTTCAGCACCATCAGCCCACGGAGGTCACAGAGGTGAGGCAAACTGCGAAAAAACCACAAAACCAGAGGTGGTGGGATGGACTCACAGAGGGTGTCAGCTTCAGCTCCGATCTCTCCCTGTCGCCCTGCTCGAAGAACTCGCTGGTCACCAACTCTGCCACCTGGAATAAGAGAAAAGATGATTGTAGGGCTGCAAGTAATGATTATTTTTTTGACAGTTATTTTCTCCATTACACTATTAATTATTTGTCAGAATATTCTAAAGCCCAAGGTGATGATCAACACCCCAAAACCTGAAGATATTCCGTTTACAATGACAGAAGACAAACAAAAGAAGCAAATCCCTACAATTTAGAAGCTGGAACTAGGAAATGTTTAGTATTTTATGCTAGAAAAAGGACAATTAATCGATTGATTAACCAATTGTTTCAGCTCTAGATGAAAGCATGTTCAGGAATAAACAATTTCAGCTATAAAGAGTAATTCTCACCTTGCGTGATATTTCCCAAGGTTTAGTGACAGCACCAAGATCACACGCTGTCATCATCATGGATCTGAGAGGAATCAGACAGATTTATTTCTTGTACCATTTATGATTTTCGACAAACATTCTTAACCAGTTTCAAAGAAGGCAAAGACACCATATGTCTGTGTGCAGGGTATTACCTGCACATGTCTCTATGAGCCTTCACATTCCAGTTGTACTCTCCATTGCTGACCAGCTCAAAGAACAGGTTTCTGTTCCTACAAATAAACAAGACATGTGTATATGCAGGTGTAAGTGCTATACAATCCACAAGGGGGCAGTATTACCTAGAAGAAGACTGGTTTCATTGTAAATTAGTTATTACACTGGAGTCAGCCAACCTCTATGGAGATCTAACGCTTTAATAAGCAGTGGGGCGTTTCGCAGAACATACTCAAAGTAAAGTGTGAGGTCTGTGGCCAGAATGGACTGTTTCAACAGCTGCATGAGGTCACTGTACTCTGTGGACGAGAGGTTGGAGAAGATATTGTGACCCTGTGGAAACACATACAGAGATAAAGAATCACTACACATAAGTCACGTCTGCACACAAAGCTCTTAAAATAAAGGACCACAGTCCCTGCATGAATTATTCATTGTATTTAGCATGGCTACCATTTACATCACAGGAAGTCCATATTACTTGTTACATAGGTTTATTTTACAGACTTTTCAGTATTTAATAAGAGCGTGACCATTACTGGATGATATTGGTTTAACACAAATCACTGGATTTGACATATATGTTATATAAAAACTCAGCTGACTAGAGGTTAGAATCTGTTGACTAACTCCTTATTTAATCTGATTTGATTTCTACTCCAAAATATTATAAAATATTATACTTTATCTATGGATATAAGAATAACCATGTAACATGTAAACAGCCAACAGATGCTTCACGAAGATAAAGAAAACTATTTTGTTTTTTGTTGGTTTAAGGGTTTGTATATATAGTATAAATTATATAGATTGAGTCAAGATTTCCAACTTGTTCTCCATATGTCCAATTTTTTAGTGATTCAAATATCCAAATTCAAATCCAAAAATAAGTAAGTTCAAAATTCAGCCAGATTAGCAGGTAAATTTGGGATCCATTATGACAGGAGAATAAAAATAAATTGTACTGCTTGTCTTTTACCTTGTCTTGTCTTTTACTTTGTCAGTTATGAGACATAATGATTCATAAGTGTCCAAAATCTGAATATCCTGATCACGTTAGAGTTAACTACTGAGTATCTGTAATATAGGTAGAGTGAATGAGTGGGTGAGGGAGTTATTTGGCTTTTCCTCCTATGACTCGTCAAAAAGTCTTTCATGAAAAAGGTCCATATGCACGACTAAACCATAAACATTCAATAATAAAACTGAATGGATCCGTGCAGGGCAGGAGAGAAGCCAGCAGCTCTTAATAAGTAAGCAACATCTCTCACTTGAGGCTTTCTATCATTAAAACAGGCCTCTCCCCATCATTTATTATACATTCACCCAGCACTTAGGCACCCTGCTCTAGAGGATGGTTTGAACGGATGGAGAGAGGCCCGTCTGCGGAGAAAATAGAAAACGTAGAGGTGATAACAGAAGAGGACCAGAATAATAAGAAATAAGCAGAGATCTTCAAAACTGGACAACCACTGTTTTCCTTTCAAACTCAGAGAATCCACGTCTAAAGACTGTCATAGTGCGCCTTGGATCCCCTTCATGAGCTCATGTGTTCCCATGAAATATTGAACTACGTGACAGCAGAAACACAAAGGACTTCTCTCATTCTGTCACAACTGGAGCGGATGAAGAAGGGAGGCGAGGAAAATGGGAAGAATGACGAGAGAAAATTGAGAGATACAAAATGGAGAGAGTGGCGTTTAAAAGTTTACATTTTAAATGAAGGGTTCGTGCAGACTGGCGGATTGCATCGTGAGCCTTCTCTTCTACTTGAATTAGCCACACTATTCATTTATATGCTAATAGGACAGCGGTAGTTCAACCCCAATATCAACAGAAACCATTATGATATTCCAGGCAAACATTTGTCAGCTTACTGTGTTGTCAGCACCACGATAATGAAGCCACTGGAACAAACCCTGCTACGCCTCGTCTCAGCTGCTCCCTCAAAACGTCTTTAATTACAACTTCATGCAAACCCAGTCACCTGGTAAAATGTCTCTCTCAACCAATTACCACCAAATCTATCGCCTCTGTAATCACATTGATTTGAGGGCAGCATGAGCTACTTGTTTACTCGCTCACATACAGCAGATGTTGAGGCACCACATGGTTGTCTTCAAAAGCATTGGGCACAATCAGGCAAAAAAAATTTTGTAAGGTAAAGTTAGCTTTTTCTATTAATTTAGATGGCAAGAGGGTAAATCGAGCTATAGTATATAGTAGGTAAGACACAGGAGTGTAAACCAGACTTCACAGGTGAGTAACTGTCCCCATTTTACACAGCCAAGTATGGAACAATGGTACAAGTTACATTACTTTAGAGTAATATTTCTACAATTTAGCAGATGCGCTTATTTGCTTTCTTTCTGAGAGTCAGATGAGAAGATCAACACCACTCTATTACTGTCCGTTAAATATGAGTCTACAACCAGCAGCTTGCTGTCAGACTGGAAGCAGTTAAGACTCAAGGAAGTCACTGTGTGCGAATAACGCTCGTTAGAGAGCTAGAGATCTCGTTCTTGATCGCATAAAATAATGACTGCGTGGCACATAATCAACAAAAAAACACAACTTGTTCATTTTTACACGTATATTTTTGTGCAGATGAAAACAACGAGACATTACTCGTCAATTCGTGAGCTTTAGAGGTGCTGGCAGGCAGATCTTATTTTTCTTTGGACAGAGCTATGCTAGCTGTTTTTTATTGTTTCCAGTCTTTATATGCTATGCTAAGTGGCTGCAGCTTTATATTTTCAGCATACAGACACGAGAGTTATCGATCTTCTCATCTAACTCGCTATAAGGAAGTGACTAAGTTTGTTTCCCAAGTTGCTGAACTTTTCCTTTAAGTACATGACTTTAATCTTCTACCACTCATTGTTACAACCTGATGGATAATAAACCTTCTTTTGGTTTTACTCATGACATTAAAAAGGACTACAGTTTGTGGTGCTGTTGAATTATTAATGAATTATTCACTTTTTCGACAGATGCATCAGTTTTATCCAGGTCTACCTAATAAACGTACTGTACATACTGATTTAAAAAATAAAAATACAGATTCTTTAAAGGAGGAAGGGTGTTAAAGAGTTAAGAATTTACTAGGGATGAACAGGCATGAACAGAACCGTCATTGTAACTGCATTGCAGCAGATATTGGAACATAGTGCACCTCGCTCTGCAGGATCATAACAGCATGGTTGAAGTGGTGGTGCTCCAGTGTAGCAGAGGTCCCATAAAGCAGAGAAAGCGCTGAGCCCGTCCTGACACACACACACACATGCGCACGCGCACACGCACACACACACACACACACACACACACACACACACACACACACACACACACACACACACACA
>JBBPCS010000001.1:16575161-16628313 GCA_037974645.1 Hollardia meadi | reverse complement strand
ATGGGGGGGGGGGGGGGGGTTATTATTATGGTTTGCCCTGTGGCCCTTACCCGGCTCCTGTCATACTCCTTCCTTGAGGCGGAGAAGAGTTGGGCATTGGAGATTGCAATACCACAGAAAGGCAGGTACATCTGCAGCACCTGTGGACATATTGAAGTCTTAGAAAATTTGCAATATTTGCAATAATCTTATTGATCAAAGATGGTGTCAAAATTACTGCCATTATATACATACGTTTCTCTTGAGCTGCTCAAAAAGCTACAACGTAAAGACTTTGGTAGCTTTATTTGTTTCATATCACATGTACCTTTCACATTTTTCAAATATCTTATCCTGTTATCCTGTGGTGTATTTTTTTTCACCACTAGTAGTGTTAGCAGTAGTTTTTTAAGGAGTGGGTGCCCATTTTGTCTGTAACATGCACGCGGGGTACAACAACATCCTGCCAAAGGTTTCTCACTATTCCACTCATCTACAGATAGCTCTCACACACAAAGAAGCATAGAAATGAGCCAATGACGGCAGTGAAGAAGAAGCTGGCAGGAAAATATGTATGTAAACAATGCAGGATTTAAAAAAAAAAAAACAGCTTTGCAAATGTTTTATGAGGGCGGAAATTCATTCAACACATTTGTTAGAGCCCAATGTGTTTTGGTGAGAAACACAGAATGTAAACAACTTTTGTTTGGTTAGAAAACTCTGCAGGGTTCCTTTGTGTTGTAGCCAATTTTAGAACTTGTTAAAACTAAAGCTTTTTGGAAAATACGTCAAAAATAGAAACAAAAAGTGAGTGAGTGATATTTTCACCAAAGAAAAACTTGGCTTTTGAAGGGGAACAAATAAGAAATGGCCTTTCAATGTATGGAGGACTGAATGTGCCAAAATCATAAATGAATAAATAAATAAATGACACAATAAATTAATTAATCTGCCATTAAATGCACAAAAAATAATTTCAAAAATAAATGTAGACATTAATTAATTTATAAAATGTGACATAAATTAGTATTTATGTTTTAATTTTCTTCTGTATTTATTTAACTTTGCATTAATTCCCCTATTTATTTATTTTTTTCATTTAATTTAGCTTTTTTTTTTTTAATTGATTCATTTTGACACAAGTGTGTCATGGAGTCAGCTTCCTGCATATTGGTTGATCGATATCAAAGTGCATAGATCGGCTATACATGCCTTGCTCCCAACACCAGTGGTGCCAGGCTCACAACAGAAATGGCTGTCTCAGAACGCAGCTATGGGGCCAACAGGGTGAACTGCTTGAAGGTATGTCTTTAACTTAACTCCTCATCTAAAATCTCATTGTGGCTGTTCCTGCTTGTGCTCTTCCTCCGTGAAAGAGGTAAGCTCAAAGCGCACCTGGCCTGTCTCCAAGCAGGCTGCAGTGATATCTTGCCGACTGCAGCTAGCAACCCCGTTCTCCCCTTCAAACAAGCGTGTGTTGCAAGCCGCAACTCATGTCTGTGCAGCAGACCATAGAAAAGTCTCTGTAGGTTCAGCTCAAAGTACTTTTGTAGCTTCTCACTGAATCTCTGTGGTTTGAAGTTTAGTTTCTCTTCTGCGTCCCTGTTTGTACTGTTAGATATCTGCTTTATTATACTGTTTCATCATGTTCGCTTTCAGTTGTAAGAGTTGTGTTAAGTTTCTCCTGGAGAAAACCCTACGTTTTTGTTGCTTCATAATAAAAGCATTTTGATAACAACATAGCAGGGGATCTTTATTGTGAAGAAATTATTGGAAATTATGCGTTTAATATCGAATTAGTGGAGCTTTGTTAGCAGCTATTCTTTAATACTGCAGGGGGGAAGAGCAAAAGTAATAACAGCACAGGGAGATGTTAGATGAAGAGCTGCAGACAACAGACTCTTTTACTGCTCCTCTTTCACTCTCATCCAACAGATAACTTCTTTTACCTGCCGTGCTGTGTGATGGAGAAACACTCACATTTATTCATCGTTTAACAGCCATCTTTTATGGCACAGCCTCGATCAGCCTGCTGTTTCTTAGCATTATACATTTAAGACAAAACTAAGTAGCACTGTTTTAATGGAAATACAAATCCTTTCCGCACAGGGCTGCTGAGTCAAACTAGGCCAGAACATTTATGGCATTTAAACTGCAGCCAGCCGGTCAAGATGGGCCGGGCGCGCTTTGAGTTTTGTTAGCAGCTTTCAGGGAGGAAGAGCACAAGCAGAAACTGCCACAGAGAGATTTTAGATCAGGAGCTGCAGCGTCATCAGTTAAAGACACACCTTCAAACAGTTTGCCCTGTTGGCCCCACAGCTGTGTCCTGAGACAGCCATTTTTGTTGAGAGCCTGGCAGCACAGGTATTGGGAGCAAGGCATGTATAGTTGATCGATGCACTTTGATATCGATCAACCAATAGACAAGAAGCTGACCCCATGACACACTTGAATGACAGCCCCCTCATTTGCATAAGGAATGCCATGCATAAATTGGTATTTGGTGCATTTAATGGCACAGTAATATATTTATTGCATCATTTATTTATATCTTTATTTATTTATGATTTTGGCAGTTTTGTCCTCCATATAATTGGCATCATTACTTGCTAGGACAAATAAATCAATTCAACTGACATTTCACCATTTGACTGAATAGTCTGACTTACTGTGCCTTGGGCTGATGATATAAATTCCTTATTTCACTCATATTTTCTTCATATAAATAATGTAATCATTTGATGTGGCCAAATAACTATAGTTAATGTGTATCCTGAAATCGAAGTCTTACTCGCTTGGAATCGAACTGCATTTCTTTCTTCCTCACCACTGTTGATTCATAATGAACATCAATATGCACGCACAATCTACAGCGGATACAGAGAGGTGGCTGCAAGTGTACACTATTAAGACAGCTGCGATGTGAATACACAGGTTGAATTCTATACGAATACAAGCCACAGTGCAGCCTTATCTGGGAGACACTCACAGACACAACCCCCATAACATGGAATCAATAGAATTTAGGTTGTGTGCTTCCTTACTCTGCCTCTTTGCTTAGTTATCTATCTTTAGCATCTGGCTGCTGTGTAAACAATGCAATAGTACAACAAATCCACTAATATTTACCAGCCCTCAGTGCTACCTGAGGGTAGGGGCACTACAACAATACATGAATGGGAAGTTACTCAGCTGTGGCCACTGATACAGGGATATCTCTTTCACCTTTCAGAAAATATAATGTCAGTTATTCATTTGCCACAAATGAACACACAAAGAACAGAATCCAAAAGCACACTGACGATAACTGGGAAGCTTGTATCTACTCAAAAAATAGTTTCAGGTAGTTCACAATCTTAAGTTAGGAACACCATGTGGGGAAACGTCATGTGCAGTTGGATATTCAGGAAATTAATGTTGGCTTATTATATTTGTTTGACATGCATTCGTAAAAGATATAAAACGTGTATTTAAAATATATTCATAGTTTAGTATTATACATTCGGAGCTTCTTCAGTGCACTTACATTCGATTCAGAAATTCACATGACAGCTTGAACACTCTAATTGCTGGGGTCATGGTAATTGTAGACCTAAGAATGGCATCACAGACAGAAAAGGTGGAGAAAATGTGCTCTAACTGCTGTAGCTTCTCTTTATAATCAACCAGGTCACCTGGGTTAGCTACATATCTTTAATTTCTCAGTCTACATTTCAATGGTAGTATGGCTGATATCTGATAGCAAGAATGGATTGGTTACACAAAAGGGATGACAAAATAGCAAAAAATGGGGAAAATGGACATACAATGGTGGAGCATACTCATGTACAGAGTTACAACACTACACAACACTATAAAAAATACAATTCTTCTGCTCTGTTATGTCACACTGACATGCATATGATGATACTGTTTATAATTATGCTAAGTAGAAATTACACTGCTAAATTAAAAACATTTCTAATCATTATGTGGCATGAACTATTACTCTGTCATGCTAATGAGTAAATTAACTTAATGCACTTAATTCTGTCATTATACATAATCAAGCACCTTGTGCAATTGTTTTCAGATGATGCTGAAAAATGAGCTCATACATAATGCTTTTTCAGCTGTCTTATGGAATTCTCTAATAATGATCTTCCAGAAAGACAGTAGCCATCAATAGCCCCAGCAGGAGCAGATTCATTAGCAAGCAGGACTTGGGGGATCTGACTATGGATCTGCCTGTAGAACAGGCAAACCCAAGAAAAGCACTGCTCTCTCTAATTACATTCTGTCAGGCAGGTCATTATACAAGGTTGCATTACAAACAAGACGTTTTTGCTTAGAGACCTGTGGACTGACCAGTAAAGAGTGGTTTAATAACAAAACTAACTGGCCTAGGCCTCAGGGACAGTCAGTTCCTCTAACCCCAGTGACTTCTTTTTCTACAATTGGAATTTCATATGAGGCAAGCCAAGGGAAATTACATAGCCAACACGTTCTTTCTACACTTATCATGTGAATAACAAGTTTATTTAAAAAGCTGTTTTCACTTTGCAAGTATGGTAAGGTGAAGCCATTGTTGTTGTTTGCCAAGAATTGTTCTCAGGAATAAATATTCTATCATGTTGGACTCCCTAGCTTGTGTAAGCAAAGGGCATACCAGTTTCATAAAAACACTTGGCAATGATTGCTTCTTCAGAAGGTGATATAAATATTTGTATCTGCTCTTATTGTCATGTTCGTCTTGTTTTCTTCTTTCTCTGTCCACCAAGATATTTGTTGCAGGAGGTGTGAATCTCCCACTTTTTCCATCCCCAAAGGTACAGTTTTAGGTGCTCTTATTTTTTCACTTTGAAACAAAATGTCTTCTTTATCTTATTTGCAAATGGAACTTTTCCAGCGCGGTGTATTACACTTGGCTGTAAAATACTCAAGTAAAACTACGCAGTTAAAATGCTTACTGGTGTCGCACTTGCTAGAAATCAAAGGATCTCAGACTCAATACCCAGTTAGCCAGGTCACGCCCTTAATCAACCCATCATCCTCTCTATCTGTTCCTCTTTGCAAGGTGGGGCAGCTCGGCCTATTTATTGTTTGGTGTCCCAACTGAACACTTATCATCCATATGTTTTCTTAACCCACATATTGCAAAAACTCCTGCACTCACAGATAAATAGTCTTCTTATTTATTGTGGGCAAAAAACATGGACGTGTTTCAGCTATAAGCCATCATCAGCGTGATCCACAACGGAACAAACTGACAATTTCAAACATCAAGTGAGGTACAAACACCAACCAGCACATAATTGAATGATAGAAACTGAATGAACCACCCAGAGGCGGCCTCTCATGATGAAGGAGGTGTGACCACAATAATTACAAAGCACAGTGTCAGTGTCACAATCTGAAAGGTAATGTGTAAATTTGAATGCCCAAGACATGCATATACAGTAAGGCAACCACATATATACAGCTATACAATCTAGAAAAAATCAATAACCAAAACCATAAAAAAAATAATAAAATAAATCAATGTTCAAACCATGCAGTAAATAGATAAGTAAATGCTCTATAGGGCTCACACCATCCAGGAATTGAAATAAATCTCAGAAACAAGACTAATCCATCATGAGGGTCACATACCATGATCAAGGAATTAATAGATGTATGACCATTCAAGGGTAAATAGCAGTATGTTGACTCTGTGAAAAGCATGAATTTTTTTTTAAAGAGAATATATATAAATATGTAAAATACATATGAAGTATCACAAATCGAACAGGGAGAAATATCAAGGTTTTTTTGTTTTTTGTTTTAAATACGAGCTACAGTATGTGGCCCCGTTACATAGGTTGAACCCTTTAAAAACAGGTGTAAACACCATAGAAATAAATAAAGATAGAACGCAAATAGGAAAAAAGGGTTCAAGTAAGAATAAATAGAATGTATAAAGGCTGCTGATAGGAGACTCTAACCCTGTCAACAAGCTTAAATCCTACTGAGCCCAAAAGAATATAATAGACACAACGCCCATATACATATAGTACATAAATCTGACAATCTGAACAAGGAATCATAATATAGTGGGAGCCTTTTCGGATTACAAGAAGCAACTAAACAATAATTCTTCATTCAAACCCTTAAGGGCCTCTGTTTGTAATGTGTGGATCCAATATGCTTCCCTTTGTAATAGAAATTTGTCCCTATCACCACCCCGTTTTAAAGGACATACCATTTCTATGCCTTGAAATTTAAGGGAACACGCATCATGGCCAGCTGAATAGAAATGTCGAGAGATCCTGGTTTTCAACTCTCGTTTAGTTTTGTCTATATATGCCAACCCACAAGGGCCTTTTAAAAGATTGACATTGAGGTTTCTAATTATTGTGGTCACACCTCCTTCATCATGACAGACCGCCTCTGGGTGGTTCATTCACAGATGATTTCTATCATTCAATTATTTGCTGGTTGGTGTTTGTACCTGACCTGATGTTTTGAATTGTCAGTTTGTTCTGTTGTGGATCATGCTGATGATGCTTTTTGCTTGAACACGTCCTTGTTGTTTGGCCCACAATAAATCAGAAGATATTCCCAGATTACAGACTATCCGTGATCCGTTTATCCGTTTTTGTATGTTTTGTTTCCTACTGCTGTTCACCCGATGCATTCTGCTGGTTTTGGAGCAGTGCGGGCTGCTTATTCATATATAAAGAGCTTTGTAAGGAACCAGTTTATTATGATGCACTCTATAAATTTGATTTTGATCTGATATCCTGCACAAATGTATTAAAAACATGTGTCTCCGAGCAGAAATTGTGTTCTCTTTTCTTTAGCTTTAACTTGGGAAATTAAGTAAAAGTGATTTTTACAGTATTGCTTCGAGCCAATCTGACAGAATGTTTGGCAGCCGCAGGGAGCACAGCAGTGAAGTAAAAATGGTATTTGACAATCAAAACACATAGGTTTTAAACTATATTGGCAGTCTACATGAGGGAACTTGCATCATTTTAAGAGTAAATTCATTAAATTGTCCTAAATATTACATTTCATGTCAAATGTATTCAAATGTAGATGTGAAATAAAAGATAAATCAAAATAATAGAGAAAGATGTAGAGATAGCATGATGACGTATTCTTATATACTTAAGTCAACAGCTATATTCCTCTATCGAAGATAATGAGCCAATGCAATTATACATGGATTGAACCATTATCCAAGCTCCCCAAAGGACTCCAATCCTGCAGGGTATCAACACAACATAATTAAAGCAGCGTTGGATTTAAAAGCAGCCACATAATGTGTTTAAATATCCTATAAGGTTCATTGCATAAAGAATGACATTTGTTTTAATAAAGGTACATTAAAGTCTCTAATGACATCTGGTATTGCAGTATCATGTAATGCTTTGAAAATTGTGATACCTTTTCTTATAACAAGGTCTTCCATGAAAGCAGAGCTGCAGCTGTGCGGTGCAGGGAGCTTACTGTGTTGTCTGATACTAGCATTGCATTTCATTACTAATTCAGCTGTAGCCATCCCAAGCGCTAGTGTGATGTTAATGCAATGTGAAATGTACTCAAAACACGGAAAAGGAAAAAGAATTTGTAATCTGCATCTATTATGAACAATGGATAGAGTCTAAAGATGTAATTTTGACTATACTGCCAATGGAGAAATTCATACTTTAAATAAAAAACTACACTTATTTGCTACAATGAAACCTATTTGTAAAATAAAAGCACAACTAGCTTTTGTGCTTTCATGTTTAATCTTTTTCCCATTCAGGGGCTTATGGCTGCAATAACAGAGGAAGTCAGTATAACACTTGTCACCGCCTTTCTTTTACTTCTCATTAAATGTGCCGATGGACTAAACACGTGCTCCTTGTGCCTCTCTGGTGATGGTAAAAAATCAAATAAACAATCTCTCACAAACAGAGAACTATCTGGATCAGTGTGAGATGTAACACCCCACCTACTGCTTTGCCTTACTATATTTGTATATTATATTCATTCATAAACATCTGTGTTTTGCATTTATTGCAACTGCCAACTTGACTGATCTGTTTATGAGCTGGTTCACAAAGGGGTAAAATACTAAATAGTAATCATCCAAGTGCATGTTCCAGTCCTCCTGGATCATACTGTATATCTGATCCAAAAGAGAATATCTGTGGACAGATCATACAAGTTCTCTTCATTTTTTCCTGTAAACACAGGTACATAATTTAACACTGGGAACCTGCCTTGTACTAGTCTGATCTTTTGGCTATTGATCAATATTTTGCTGGTGTTAGCTGTTTGGCAGCCAGTCAAAAAGAGTAGTAAGTAAGACTTGACACCCTGGCTGTCCCTCTAAGCACACAAGTAAACCAATTTGAGATTCTGAACAACTTCTATAAAGTTGCTATTCTTGGTGGCATTCAAACAGGGTCCTTTGAAAGATACTGCCTTAGGAAAATTTGACAATGCTAAGAGCAACTATGACCTGAGCAGACACAGACTCAGGGAAAATATGCCACATGTCAGACTGAGCTGGAATAATTTTGTTATATACTAAATATTATTTAGCAGTTTGGACACAGGAACAAAAAGAGAAAGAGCAAACACTACCTGCTGTTTATCAGACAACAGATACAGTATGCAGTTCAATATCTGTTGCTTGTCACATATTCAGTTTGAAAAGAAAGATGCAAGAGGGAAAGATAAATGTAAAAGAAGAACATGAGTTACATTCCAACTCTGAAGCAGGGCTGCAACAAATGATTATTTCATTATCGCTTATTCTGCTGAATATTTTAATTTTGATTTTGATTTATTGTTTAGTCAACAGAAGTAAAAAATAATGTTAAAAATGCCCATCACAATTTTACAGAGCCCCAAAAAAAAACAACACAATGACTACTAAGTGGCAAAGGTAAATTTAACTTTTCAGAAAGAATCAGTACCAGTGCCAAATAATACTCTTACACAATAACAGAAGAGTGCTGTACTGTGCTGTGCTGTCAAATAGAAGAAATTGTATTTCTGTTGGATGGAAAGCCACTTACATAATATAATTTATATTAATATGAAATATGCTTTTTTTTCAGATTACTGTGGGTAGATTACAGGTATTAGTTTAGATTAATTTAAGATTCCAAACTGAGGAACCGAGAATCAATGGCATTCACCTGTAAGAACAATGTCATCAATCAGTCATGATAATAGAAAAGCAAAGTTTAGAACTGGGCCAAATGTATAAAACTCTGTGTATATTTAGGTGTAGATACACTCAAGACAGATTTAGGCCTTGTCCACACGTACACGGGTATTTTTGAAAACTTGAAAATGGACCTTTTTGTAAAACTCTGTCCAGGGTGAAGATTTTCAGAAACTCCATTACATGTAGACAGGCAAACTGAGTTTTTGTGCTTGTAACGTCACACTGTGCGCCGGGGTTTCTCCTTCGTTTGACGTCAGTGTGCAACATTATCTATTTTGTTCATGAGACGGTTTTGTGCAATGGCGGATGTAGCCAAACTAGTGCTGGTGTTAACATTGCTAACCGGACATTTTACATGCTTACACATACGTACACAGTTATTCTCCCACTATGTTGATGAACAGAGGCATCCTGATTGGATAGTCAAATGATATGTTAATCAGAACATCCCTACTATGTATGGCTTCAAACACACCCACAATTGTATGCAAATTTTCACCACCTGTGGATTTTTATACATTCAGAAACCTGCGTGAAATAGTGTGAAATATACGACCAGTACGCACATTCTCACTGTCAATGTCAATGTCACATAAGTAGCATAAGTAAAGTTTTTGTGTGTACGCATGGTTTATACATTTGGCCCCTGGTGTTACAATTAAAAGGTAATAAACTACTTACAAATTTTCTCTGGAAAATCTCATAACAGTTTGGTTCCAGACTCCTGAATCGCCGCCCACATGTCTGATTTACTCAGCAATTCAAATAATGAAGTAAAAACAAAATGGCAACTCAGTCTGCATATCAGGCAACAAAAAGGTTCCTCTAAGAATCACCGATCAATGGATGAAATGTTTCATAAGATGATCCATGCTTGTAGGTCACAATGCAAATCATAACATACAAAAGGGACAGAATCTGAGAAAAAATCCCTTTTTTACTTCAGAAAAAATCCATCTTGTTTTCATATATCTGCTATTGCAAACTCCTGAGTGTAACAACATTGACAGCAATGAAAAATGACATCACTACAGCCCTTTTATGCTTGTGTGCCACTAACACCACATAACAGTATTTGCCAGACAAACATCCCTGAAATGCCACACATGAATCAAGAAGCCTGTGATCGTTTTAATTCTGGCCTGTTCTCTCCTCTGCACTTTACTTCACTGTGCAGCAATAAGAAGACTAAGGGCCCTATTTAAATGATCTAAAGCATCTAAAAGTCTAAATTCTGTGGTGCAAGTATAATTAGGGCATGTCCATCTCCATTTTGCTAGTTAAACAGCACATAATCTGGGCGCAAAGAGGTTTTATATAGTCCCTTAATTATTCATAGGTGTGTTTTGGGCAATGATGGCGCTAAAAGAAACTCACGGTATCAACAAAGATATTACATGTCATCGAGTGTGAAAAATTAATGTCTGTACAAAATTTCATTGCAATTCTTTCAACAGTTGTAAAACATTTGACTCTGAACAAAAACAATCAAGGCAATCAGAGGACCACCAAAGTGATTGGGATACATTGTCCAGAAATCATGAAAATCTGGCCCTACATTTTGTGTCAATCAAAAAAGTAGATGTGGAGACTTTCACTGGATGATTAAAACAGACGTTTTGAATAAACCCAAAAATGTCAACCTTGTGGTCGCACTAGAAAAAAAGTCACAGGATCTATTAGTCATTATGATTCATCTTCTGGCATATACTGTATGTACAAAATTTCTTTGCTGTTTGGACCAAAGGGTTGGACCAACCAACCAACATTACTACCCCTAGAGCCGTGCCACAAGTGTGGCTAAAAATTGTGACCCAATTATGACCATATGGAAATATGACCATTAGTTTCTCGACCAATGTACTTTTCTGTCCCTTTACTCTCGCAACATTTTTGTGTACATTTATGACTATATGCTCAAGGACCTCTTGTGCTTGTGGTGGCTTTTTATCAGCTCTGTTTCCTCCGCTCCATTTGGCCAAGGCTAAAGTTAAGCAGTAAGCTAAGTTTGCAAAGCTAATGCTAGGCTAACACCTATAGAAATTGTATGCTGATACTGAGGCTCGTATCATCTGTAGCTGTAATTTCTGTTCAACAACTGCACTGCTGTTGAAATCGTCATCGCAAGGGACAAATCACTTGGAGTGAGTTCTCTTGGTCTATAATGAAATTATAGCCGATAAATAGAGCCAATACTATGACGCCAAACCGCTTTCATTGACTTAACAAGCACAGCATCTACTCACTTCTGATACAGTACGTGAAGGTATGTACCTTTAAAGTTGATTTGTGATCTGTCAATAAACACAAAGAAGAACAACAAGCGCAGGACGAAATTTTTCGCGCTCATGAGGTCAAACTGCTGCACCTGGGTAGTGCCACAGTGTAGACTAGACAGACAAACAGGTCATTGCCGGTGTGAACATTTTTTCACAGTTAAAGAGGAACTAAATCTTGGCCTTTCTTAGATGTGCATAAACTACATCTTATGAACATTTGTCAAATACAAAAACATGAAATTATCAGTATTGACCATGAGAAGCAGGTAATTATCGGTTATCGCATCAGCTGAAAAAAACAACCAAACCATTTTTCCAAATGACTGCAAATTGAAAATTATCCAGCTGGCTATCACTGGCACATTTACAGAAATGTTGATTTGTCTCATCTATCATCTATTCTGCACATGCAAAGCAGGCAGCCTCGTATTATGGCAGCATTTGTGATCTTCACACAGCGCTTATACTCACAACTATAACAATGAAATTACCTTTTCATCATCTTCAGTGAAGAGTTCTCCACTTGAAGACTTGTTGATGGCTTGAGCAACTCCAATGATCTCTCCATCACTGCTGCTAATGGGCATGCACAAGAGTGACTTGGTTTTGTATCCTGTCAGCTTGTCAATTTCATCACTGAACCGACGATCCTGCAATCCACAGGGACAGTAGAAAATAAAAACACACTGTTAGCATTTAGCTACTGCAAAAAAAGGCAATTTTCCTTTTCTGCTTTGAGATGACAATGCAGTTAAATGTAGCAACTAATCAGGACTCCATGTTTTACAAACAAAATAGTCTTACAATAAAGGCAACATAGTAGACAACAGCATCATTTCAGTTTTGCACTGTAAAAACTTTGTCTAAAATCTGGACAAATGTCTGGCTTGTTGTGCTCAGATGGCTGCCATGCTTTGACATGTAACTCTTCATTTGTGTTACTGTAAATTTTTGTACAACAAAGAGGTGTGCTTAGACTTTTCTTCTACACAGAAAAATGGGCCACTTGCATTATTATGCAAATTGGTGTTTCTGAGGCTTTAACATACTCGAGTATACTTTCTAAAAAACAAGGTAAACACGGTGGCATTTCAAAAAACAACAGAGAGAATGCCTTCATTGTCTTCTTTTTTATTACTCGGGGATGTTTTGTGTGAATCGGATTTGAAGCTTTGTCCAGCTGACTGTGGATGTTGCCTTCCATGCTCTCAGCTCTGTAACGCAGTTTGATTGATGATGAATAAAATGCCAGACTGAAAGTAAATGATCAGCCTCTGTCGGAGTATCTCTCTTTCTGTGACTCATGCAAATGCACATACGCATGCATGCATAAGGATGAGCAGGCACCTGATAAGCGTCAGGAATGTTCACTGTCTCTCCGTGTTCAGCCACATAACCAATGATTCCTTTTCCCCACGGCACTTGGACTTCATCTGAATTCATTGAGGGTAAAACGGTGGTACCCGCGTGCACATCAAAGAATTTGGACACTAGTGTCTTCTTGTTGCCCGTTCCCTCCACTAAAAACAAGGAGCACCGGTCTGCGTCGACCATAATACAAACAAACACAAGGATTTTGTAGCTGAGACTCGTTAGATCCAAGTCGTTAGATATGTCCTTTACAAGCTCCAGGAAAAACTCTCTTTCGTTGTGTTCTTTGAGGTAATATTTAAAATCCACGGCAGTGGACGGGTACTGGGGGATGTTGACTCTGGACTCCAGCAGTGCGCTTAGTATGTGCGCAGTGGTCGGGGGTAGAGAGCTTGCTTTCCTCAGCAGAGCTCTCCTCCTCATGCTCGTCAGGGGCTCCTGGGCCCTGGAATTAACATGTTCGTCGTATGTCCTGTTGACATTGATGGCCTTTGATCTGGCGAAAGTTTTGCGCAGCTCCTTCTGCGATGCTCTCCTTTGCAGACCATCACATTTGCTTGCCCAGCTGTCTTTGCACGCGTTGCTCTTCTCCTCTTTCGGCTCGGCGAGAGCTGCCGCCGCTGGACTTTTGCTCGCCTGGTGATTCTTAAGCCATTTTTCCACCATGCTAAAATTCCCCTTTCTGTTCAAGTAATCCTCGAATAACTCAGGATGCGAGTCCAGAAAACTTTCCACGTCAGAGAACACCATATTTGGCACTGCCATATCTGTTCTTCAGATGGTTCTCAATGAACCAAATCCATGAAGTCGCGCAGGGAATTATCATCTATGAGACTTTACCGAGGGTTAAAGTAGAGAATCATTTAAATACCATAACTTTCAGGATGCGCTGTGCTGGAAACACCCCTGGAACTCTGGCTACATATCCAGTTTCCACTCTGTGGGGAGAAGGATGGAGATTCCCGTTGCGCGCCAGAATAATCCTCCACAGCATCTCCACACCGTTCACTTTATTTGATAACATTAAAAGCAGATCCGCGTTCAAGCAAACTGGTGCTCGCGTAGACCATCGCAGGTATTAGAAATCTCACCGAGAGCCACTACTGAGCATCACCGTCGTATGGGTCCTCTTGTGTGCAAATGACGCTGGCTGTGGTTGGCTCCGTCTCGCTGACGCTCACTCCGTCATACAGGAGCTCCGGGTTGCTTCAGCAGTCAGCCCTCTGGCCATTTGAACCATTTCCCCTCCTTCTAGAGACGATCCAAGTATAATGATGATAATGATGATGATGATGATGATTGTAAATTAATTTACCATGTCAGCATGTATATTGCAAATTGTAAACAATAAGGTAGGCTATAGGCTATAGCACCTAACAAATTGTGGACGATTGTTGGTAATCATTCAGCGCCACTGGAGATTTATAAGGATTCTTAAGAGCAAAATACCCCTACGTGGGTGGATTATAATTTAATGATATTATGCCTCTGATTCCAATACATTCCCTGACAAGTCTTGGTGATGGTACTGCTGGCCGACAAGAAAAATGTCTTTCATAGAATATAGGCTGCTGTGTAACACTGCAAGTGGACACTACAACTATTTCACAACTCTCACACTTTGGCAAATGAGGAATCTGCAGTGGTTGGTGTATACCATGTAATTATGTAACATAGACTTTTATTGGAAGGAGGATGTCAGAAAATCAAATTCCTTTATACAATATTATTAGTGAATGTGTGCAGTTGTGACATTTGAACGCTAGAGGGAGTTATACTCCATAATTTGGATTGAGAATGTAAAACATACCATTCCAAATCTGATGGATTAAAAAAAAAAGTCTTAAAGTAATCTTCCATCATATACACCCCCTGATCTCATTACATTAAAACTTAAACCAGTACTTCACCAGAACATTATCAAAAAGTAAAGAATTCTAACAGTGAGGCTGAGAGGCTATAAGAAGCCTTCGAGGCTACAAAGCTTTGATATTTACTACTAGCTCAGAGCACCAAGTCAAAACCATAATCTTTCCACCAGCTTTTTGTCTGCAGGCAGTGACTCAATAAATGCTTTCTCTATTAGCCAGTCAACAACTGTACCCCAACATGGAGTCTTATCCAGCTTTTACTAAGGAAAATCAACCTCGAAGAATAACCAACAGTCTTAAAAATATGCAGCATTTGTGACTTTCATATCAGCTTCCAAATCCAACTAGGCCATTTAAAGGGTAAAGGTACTTCCTTCTGGGAATTAACAATGTACAGTATGTCACATGACACAAAAAAAACAGCACTAGGTCACACACTAAGCACTCCAGAGTTGAGGTATTGATCATATGTACTATGAAATACAAATGACCAAAATAATAATTATCCACTTCCACTTGGTGGGGAAAAGAAATGAGACCTGCGCACACTCTGGCATATATAAAAATACAGAGTATGTGAGTGTAAATTTGGTTGTCAAATCTACATGACCCAAAACTGTTAAAACAAGAACATAATTTCATGAGAAATTATTTTTTACTTATAGGAACATATAATCAAACAAATTACAAAAACAATAATATTTAGTGTCAGTTTTATTCAACTTGCAAATTTAAAAAATGACAATGAAAGACATAGTATCATCAAACCTGAAGCAGGAAAGGCATATTCAGGCATTTATTCAGACAGCTTAATTATAAACAAAGAAACTACAGAGAAAACAAAATACTGGTTAATTATTATTCCACAGCTTTCAGTCCCGACATTCAGGATACACAGTATTTAGTTTAATAATTTATGTTAGAAAAAGTAACCTGTTAAAACCAATATCATTCACTCCACAACAGAGGAGGATCATATCAGAGGTACAGCTTTGACAAACTTGACAACACCCCTCAGATTGTTCCCATTCTGCCTTATTTTTCAAGAATGATGAGTCCTGGCCTCTTGAGCAGTTTGTCAGGATAAAAGAATTGGAAAAGCTATGCATGATTAAGAGTTCTTTATGAAGTTGCAGACTTCAGATATGCTATAAGATCAGCTCGTTCGGTCTTCTTTTTGATGCCAGCGAAGATCATCTTTGTTCCTGGAATGTATTTCTTGGGGTTCTCCAAATAAACCATCAGAGTGTCTTCACCCCAAACAATGCCTGAAATCAAAGTGAGCAGAAACCGTGAAGACTAATGTTTCAGCCACACAGCACAGTTCCTATTCAAATACTGTAAATACATAGAAAGGGCATTTACCTTTGCTTTTGTTGGCATCAGTATAGGAGAAGCCCTCTGCCTGGCCGGTTTTGCGTCCAATCAGACCCCAAAGGTTAGGCCCAACCTTATGCTTTCCATTCTTCTCCACAGTATGGCACTGGGCACACTTCTGGACAAATGTCTTCTTGCCTTTGTTAATGTCTCCAGGCATGGTTTCTCTGAAGACAAAAAAAGCCCTCTTTATGAGCTTCACACTGTCAATAATTAATGTCTTACTTGCACAGTAAAATTAAAATTTCAAATGCCATATCCTCGTTCTGCCATAAGAGGGAGTTCACTTGTAAGTTGCGCAACTAATGTCACCCAGGCATTGTTACAAAACGGACGGTGAAGTTTAAAGAACATAGTTTCTATGATAAAACACAGGTCGTATCTACACGTTTTTTACTCGCCTATGTCCGCGATATGGTGAATTCCAGCACTTAAAATGATCACATAGGCTACGGTATGTTAAATAGGCCTAGTGTAAAAATATATACTAACATTAAACAAAAAGTTTTTTGAAAAAGTATCACCTCTAAACTAGACAGATATTTTCATCGTTAAAATGCGACTCAGCTTATTAGATAAGAAATAGGATAAGAAATAAGACTAACAGAGTTTCTCCGGAAACGCCGGTAGACCACGTTGCACGTGAAAGAAACCGGCAGAGATAGAAAGATAGTACATTAAGAACAACGACAAGATAAGGCTGATATGTCGATGACCAACTTCTTACCTTTTCTTGATATGTATTCGACCGACTTATGGACGTTGGATTCCTCTGAATTTCTCTCTGTGCCAGCTCAGTCGCCACCAGCGGTTTGAAAATGTGGGGAAGGGAAGCCTTTCGTGAAGTTACTCCCGTTTAAAACGTCATCAGTCAGCTGACCTGTTTCATCATCGCATTACGACAGACAGTTGTTCAGTGACCTACGTTATCAAATTGTAAAGGCGTAACATTCCACAGGATAAATGCTTTATTTTATATAATTACGAAACAACAAAAAAAACAGAACACGACATCCTGTTTTTTTCTATTACCAGAAAATGTTTAAAATGTGATTAACAATCTCTTCAGTCTCTTCTGCACTTTCATGGTCACAACAGGGAAGTGAAATAGACAGCAGAACAAAGGTGACCTTTTATAGACTTTGAATTCATGGTTAGTTTTTTTTATTCTCCACATATTCTCATCGCTTTCTGCACATACAGGGTACAAGCCCCCCACTGTTCTACAGTAGAAAGCCTTCAAATGAACATTTTTATTATTATCACACCAGGTCTATTCTGAAGGATATACCAGTAGGTTAAATTGTAGCATGTCAATGTTCAGGCTGGGTAAGCCAGCCATGAAATCTGATATCCAACCATTTTAAATAAGGCACAGACAGATGAGAAGAGTTTATGGTCACACTTTCCCATTGACTGCTTCTCAAATTGTAGGATACTTAAAATACCCTCCATACACTCCACTGTGTGTAAAAGGCTGCACCAGTTTTCCAAGATACCATGGCACTGGAGCTCCACACACAAAGTTATAAATGATTGGCCACTTGACTTATTCAATCATTCAATTAAACTTTTTAATGAAACTAAATGAAAGTAACCAAATAAAGGCCTTACAGCTAAGTATGGTTTTGATGCTTTCAAGGACACTGATGTCACCTTGACTCACCTCTTACATCACCTGGGTGGAAGGCTTGCTGCTTTTCTTTCTGTGGCTGCTTCTGTAGGCCTATTTGATGGCCATTTGACTTATGTTTAACAAATAATCTCATTATACTCAAATGTTTACCTTAATAATGCAGTCACACTCCTTTCTTGTCAAGTCTCCATGGCCTCTCGTCTTTATATCTGTTCAAATAACAGCTGTAAGTTGGTAAATAACAAAGTTGGTAAATTGGTTGCTCAATCTTATGTTGACCTTGCATCCATGCAGATAACCCAAGGAAAGGGTAACCAAAGGAAAGATCTATCGTACCGTTAACTAACAATACATTACCATTAGTTAATTCCATAACATCTAGCTAAAACACCCATGAGACTCATGGGACTATGTTGGCAGAAGCGTTCCAGTTAAATTCACTGCTACACTGCCCTGTCTGCTAGGTTCATCACTGGCATTACAGAGTTATCATGGCTAACTTAAAGTCAGAGCACACGCCGCCTACAGAACGCAGCATTGTGTTAGAAAGTCCTCTTTCTGTCCACCGGTGGAGTGTCAGTCCATTTAGTTTGATCCAACTATGAAAAAAAATGAAGCTAACAGATGAATGGCTTCTTTTTTTTAAAGTTATATGACCCATTCATTTACAAGTGGTGAAAAAAGTATTAGATCTTCATATAACTGTAACAATACCACCCAACTTTAAGTCCTGCTGCACAACATTTCACTGGAGTAAAAGCGCAGCACTATCAGTAAGGCAATTCTCACCCACACAGGTGCTTTCAACTACTCTAGTCTGTCTGAAGTTTTTAGTTAGGGTTAGTAGCTATGCTAGGAATTATCATGGATGTATTTCACAAACTATACACCCTGATAACAAGTGTGTATTTTCCTGCCCCAACAAGTGCAAGAAAACGAAGAGAACTACTCAGGCAATTTAAGTGAAACACCTGGGCAGGCTAGGTGTGTAAAATTAAGTAAATTAAGTAAATTATACTTACTGAAGCATTAATGTGGAAACAAACTTTTACTGTTAGAAATAGTCAACATTAAGCTTATTTTAAAACAGTTTAATTTAAAGTATCAAATTAACAGTATTGTGACTATTATTAGGCTATGACTTTATTAAGATTGTTAATAATGTTGCATAAGCAGCACTATGTGCTAAATACTCTGGTGGAGCTAGTTTTAACTACTTTATATACAGTTAGCTAGTTTAGTCCAGTGGTGTGCATGGACTAATCTGTGGGGTCATGAGTTGTTTAACGGGAGAGGAAAAAAGAAAAAAAATAAATTCAGATACAGACATCTACATAAAATTTTGGACTTTGGATGGAATTTTTGCTTTGTTTTCTTAAATATTATATAATTTGTCACACAAGTAATTAAATGAAACTATTGAAAAGCTTAAAGGTAAAATGTCCCTGGTGGAGCCAACAACTCATGGACACCTGAAATGCCAAAACACAATGTTTTTTTAGGAGGTCGCAGGCAAAAAAAAAGGTTGGTAATCACTGGTTTAGTCTTGTAAAATATCATATTTATGGTGTAAAACCTAAATTTAAAATGTAACTAATAACTATACCTGTCGATTAATTTAAAGGACTAAAAAGTAAGAGTATTTCCCTCGGAATTGTGGTGGAGTAGAAGTAGGCCTATGGAGTAACGTTAATGTAAGCATACAACATAAATTGGACTCAAGTACAAGTACCTCCAATTTGTACTTAAGTAGAGTACTTGAATAAATGTACTTACATCTACTTTTTTACTACTAATACTACTACTTACTTCTTAGGAACCCTCCACCACTGGAGTTGCAGGAATGCTTGTTTGAAGCTAAGCTAGGCTACAACCCTGAGACCTCACCAGTTAGACCAGTTATGTAACGTTTTTAAATGCCGAGTTGAGTTCATCATGGGTGGCCTAACGTTACACCATATTTTCCGATCAGAAAATGGGATGGCATAATACCGGTAAACGTAACACCTAAAACGGATATCTCCGGGGTTGTTGGAGGCGGACTTATAATTGGCTATTCCTAGTCCGAGATTTGTTTGACTCCATTGCCGTGTTTTGTGATGACTCACTGTCCGCCAGTGTTTGATCCACTCCTGCGATTTCTTCCCGCTCAAAGCCGATCTTGCTGCAGGGAGGAGCGAGCGGAGAGTGCAGTTGAGCTGAGCAGCGCATCATCACAGTCCGCATTCAAGGAAAGGGGAGAGCACAGCGATTTTTTTTGACTCTCCATAATGTTCTAGCGTCCGTACAGCACACGTCTTCAAAACGAAGAAATGTATATATATTCGATGTGGACCCTTATGGAAGCGGTTTGTCTTTGAGAAGCTGGGAATCTGCCCAAACGGGAGACCCCCCCAATTGTTTCCTGCGCCAAGAACTGTAAAGACATGGTAATTACACCGCGTTTGTGGTAAGGCAATTCGTTCTCTCTTCCAAGGCAGTCGTAATGCCAGTCTTGCTCATATACAATAAACTACCATGTCATAATAATGCTATGTTAAATGAAGCGGTGCAGCCTATGTATTTGGTGCTGTAGGCTCAGACTGAGACTCCAGCATCTCATCCTTTTGTATTTGCATCCTGAGTGTACCACCGAAGACCAGTCAGACATTACCACCTAGCCTCCGCTGACTTAGCTAGCTGCTGCTAGTCTGACACAGGGATGAGATGACCCTCTGGCCGTGTATCAAAACATGCATGTCCCAACACCACAGGGGCATTATCATGAACATCGGACCCCTAAAACATGGGTTCTGTAGTGGAGTAATAAAACAGCCAGTAAGCCAACTCTGTAACTGACTTCGCTGGTGTAAACGTAATGCGTCACTGATATTTGCACCTCTTTAACTGAGCTTCATTGCTTTTCCTATAGTCCCAAATTAGACAACACTCTCTTCATGTATTAGTGATGAACGTGATCCCCCTCCACTCACAATCTTTGATATTCCACTCATTATGCTGTCAGTGTTGAGATGGCAACTAATTGAAAGTTAGCCAACTTCTGTCACTTACAGGATTGCTCCACAATATCACTCTGCCTCCCTTTTTCAACAGAAGGTCAGCCAGTGACTTTGCGGTTGTTTAAAATACCTCATAAATTAAAGAACAGCAGAGGGGACTGGACAGCCTGATGTATTTGTAGTTTGTCACTGACATGCATTGTTGAATAGGTGTGCTTTGATTGACAGTGATGATTGATTTTCTGATACATTTTTTTGGCCAGGCTCGAACAACCCTCCTGCTGAAGGTGTCCCTGTCCCATTTAGATGGAACCTTTGCAGAGCTTAAATGCCTTATTCTTTAATAGAGGGAAAGGAGATACAGCAGACGCCAGCCTCAGTTTGATGCTCAATGCTAGTGGATTCAGATTGTCTTTTTTGTCATGTGACATTAATATTGTAAGTAAGGAGTACAACAGCTAATTAGTCCCTCTAGCCCAACACATTCAGGCAAAATTAATTATAAATTGAAGCTTGTGCCAGACTAATATATGGTTTTAAGGCCTATGACTCACGTGTAGCTGTCCCTTCCGTTTTGTTTTAATGATTTGTTCTTTATAATCACAAGTATGTTACTTCATTCTTATTAGCTAAATTATTTTTTGATTGTTTTATTTTCAGGAAGTATAGAGCTTGTTACTATTCAAAATATGCAGATACCACTGTCAACATTGGAACCTGATTTTTAGTTCCAATACCAAAATTACACTTTCTGTTATGACTTAATTTGCTGAGTATAAACAGGTTTTCTTCAGAAAATGCTAAGCCAAACATCCACCAGTGTTGTCTTGACACAAAAACACTAGGACTAAATAAGATACAGTGTAAATGTAAGAAATTATGGATGCTTGACAGGGTCTGAACAAGAATTCAGTGCCAACTTGACAGCTTTTGACTAGCTCTTGACAGTTCCCAATATAGGCACAAGTTAGCCAGTACTTTAACAGTATTGCAGTGTGATACCCAGCTCTACCTAGATGATGTAATATGTGCAGCGCAGAATAAACTGGCTGTGTCCAGTTAGTGTTATTTTAAAAAGAAAGAAGACAGTGCTGCTCACTGTTTCCAGATGTCACACAGGATCTACATCTATTAAGCCAGCAGTGTTTTGAGCCCAGGTATGTGCTCAAAACACTGCTGTGCTGATCGATATACAGTATTAGACAGTTGTAAATTCAGACAATAGTTGTCCTTTAAGACCGTGTAATATAATCTTGGGACATGAGTCTGCTTTAGTTGCCCCACTTTAATTATGTAACACAGAGGTGAGATCAGCAAACTTGGTTCAGTGTTGAGTGCTGGTCGATATTGTGATATTGTGGCTGACTTGGATGTGGTGACTACACAATCATGAATGTCTTTCCACCATCATGTTACATCATATTACTTGTTTGTGACGAGCAAACATCCAAAGAGACTATATAAAGTGATCTCTGATTGTTTTCTTCTTATTATTTTTCATTGGTTTGTTTTGGCTTTGGGTCTTGCAGTGCTGCTTGACACATTGGGTGTCTAAACCTCAAGTTAATTTTCTTCATCCCCCTCAGATCTCAGAGAGGAGGGCACAAAGATAGTGGGATTACTGCAGTCCTCTCTCTAGACAGCTTTGTGTTGCTCTTCCTGGCTTGACCCACGTCAGGACAGATGACAGTCACTGCTTTATTCGAGATGCTCTATTGATCCCTGTAGGAAAAATTAGACTTTTCACTTGCCAACACCCCTTAAGGTCACAGCACATATTTGGCCACATAAAAGCCCCAGAGCCTGTCAGAATTTAGCATCTTGTTCAGAGATATTTAAGTAGAGCAGTTATTGCAGGTGACTGAACTGAGCTTGTGGTAGTGACTATAACACCTTTCTCAAACTTCATTCATTTCCCTTAATGTCTTAGTAATCATAACGTTTCTAAAAACTGCATTTTGGGGTGAATGAGAGAGGGGACAAGGGAAGTGAAAGTGTTTTCTTGCTTAGCTTGACATTTAATGGATGTTGTGCCACACATCTGTTGTAACCCTTACCCTAATGTCGATGAGATTGTGAAACAAGATGGCGAAGCCTCATTGTAGCAGTGAATGTAGCCAAGTCTTTAAAGTTTGGTGGCATTTTACTCTAACTTGAGGCATTGGAAGAATGTCAACCAAAGGGTCCTTCCCCCAGACTGCTACATACTAGTGCCATTGTTGCTTTATATAACTGAAAGCCCCTCTTTATACTGTAGGATCTTCAAAAGTCCAAATCACATCCAATTATCTGAGCCTCAAACTTTTAGAAAAGGAGTTTGAGCATAAAGTGTATCAGTAGAAAATATGACGTCACACATAATATTCTGTTTGATTTATACAACCAAAATCATTTGAATGACAAATATAATTACAGTATTTTATGTTTTATATGTCATATTTATCATTCATTTATATTATGTATTGAAAAGTCTATTCTCTGGACTGGAATTTGAATGATCAGGTTTTCGGTATATGTTATATTTCTTTTGCATTTTTGCAGTTTTGCATGTGTCATACAATTTTTTTTTACATATAAAGTGAGTGAAAATAGTTCCCCATGGAGTCCCTTTCAGTCTTCATTGTTCTGCATGGAGAATCTTGCTTGCAGCATAGGAAAAGCATACACATCAAAGCAGACTCATCCATCAGTAAACAGTGCCACCAATTAGAAAAGATATGCAACAGCAGTAAAAACATTAATTGTTATCTCTGTACCATTTTTACAACACATTTCATCTCATTTGAACAGGATGGAATCGCAGAGCTTACTGCACTGATACAGTATTTTATCCACATTTGCGCTCACACACATCAACATCATCATCATCATCAACAATCACAAATTTGTGACTTCCATAGTGTTTGGTTTGACGTTGGTCTGGGGGATTTGATCAGGTGTTTAAGAAGTGTCGTTGTAAGGCAGGGCCTGCCTTGTCCTCCAGCTTCAAGGACCATAATCATGGTGACTGGATTTAGAAGATTAAGCTCATGGCTAATCAGGTCCTGATCGGGCATTCCCCAGCATATCTGGCTTCGTATGGAGCAACACTGATGTCCAAACAGGAGTCCTGACGCTTTTATTTTCTCATGCATTGAAAGTTTCCTATGGCTGGCTATGCGTGGCACTACTGGTTTATACTGCAACAGCTCTGCATTTCTCACTTAAGTTAGCCTTTCCATGAAGAGTTACAGTATGTGCAAACAAAATGCAGTCAGTAAATTTGAGCTTCAATGAGGAATCAAGTAGTTGATTATTATTGGATTTTGGAGTTTTTGGTCAGGCAAAACAATTGACTCGATGAAGTCACCATTTCGCTCTAGGATATTGTGATGGGTATTTTCATCGACCAATGTACCAATTATGTATTCATCAAGGAAATAATATGAAAATGAATCAATAAAAAATATTTGTTAGTTCCAGTCCTAAACTAAATAATATAAATGTTTTGATTTTGTTTTAATGTGTGTAGAGTGTAAAAACAACATGCAATTTGTGTTGACAGTGGTGAAGTTATATATTTTCTGTAAAGGTTTTCAATTTTATTTACAGCAGCTTTATATATGAATTGGCATCTTTCCATCCATTTCATGTGCTCATAGGTTGCTGCTTATGTCTTTGATTTTCAGTAAATGTCCCTGAAAGGACTTCAAGTTCTAGCTTACACACTTGATTGAAGAATGTATTAAAACAGTTATTTACACTAAAACTACTCCTCCCCTCTGCTTCCTTATTAGGTCAAGGAGAGTGGATCTATTAAATAGGCTAAGTGGAATACACTATCTGAATAGACTTACTGCCTTGTCTTACAGTAGCTTAGATCCTAGTAGGCTTAACAGGGCAGGGATGATGACGTTGTTAAAGGATCTGAATTATAGATAATAGTGTGTGAGTGCACTGCACAGTTGCACGGAAGAGTGTGTACTGCTGAAATTTGCAGAGCAGCTCAATGGACTTGGAGTTCCACATGGGAGAGCACATCCTGTGGTTTAAACCACAGGGTGCTCCAGAGTTGTATACAATGGCTATGAAGACAAACAGTTTCTGATGCGGCATACGTATGTGTCACTGCATGTTGATAATCCTTCACTGTCACAAAGTTTTCTCTGTCAGTCTTGTAGATTTAATCTTTGGCCTCATGTAGTCACCAAAATAATAATAATAATAATTGTAATAATAATAATGTCAAAACATTACGTAGCGCATGATGTGGACAATTTAGCAATATAATATTGTGTCATGATATGAGACTTAATACTGTCTGTGAATTTGGTAACCATAACAAAATCTTTATTGATTAATCTGGCGTTAATCACTATAAAATGGAAAAAATGTCTATCAAAATGATGTCGTCAAAATTGCAATGTTTTTCTGACAAACAGTCCAAAATCCAAACATATTAAGTTTACGATCACAAAAGGCAAAAAGCAGCAAATCCTCACAATTAAAAAGCTGTAACCAGTATGTTTAGCATTTTTGCCTAAAAAAATATGTAAATGATTTATAAGTTATTAGAATAGTGGGTTGATTCATTTTGTGTCCATCAACTAATCAATTGATTAACAAAATGTTTTTAGATTTAATATAGAATAACTACTAACAGGCTGAAAATGCTACCTATCTTATCATCGTATCATCTTTCTAATAAACCACACCAGAGCAACAATGCTTTCCTCCATACATGATTTATGCAAAGCTACTCTATCAATCTAATATTTTCCTTGTTTTAAATCCTCCATCACGATTATGTGATAGTGTTTTGATAGAGGTCAACAGACTGTTCAAATGCCTGTAAATATGGCATGTTCTGAACGTTGTCCCCCAAAAGTCACACTATCAACATAGAGGTATTTTATCAAAACTTTTAGAATATTTGTCCTTGCAAAGGTCCAATAACATCCTCAGTATCTAAATTGAACAGAGTTTGTTTATCTGTTTGTTTTCTACTATCTTGCAGTCGATGTGTGTTTGTTTTATCAGTGCTGAGACCTCCTGAGTGCTTAGACAATTACACAGCACCACTGCAGGCAGTATTATGGATGTCAGCATGGAGCACAGTGCCATGACTAATGATGAAAACGAGCACTTCCCGTTCCTCTCTGAACATAAGGTTCGCAAGACATTTTAAAGCCAGTACAAATGAAGGTTTTATAGTTGAAATCAGTGGATGTTGTTATAGCTGGTAGAAGCTAGTTATCACTGGTTTATGGCCGTACAGTGATTTCTTATATTGACTTGGCATCGTCATCTGATTCGCATCATTATCATGGTGGGAATTAGATGTATAAGGATTTATCTTACAAAGCCACATTTCCTAATTGTATAAAGAGTTCAGTGCCTTTAGAAACATATAGAGTTGCAACCAATTATTATTATTTTGATTTCAATATGCTTATTGGTCTGTAAAACATCAGAAAACAGTGAAAAAGTTTCTAGAGCTCATGGTGACACCATCAAATGTCTTGATTTGTCTGAGCAACAGTCAAAAACTCCAATCTAAACAGCCACTGATTAATTTGCTGTCGATCAACTGACTAATCGTTGCAGCTCTACAAAGATGTGCATGTGGCTGTTTAACTGAAGTAAGTAGACAGCCCATAGTCCTTCTGTCCATCAAAAATGCTACAATTTCTCAGGTTTTGGCTTCTCAAATGGGGTGGTTTCCTGCACCAATAATTAAATGCACCATAATGAAAGGCTTATTCAGTAATGAGAAGAATTTTCTAAATCCCATGCTTCAAAGAATAGCTCAGGGTGTCTCAACTGAGCATCTGTGAGCTAAATTACCATAGTGAAATTGATGGAGATGGAGTTGATGATCATTTCTTCAAGGAATAATTTAGATTAAGCGTTGTGGCTCTGTCTCTGGTATAAACAACAGCACTGCAATAGAATGAGGAAGGTGAGGTAGATGCAATAGTGTAACTTCCTGACCTTGTTTTTTCAGATGAACAGCAAGCAGTGAGCTTGAGACACTGTCAGAGGATGCTCCAGATCTGCAGGGCCCAGTGCTGAAGGAGGTCCACGGAGCCAACTGGTGCCCACAATGTCTCACCACCAATACTACCATGGCCGCACCATGAGCTCTGAGGAGAGGAGCTCCACGCCAGTCAATAAGACCTCCACACCGGTTCACAAGAGCGCCTCTTCCTCTTCCTCTTCCCAGCGCGACAGCCGGCAGGTAATTGCCAGGCCACAGGGGGAATACATCTAGAAATAGTTTCTAGGGATTGCAGCAACTTCCTGAACAAATGTGACTTGATCAGAGGTAATATAGAGAGGAGTGAATAGTATTTTGAGTTGCTGCAGTCTCAGTAACAGTAACAGACAAACAACCAGACAGAAGGGAAGTGGGCCTTCCAAGAAATATAAAATCATGAAATATTAATTCAGCAGTTTTAGTGCATGAAACAAAAACAAAACTGTTATGTGATGATCTTGTCTGTTTTCGTAAAATCAGCTGCCATTAGCCGGTGTCACCATTTGAAGTAAAATAATTGGAGCAGCCTCAGATTTTCTCCACAAACCTGGCACATGTTTAATATGTATTCCTTGTAAAGGGGTACTCTTAAGACTTTCTTTGCTGGCTAAAATTATGTTTTTATTAGTCTTGTACACTGTGTTTACAAGTTTTAAGCTGCCTTTCTGCACGACCAAAACATATGACCGCCTTGGCTCTTTCTGTTTCTCTTTCCCTGTGTCTGCTCTGTTGACTTTCTTCAGGATGTTTTATGAAGTGTGCCAAAAAACACCCTTGATTAAGCCTCTTTCACCTATGATTACGTTTTTGTGAGCTGCTCGTGAAGGAGACTTGTTAATAACATAGCCTATGGAAACCAAAGTTGTAGCGAACACCGTGGTACCAAGGTGGTGCAAGCTTAAAACAACGGCACAACTAGGCCTATATAAAACAGAAGAGGTCGCATCACAATCAATGCATTTACAGGAGGAACGGAATACTCTCTGTCTCTCTCTCTCTCTCTCTCTGTTTCTCTGCAGAGCATTTGTTATAGTCAGTTAGGAAGAGTTAGAGCGGATGGCTGTAACAAATGTATGTAAAAAGCAAACGCTTTAATATGTCACCGAAAATAAACTTTCCCATCCGTAAATATACAGGGTGGCCTGCCCAAGTAAAGTCTATGTGTGAGAAACATGTGATGTGTGTGTAATGGCACACATTACATGCACATGGCGCACAGCTTACAAAAATAGAAAATAATAAATGGCGGGCAATGTCGATATTGTGGCAGACAGCCACAAATAAATTAATGTGTGGGAAACGTGGTTTTGTCAATTGACAATTCCAATAAAGTTTATTCAAACAGGATGATTGCATCCTTAAAAATGTTGACAAAACAGAAAGGCAGCATTAATTCTTGCAATTCTACTTTAAACTTAAAGCGGGAAGGAAAAAAAGATAAATACTGAGAGATGACTGAGAAGATGCAGACTTTTGCCAGTTCCTAAGTGAAATCAGTTTTATTTCTATCACAGCACAGTCTGAGTAAAGACCACAATAGCCACACCAATAATGTGGCATGCCCAAAATCCATCCAATTTTAGACAGCCAGACTGATCATTAGGGTGAGTAATCGGGGATCATGATCCGCTTCAAACTGAATAATGACAACTGATCTGGCAGGACTTCTAATTAGAGTTTAAAATCTGGTTTAATCCATACAGTGTCTACACAGGCCAATAGTCACAGTATTCCTTTGACTAATTGATAAGTTAAATTTGCAGATGGATTCGAGCATATAGAACAAACTCTTCTGATAATAACTAATGATTAATAGTTTATTACCACAATTATCAACCCTACAACACCTTATCAAATGATTAGATGACTAATCAGCTAAGACAGAGCAGCCTTAATTCGTAAGTAAAAACCTTGCAGAGGCATGGTAAACAATTGCTCTTATTTTACAGTTCACAGAACAGATGCTTAAACTTAACCCCTGCAGTAAGCCATTTGAAGCCCCCAGCCCTCTTTACCTCACTGAGCTGCTGTGTCTCTACAGCCGTGCAGAAACAGGACACCTAAACTGGAATCTCTGACATCACAGCTTTTCCGTCGGCACTGAGCGATGCATATTTAATGAGGGACAGGCGGAGGCTTGGTGCTCTAGTGAACATGTGGCACGCTCTGGTATGCTGTGCTGGAGGGAGCCCAGCTTGTGTCCACGGGAGATGGCTCTCTGTGGAGAAAAGGGAGTTGGTTTGAGAAATGGGGCTCTGTTTGAAATGCACAGTCGATGGCCTGCTGCTTGATGAGGGCGGCAGACAGTTAACCCCTCCAACCCTTCTGTTCATTGTTCCTTTCTTGAATGTCGCCTTTTGCTTCTGATAACAAGGCCTTCATGGGTGAAACAGTTCAGCATTTAATTTTCCAGATAAAGACAAAGACAGCTGTTAAAGACAGCTTAATCTAAGAGCAAGGTTATCTATTAGCCTTTCTTTTCTTATTCATTTTTTTTGATGCGTTTAATGAACTCAAGTACTTGCCAAAGAGATAGCCACTACGATAGCAGCAAATGTAAGTCTTTGTCAAGTAGATTCCTTCAATTTTGTGCACCTGCTTGATTAGGACCTCAAGATAGTCAGCGACAGCAGGCAGCAATTAAAAGGATCAGCATCACATTAACTATTTAACTAGGAATAACTTGTTGCAGCTGTTTTGGGTTATGATTTAACAATGTTTGCTCAATGAATCATTTAAAACCACAGAAATCCTCTTTGTCTTAGGGTTTTGGCTCACAACCATTATATAAATGTACAATTGATATAAATTATCTGCCCTTATTTGTAATGCACCAAGATTGACCTCTGGCCATGGACCCACCATGTTGGTGAAAGATGGAGGTGTTTAAGAAACAGCTAAAACAAGAATATTATTTTCAACACAAGGTCTTTTTAGTATTTATTCTTTATTCTTTCAGCTGTATCACACAATCTTCCTCACCAGATGGAGTTTCCCCTGTTGTCATGAAATTTTAATATCATTTTTTGCATTTTACACTTCCATTTTGTCCAAAAATTTCAGATTTAAAGTTCAATCTTGACCTTGGAAACAGTAATCACCACAAGGTCCATATAGTAGCTGTGCGTGAGCTTAATTGCAACAATTAATTGAACTGCCCAAGGTCAAGGGACTGAAAACATTGCTGTCTAATATGTGAGGATGTTTCCAGTATATATTAATGTCTCTGAACTTTATTGACAGTATGCAAACCTGTACTTTCATCGTGTCTGCTTAGTGTGTTCTGTGCAGGGAGTTTTCAGGGGTATTATGTCGATGGACCACTGCAGAGAATATGCAGTACAGTCCAACTTCCCCAGGGACATCTGGAGGAAGCACTGTAGACACTGTCGGAACTACCTTAGCTAGCTTGGCTGGGACTCCGTTTTTGAGGAAAAATGAGAGCGGGGCATTTTGTTGGGGGAAGCCTTAATGAGATCCAGCCCCCATTTTCAAATCAATACATGTCACTTTCCCCTCTGCTGACGACTAGTTTCACTTTCAGACCCCCATGAGATCAATTAGAGGCACCACCTGCAGTAAGCACAGACCCACACTTACACGATGATTCAGGATGTTGCTGCAACTATCAGTTTTTTCTTTTGCTGCTTGTCATTTCCTAGTTAGATAAGATGTTTTCAGCTTGAAGATAGCAGGAGGAAAAGATGGACTCAAACGTTGTGTTCAGGGCAGATATTTAAAAAAGGTCTCCTTGGTTTATCAGAGTGGAGAAATCAGTTATTATCAAGTGATTATTAGTTAGTCAGATAGGGGCTGTTTTCACAGTAGTGACCATAACATATTGATATTACTGTAGATGAAAGAATGAGGGAACACTCGTGTCCTCCATAAATCAGTATGTTTTCTCTACTCTCAAGATGTCTTTCTAAAAAATGTTATCAACATTTATTGAATTTATTTATTCTACGGGCAGATTATCATTGTGTCTAATGTGCTGGTTTGGCATATAATTTTCTCTTTATACACACAACAGATCAGCTCAGGAGATGCTCTTGATAGAGAACACAAATAAACTGACATATGAAATGTGTAAAGAAACAGCACACAGAGGTGGTTTTCATCTTCACACAGTCTGGTTTCAACACATTTCTGGTTTCAACTGAAGTTTTGCTATGGTTATCTCCGTGAGAAAAAACACCTTAATCCCTTAGCTGTGTTGCTTAATATGAGGAGATTGTGGCTTGTTATCTGATATATTGTCAGAACTGATGCCACGGATAAAAAGTCCTGGATTCAAAGTCAGATTAAAGGTATCATTTCTTACCAGGGATCATTTTAATTGAGCATGTTTTAAAGAAAATACATATAGATTAGTCACTTGTTTTATAAATACTGCTGGTGTGTAGTCTGTAAATGGAATCTTACTTTTGTATAACTACTGTTTCCAAAGTCAAGAATGAACTTTCATGATTCAGTAAATCACTCAACACACTTGCCCTTCTCTTCCTCAAATTATCCAAAGATATTTTCATTGAATCAGCCAGAGTATCTCTCATACAAGTCACCAGGTCACACATGTGGACTATAGGTCTGTAACTGAATCTTTGTGGTGTTTACACAGAGCATAAGACTGTGCTTATATGTCTCTCGTGGTGTTAATTCTCATCCATGTGGCCACCCACTCTCCTGGTCTTAAGCTTTACTGCTGAGCCAGTAAGACACTGCAGTGAAATCCATCATCACAATATGTCCTCTGTGGTTATTAGTTGCTGAAATATCATTGTTCAGTGTTGATTACAGAAGACGAGGTGCGAACATGGTACAGTTAAAACAGTTTCATAGTCTGTAAGTTTCAATTGTTCAGTATTTTATAGAGAGCATACAGCTACATAGTAAATAAAAGAGTCATAAAATAGCTTTTAACTTAAAACAAAAAATACACACATACAGCGAAAATATCTTAAATCTTAAGACTGAATCAAGCTCATTCTAAATTATTTAGAGATTTATTAATTTAAACACTCAGATTGCCATAAACGTCTACCAACTCTACACTTCCTTCACCTACTGTCCCTCACCCCAACTACCCCCCCTCCTCCCCTTGCATGTAACCTTTATTTAATCAGGTACTTTTATTGAGATTTAGTTCTTTATTGTGAGTCATAACTGAGAAAGCAGAGAGAAAGACAAACAAATATAGACCTAAAAAGCATATATATTACTACAGATGTCACTAAATAGACTGTGGGATGTACTTTTTTGATCAAATGTGATAGTGTGTAGCTCTCTTCTTGTTGCTAGTGAGGACCAAACTATTGTTTTCACATATTACATAGTGATTAGTACAATATATATTTACTTATCTGTAGTAATGAAATGCAAAGCACAATGATAAACTGCATGAAGTTGTTTTAAGGTAGAGCTAGCAGTATGAAATTAAGGATATCTCCGTTGTCAAGCACAGACATGATGGTTGACTATACGATCATTTGGAAACATGCTTTTTTCTAATATAAGAAATCCATTTTTACCCTCATATACCCTTGGATAACCCACCCATAACCTCTTGATTCATTCTACTCCAACCATATCACACTCTGTAAGTTTGGCAGACAGTTAAGTCCTCTAAGTGGTCCAAAAAAATTATAATTTAGTAAATTTGATAATGGTTGGTCTTGGTCTTGGATGCTGTTTGAAGAGGCATTAAAGAGTCATCAAGTGCTCTTAAAAGGTTGTATGCTTTATGTTTGTGTTGTCGTTAGTTGTTGCTGAAACTGTAAGCTCGAAATCACAAATTATCTCGTTAAAAAAGATTAAAAAAAGAAATCTGTGCAACTAGTACAGTTATTTTCACCATCAGTTATACGCACAGTAAGTAGTTTCTGCAAGTAAACTACTTCACTTACTGTGAAGTAAGAAATAAACTGACATTGTTTATGCAGCACTTTAGAAAAGTCCTACACTGTTTCAGCAGAAGTAAACACAAGCATCCGTGTCTGTAAGAGAAGCAGATGTTCTTGTCATGAGAAGTGGACTGGCGTACTAATATTTATAGTGCTGATTTAGCCTAAGGTGTCTCCAAGGAGTGTTTGTCCTTTCTGCTGCTCAGGGAGACCTTTGCTGTAACAGTTTGATTCATTGCAGCATTAAAAGATCTACTGTGAGACATCTCACAGTAGTATCACCTCAGGTGCTGGATACTCAGGTACGCTGTTAGATTAATTTATATAATCCAAGTCATTTTACTGTTCACTGCTGTTTTTCTTTAAAATATACTAAAAATATAAAGATAAAAAATATATAAAGCACAAAGGCAAAAACCTTAAATCGAGTGAAAGTTATCCAGGATCAAAGGAACAAACTAATGGAGTAAAACTTTTAAAATCTTGACACACTAAAGCAGACGGCCTCTTACTGTGGCTTACTGCCACAAGATACATCATTAAATGGGGAAACTAACCAAATGACTGGCTCATTCAGGTTTAAATTATTCTGCAGTGAGATCAATGAATGTAAGCAGAGTGCAGGAAATCACTGGCTTTATTCAGTTCGGTTTTCAGGGTCCAATAACAAAAGCTTATTCTCTGACTGCAACAGTAAATTCTGTATAAACTGGTAGTTGTCACATACTTTGGTATTTACATTGAGTCGGAGGCTGTGTGTGAACTGTTCCTCATGAGGGATTGGTTGATTGTTGATTTATATCATTGATGGTTTGGATCTTAAAAGACGATTGAATTGCAGTTTTTGCAGCATGAGCTGTTCTTTATTTAGTGTAGTATTGATTTATCAATTTAGAGCGAGTTGAAAGTCTGTTTGTAATGCTGCAGACAACACAGGAAGTTTGTGCAAAGGGTTTCTCACAGGCTGCTGCTCGTAGCCTGCCAGGGAGGCTGCTAATCATTTGTGAGGCTGTTATGTTCTAAAACCAGAAGCTGTTGAAAATGTATTGATGATTTAAAAGGCAACATTATACCATTGAGTTGTTCTACTGATAATGACCGAAGAGTTTCGAACGTAATGAGTGGGCCGCTACTTTTTACAATACAAATGAATGGTGAGGTACATTCTGCTAATGAAGTTCAGCTCCTCCACTTCCCCAGTTGCACAAGGAAGGACACTAAAAGGAGGGGAGAAACATGACCTCATTACCAGACAGATCTGTCTGATCATTAGATTAAACAAGCTGTTGTCTCCTTTTGTTAAGTGTCTTGCAAACCAAGGTCAGGTGTACACTTGCAATACGAGCTGTCTTGAAGGTCACTCCATCACACCTGTTCAATGAAGAGCCACAAGCTCTTTTTGTGCATGTGAAGTTGTGGCATTTACCATAAAGGCTCTGACGCTACTGATTCAAACATGAAATAAAAATTCTGACCTACTTCAACAATATTACATTTAGTTGCAATGATATCTTATTTAATCTGATGGATAACTGCCAAAAAAAAGATTACCACATGTCATGTTGAGACATCACTAAAGAGAATAGGAATGCTTTGGAAGACCATAATGCAATGCAGTCAGAAGATTAGTTGTGCTAATAAAAGTTGTCACTTTTTCTTGATTCTCGATTCTCCATTTATATCACAGTTTCTTTACACAATTAAATACAGTTTCACAAATATTCCTTAGGGCTTGTTTTAAATTTACAGAAAAAGATATTTTCAAATTTTAAGTCTTTCACATTAAAAATTAATTATCAAACTAATATGACTGGATACCTTTCCAAAAGTAATAGAATTATGTCAAAGTATGGTTATGTGTAGCTGAAGCACATTTTCTTAATATTGTCATTCATTATCTCTTTAGATAGTATCCCCCACTCATGGGTTTGAATTTGATGAATTGAATTTAATGCCAGCAACACGTTTCAAACCTGTTTGGAACATTCCACAGGTAAACAGGTTCATTGGTAACAGCTGATAGTATCATGATTGGGTATCCTTGAAAGGCTCAGTCATTCACAAGCAAGGATAGGCCGAGGTTCAGCACTTTGTGAAACACATGATTGTATAAAGGATATTACAACATGGGCTCTGGAACACTTTATAAAACCAACCACTAAACGCGGTGTTTTGGAACCGTGGTTGGAGAATTCAAAATAATTAATACCGAAAAAAATTAAGTTTTGGTTAACCAAGACCAAACCAAATGTTTTTGTTCGTCAGCTTATTGATGATGGTGGGGTTTCCCTGCCAACATGGAATCAGTTGAGATAGGTGTTGGAAAAGTAAGCATTTCAGTTAAAATATTTCAAACTTGTACACAAAATAACTTCTGAAAGATGTTGAATGGGTCATGTCAGGACAGTACAGCAGGATGGTAAAGATCCAGATCTGTTCCCAGACATTTTGCTCCCATGATTTTTAGTGTCCCTCCAGTGGAAACAATGGTGTGACGTCTTACCTGTCCCTGCCTTACCCTGCCGTCCCTCTACCCCAGAGGGCTCATTTTGATTTACAGACCCACTAGCAACAGGAAGAGCACAGTCAGGAGAAAGCTAATGGAGTGGAAATGCTGAGAGAGCAGGGGGAATTTGAATTGGGCAGTTTTTTTTAGCATGTAATACAGAGGAAAAGAATAAAGAAGCGTTTTTCTGTTTTTTCTTTTGTCTATCTTGACAGGAGCATCTTTTCCTTACAACAAGTGTTTTCTTCTTATTCTGGAGGAGTGAGTGGATTAGTTCTGACACTACGCTGTATTTTTATTCCTCTCTAGGAGGCAGACAGCTGGGAAATCATTGAGGGCCTGAAAATCGGTCAGAGCAATGTCCAGAGGCCTGATAAACATGAGGGTTTTATGTTGAAGAAGCGGAAATGGCCCCTCAAAGGCTGGCACAAGGTAAGATCCACAGGTAAAGCGAGACACAAAGAGCTTTTGCTGCTGGAAAAACATTTTCAAACACAGCCACTCCCAGAATATTAAACAGTTTGCGGTCTAGAAATGTGCTATTGCTTGAAAGAAGTTCCCATTTTCATGCATCTTGCTTCTCCCTCTGTGGGCCTCTTCCGCAATAACTGTTTCTCAAAACACTTGAATACCAGTGGAAACTAGTGCCTGCTGTTAGCATATTTGAACTCACAACACCACAGAACACACAGGTACAATGTCCCGCAGCCAATTCAGAGATAATAAAAATGATAATATAAACAGGTCCAATGTGATCTATATTCAGTGTCTGCCCTTCCTGTTATTTAACCAACACATTATGTTTGTGCTTATTTTCTCTGCAGCGTTTTTTTGTTCTGGACAATGGTATCCTGAAGTACTCCAAGTCCCCCATTGATGTAAGTAACCCTGACTATAACTCACAGGCAGAAACCTAAGTTTGGCTTGGCTGTGAGTCAGCAGAAACATCTGCTGCACGGGTCATGATGTCCAATGTGTTTCAGCACGACATGCCACTTTGCACAGAAGCTTGAATCTTAAAACGGACATGTAACCCATGACTGAAGAAACTAAAGAATCAGGCACACTGTGAATTCTTTGCACTGTCTTTAATAACAATGCTTCAGTCATCAGACCTTCATCAAGTGTCAGTGCTGTTTGTAGGACTGCAGTTAGCTGAATGGTTGAGGTACTTTTTATGACTCCGCGCCGGCAACAGCCAATGGCCGGAGACATTATGTTTTCGAGTTATCAATCCGTCCGTACGTCCCATTCTTGTGAACGCAATATCTCAGGAACGCTTTGAGGGAATTTCTTGAAATTTGGCACAAATATCGACTTGTACCCAAGGATAAACTGATGAAATTGTTGTGGTTAGAGGTCAAAAACAAATTAAACATATTTTTAGTCATATCTGAAGAATTAATACGCTAATTGTGACAAATTTCAAACAAATGTCAAACAGGATAATGAAGATGAATTATTGATATTTTGATATTTGATATTGAAAACACTTTTCTGGCCATTATTCAGCACCATAATTTAGGAACAGAAGGGAGATTTGATTGTATAGATCTGCCAGGCTGAAGATGTGTTTGAAGCATTTATGTTTTAGAATTTGGAGCTTCTTCACAGCAACATCCATATTTGAAGCAGTGTAGTCCACCACAAACTCATTGGTTTTGCTGATATTCAGCTTCAGGCGTTGCACCATGTGACAAAGCTCTCTGTCAGTCACTACATACATTATATGAGTCTGGGCAGACATGTTAGGAAATTGCGACTTGTTTGGTGCACAGTGGCATACAACCGCGAGGCAGTAAGTGTAGTTAGGGTTTATTTCACTTTATTTTTGGAAAAGTTTTCTCAAATTCATCTTGCATCCCAAGACGTACACTGTTTCACATAAATGCTTATTTCTTTTTGAAAAATATCTTAAAGCATCTTTTCTGTCTGATGTACATCACCACATTTCTATAAGATGAGCTTAAGTGGCACTTTTATAACATCATCTGGCATCTTCCAAATGTGATGTTATCGATTACTATTAATTACATAAAACCGGATATGGTTCAAATGCAAGAGATTGTGTTCCTGGAGGGTTTTTTTTCCTTTTTGTCATCATGTTTATTGAGTTTCATTTGTATTACTACCACTTGTACCATACAGTGTATTCATTATTTTTTTATGCAATTTTAATCAAAAATTGTCTTACAACTGACTGGTTATTGTAATATTAAATATACTAAGTAATCTTATTTTTGTCTTTATTTATATCCCACACATGGATATATATTTTTTACCAAACCATAATTTTTTAATTGGCTAAAATCCTTCTTTTAGCCAATTTTGTCTACTTCCAATTACCCACCGATCACTGCAGAAGAAGCCCCTTGTATCCCTGATTTAAACACATAGTATGTAATTATTGCTGTTAGGGATCTGTCAATCAAGAAAATTAAAATAGTCGTTTTTAGACATTATAGCAGAAATGTAACATTATATCTTTAAACAATTTATTGATTATCAAAATAGTTGCTGTTTAAATTTCTGTGGATAAAATAATCAATCAATCAACTAATTGTTCCGGCTCGGGCTGTTTGCCTTTTTAGCTGATCTGAATACTGAAACGTTGTTAATGTGAGTACTCGTGATCAACAGGATGGAGGATGCTTTGGTTTCTTCCGACTTTATGATGTGAAAGAAGCTTGTCGTAAATGTAATTGAGGATAAAAATGATGTGTGCACAAATTTTACAAACTGATTTGACTCACTGTAACCTTGAGTAAACTGTGCTTTGATTAAACTGAGAAAAAATGTGTCTCTCACTTGCTTTAGATCCAAAAAGGCAAACTTCATGGCAGCATCGACGTAGGCCTCTCTGTCATGTCCATCAAGAAGAGGGCCCGTCGCATCGACCTGGACACTGAGGAGCATATCTATCACCTGAAGGTAACACCAACGGAAAGAATCAATATTGTCATTTCAACGCTGATGGGCAGGAGGTCATCGGAGGAGTTGTAAGCTGTCTGTCTTCTACCTCCACAGGTCAAATCTCAAGATATTTTTGATGCCTGGGTGTCTAAGTTGCGTCACCACCGGCTTTACCGACAGAACGAGATTGTGCGATCTCCCCGGGAGGCCACCATGCGGACGTTTCCTCCCCCAGCTGCCATTGAGTCACCCCAACCCGCCTCAAGTGCAGTACGTGAAGCCAAGGTGAGTCCTTCCACCCCTCCCATAGCGCTACAGATTGTGCAACTTATGATTATTTTCATTATTAATTAATCATTTGGTTTATAAAATGTATGAAAATTGTGAAAAATGTCTCTGCCAGGTTTGATCTTCGAATGTCTCGTTTTGTCCGACCAACAGTCCAAAATCCAAAGACATTCAATTTACAATCATAAAACTGAGCTTCTCACATTTGAGGACCTGTAACCAGATACTATTTGACATTTTTACTTCAAAAATGTTTTAAATTCTTAATTATTTTAATTATTTCTGATTAATTTTCTGTACAGACATCAGCTGAAAAACTAAAACATAGAATTACAATTTTGATGTTGATATGGGCCTCAAAATTTTTCATACTTCCACTGTGTATCGAGCTTAAGCGTTGTGTCTCTCTCTCTCTCTGTGCACTGAGTGGAGCACAATTACTTATTTAAGAAGGGGAATGAGAGATCACCAGGCCATGCAAATACTGCTTTACCAAATGTGTTGTAACCATGGCCCTTATCTGTCCCCTCTATTATGTGGCTTATTGCTATACTAATGGCTGTGAATGTGCAGACATATATCTGCTGTGCAGCAATGTTGATTGGACCTGTAATTGTAGATCATTAGGATAACAGAAAGGGTTTTGTTGAATGTTTTCAGTTTTGTGTTAGCTCCTGGTTCTTGTTGAAGTGTCTGTGCTGTTTGGAAATGTGCGGATGCAGCCACAGCAGCATCTCTTGGGAGCATGGCTCTGTGCCTCATGCAGGCCATTAAAGGTGATCATCAGTAGGATCTGGAGTCTGAGCAGCTGGCTGCAGTCTGATGAGATTTCCCAGATGAACAGCTTAAATTAAAGACTCCAATCCAAGAGTTGCTACATGAATTAACTGCTACATGAAAGACTTTTCTGGAAGATTTATTCTTTTTTTCCATTTTAGCACTCGAATATATTTTGATTTTGGGCCGTTAATCAGACAAAACAAGGAGTTCCAAGACATCACCTTGAGATTAGGGTTCGTGGCATCTTTTAGACCAGAATATTTTTCAGGACTCACCTGCTACACTGACAGTGACCAAAGCACAAGATTGCTGAATGAGCATCACCTGTTTCTCTTTTTTTTCCCTGTCAAAAATTCTAACGATCATTGTCAGTCATCATTGTAATAATCAGCTTGTAAATTAAAAAAAGCCATGTTGCTGTCTGTGCTTGCTCACCTGAAGTCTGGTAGCCCTGATAGCATTTAGCTAGCCCTGTTAGCATCATACCAATTTTGTTTGGTTATTGTTCTCACATGAATCAGATTCATGCTACTTTATATGTGCTTCCCTTTTAAACTCTGGTCCCCTTTTTTGTCTGCAACCACTGTTTTTATCTATCGATTAATCAAAACTATAATTTATAGATGAATCAATAATTAACAAAATTGTAATTGCAGCCTATCCAGAATATTCCTTCTTTCACAATGTCAGTGCCACTTAAATAACTACAGTATGATCAAAAACAATTTAACACTGTACAGTAAACTCTGACATGAAGGCTCAGACAAAACAACCAAATTTCACCCAGCAGGCCAAGCCAAGCAGCTTGCCGTGGCAGCCGGCGGCCCCCAGCAGCAGCAGCAACAGCAGCCTGCCTGCCTCCTACAGTAACAGTCAAAGCAAGGTGGTTGCTTGGCTGCAGGAATCAGAGGAGATGGACAAGTGTGCAGAGGGTAAGTGCAATTTTCTTCCTTATGCAGTTTGAAACAAGTCTGATTTCACAAAGAAGTAGATTAAATCATACCTCGGGCCTTACGATAAGTCTTATGAACCCTGAGAGGAGGATTGATGACCGGTTCATGCAAACTAACATTGAATGTGGTTGTGAATTTTATTTTCAGAGCTTGCACGATGCCAGTCCAACCTGACTGAGCTGAGCCGGTTATTGCAGAGTCTGGAGATTCTGCAAAGGACACAGTCAGCACCCAACTTTACAGAAATGCAGGTGAAAAAAGATACACACACACACACACAAAGTTGCATGCACACATAGAAACACACACACACACACACACAGAGTAAAGAGAGCAGGTCAAGCAATTTAATAGATCTTCATTTAGGTCTTTTAAAACCCCAGCAGTCACTTTCATTACCTGTCTAGACAGACAGGGATCAGCTGTGCACAAAGAAAACATGCTAGCTTCTCTAACTGATCAGTATCTATAAATCTATATTTTTTTATTATTTTGGTTTTTGGCTGAAATGCATTATTTTTAACAAGACACATCCCATTTGTCTCAATATTTTGTTTGCGACTCATTTGTGGGGAATGTCTTTTGTTGCCATTTCACTGCAATGAATGTGATTGTGCGTGTTAACTTTTGCTTTATTTGTGATGTGCTTGTCCTATTAACCACATTTTGCATATTTTGTGCCACAAAGACCAATTGTGTTGAATTGTCAAAGAAAGAAAAGCGCTTGAACAGAAGATGGAGAACAAAAAGTGTCGGCAAAGATGCAAAATTGCAGCTTCAGGTATCTCTTTTCTCTCTCTCAGTCTCCTGTAGTTAAAAAAGAGTACCTTAATCCTATTATTCAGGTCTAAAAAGAGCAATTAATTAATTAAGACCAAAAGCTAAATAAGTATTTTTACCAGGTATTTTTCATTCAATTATGACACAATAAATGCGTATATTTAAAGAAAGTACATTAAAAAAAATCTTTTATATTTGACTTGATTTCTTTGTTGGATTTGAATGTGAATAGACACAATATATCTTCCATATAAAGTAAAGTAACTATTCAATATAAGAGTGGTTTGTTAGTGGTTGGAAAGACCCTGATGATGTAACTGAGAAGTCACACGTTTCATTTTTATGTGAGTCTGCATGTCTAGAGTTACTGAGAGAGAGTGAAATGTAAAATATACTCCCACTGCTCTCTACTGTTTTAATGGAGGAGATTATTAAAGCACACTCAAACATACTACAGAGACAAAATTGATTTAGCTTTCCCTTGATCTTTTAGTCTGCACTGCAACAAGCACTTATCAGTTTGATGTGTCATGGCCTGAGAAATCCTTTTTCCATCTTCACTAATGTTCCCTTATTTTGCCTAATATATTAATGTGTTCTTCCTGCAAAGATTAAATATGCTTTCAGTCATGGTTGCATTTAACCAACCTCTATGCTAAAAGGGTATGCGTTATGTTGTACTGTATATTTACAGTTACTGTGTATAGTTACAGTCAAAGTGAGAAACATCTGATGAAAATTTAAAAAAAAACATGTTTTCACAGTAATTGCAAGAACAATAATGATATTATTAAGTGCTCATATCGGTACTCAGTATCGGCAAGTACCCAAATGTAAGTACTTGTACTTGGTCTGAAAAAAAGTGGTATTGGTGCATCCCTAAGGAAAGTAATGGGTAAACACTGTTAGGATTCTCCAGTGTGACATGTCAGCTACTGAATCATTGGTACCATCACCATCATCTCGTCATGGCTGTCAGGTACACAACACATTACTGTGCCTCTCAGCTGATTGACAGTGGTCCTCTGTGGTGGTCGTCTCTCTCCAGGTCCCTCTGTCTGCCAGTATGTCCCCCGTCCGTCTCCACTCATCTAACCCCAACCTGTGTGCCGAGCTGGTGGACTTTCAGCCCCCTGTCTCCCGCCTGACAGACAGTGTAGAATGTGCCAGTGACTACATTAAACTTCAGGAGGAATTCTGCACCATCGCCCAGAAAGGTAGGCAGGTGGGCAGTGTACATGACTGCAGCGCCAGCAGTTTAGACAATCTGATAAAACAACCTGTCTGCTCATCTTACCGCTTGTTGCCTTGTTACACTTGCCTTGCCTTCATTTTCCCAGAGATCAACAATTTACTTAGTAAATGTCTTGTCCTGTCTGTGTGCAGTCCACTCTCTGCTGAAGTCGGCCTTCAACACAGTGGCCATAGAGAAAGAAAAGATCAAACAGATTCTGTGTGACCAGGAGCAGTCAGACCAGTCGGCCCAGATCAACTCTCTCAGGAAGTCTCTGTCACAGGTAACGAGCTGTGTTCAACCATTACCCATGTTGCCTCTTTATTTCTACCATCTGTTAGGGTTAGCTGATCTGAGCTGAGCTCTTTGGTGTCTTTAAACTCAAACCCATTTTGTACTTGTCATGTTAGAGGATATGCTCTGACGGGCTTGTCAGATGAAACACACGAGCTACAGCTCATTCCAAGCAGTCACACTAACCACTATCAAAAAAGGCGGTGTGTGGAGATCAGAGCATAGGAGAGTAAGTAGTGAAAGTTGGGTCATATTTTCCCACATCAACAAAGAAAAATTTGTTGTGCAGTTCATTAACTCATCTCCTTGGAGCTGTATCTCTACTTGAATGACTTAATTGGGCTGTTCTGCTGCTAACAGTTGACATCACTTTGGTAAAATATTTCTGCTGCTTTATCTTCCTAATTGGATGCTTGCGTGACAGCGTTGTTGTGGGCCTGAGGTCAGGTTTTTATGGCAAAGGTCTGTGGGGAGTTTATAGTCAGGAGTCATGGTTGTTATAGCTACAGCTTCTTGTGTCAACTATTTTAATGTCTGTGGGGGATTACTGACTGGTATCTTCAGCTCACCAGGAAAACACTGTCCGTGGAATCACAAACAGGCAATTTCATGCTAAAATGACCATAATTTTACAAAGTACTCATTCAATGCTCACTTGGCTAATTCAGGCTTCAGAAAAATTACATTAACTGCAGCCAATATTTTTTTGCAGTGTAGTTGCTTTATTAAGATATCTCTTAACTGTCAGTATGGAGAGGAAGAGTGACAGCAGCTAATAATGTGAGAGTATTAAGATAGCCTTGAAAACAATCCACTCCTCTTGTATTTACTTACAAATTATCTATTTCCAGTGCATCAAAGACGAGATCTTCCTCTCCACTCTCACCCAACAAAAACAGAAACAGATTTGTCAATGATATCCACAAAGTCAATGTACTTCCACAGTCCTGACTGGGATTTAGAGTCAATACCTACAGTATATCCAGACTACTTTCCACACTCGGTTCTATCATGGCGAACATCTCCAGGTGTAGTGAAGACACCAATTTGTCCAGCCACTGGTTCAAACCAGGTGGACAAACAGTTCCTGAATAGTTTCCTGTATATTGAGAGGTAGCATACACACCCATCCTGCAAATGAAGCAGTCAACACTTGAACCTTCTATCGTTTAGATATGAACATAAAATTCCATATGAAAAAATGCCACATTTTTCATCATTTAGGCCCTGTCCCAAAACGCAGAACTCCGAACCCGACTCAACCGCATCCACTCTGAGTCTGTCCTGACTGAACAGGTTGTCAGTGTGAACATCATCTCCACGCCTGATGAGGTAGGTCACTGTGGTCAGTATGTCACTGACAGAGCAAATTTCTGACTCTGACACTGATGAAACAATAAGGCTTCCGAGGCTGGCCCGGTAGTTGTAGTGTTTGCCTTTTGCGTTTGTCAATTGCATTATTGATTCCTGTCCTTATATATTGATGGTACGCCCTGGCAGGTAAGCTTGAAGGATCAATATTCTATGCAGAACCTGACATCAAGGTTAATGGAAAAAATGACTAATTAGAAACAGATGGGAGCTTGTCCTCTGGCAAGGATACACGTGCTGCAAAATGAACTCCATGTTGCCTCATGATGGTGTTTGTTCAGGTCTGTTTTGGTTCTTCAACCTGCATGTGTTTGCCTGCAGGCTGGGGAACAGATGGGGATCCCTCTGACTCAGCAGACCTCTAATGAGAGTCGACTCTCCATGTCGGAATCTGTCTCTGAGTTCTTTGATGCCCAGGAAGTGCTTCTGTCAGCCAGCTCGTCGGAGAATGAGGTATAATAGAGGACAGTAGACAAACAGCTTTGAGAAAAGACAATAGTTTGGGACATAAGGAGTGGGGTGGTAGAGGAAGTGCATCAAGGAAGCAGGGCGGTTAAGCAAGCCCTGCTGCTGCTGGGAAGCCAGATAAAATGTTGTGATGGCAGTGTGTGGAGTTAGTCAGCATGACAATGGCCTGTATGGCCTGTATATATATAGCGCTTTTCTAGTCAGCTTGACCACTCCAAGCGCTTTACACTTCAAGTCAGCATTCACCCACTCATACACTGGTGGCAGTGACTACCTTGCAGGGTGCCACCTGCTCATCAGAAGCTGTAACCATTCACACACATGCACTCACACACCGGCGCAGCAATTTGGGGTTCAATATCTTGCTCAAGGAGCGAGGATCTCAAGGATCAAGAGCGTGTATAACAGAACAGAAACTCAAACAAAAACAGGCATACGGGAGGGATTCTTTTCAATCTGCCCTGAGGCTTAATCCTTCAGTTGTGCCTCAGAATCATAACAGCCCCTCTTTTGTCTGTTCCTCTCGATTTGTAGCTTTGTTAAAAGGCAGTCTGTACCACTCTTGTGAACGCCCAGCTCCAAATATATGTGGTCTCTAAAGAGCCATTAAGCATTGTAGCTCCCCAGGCATGCATTGAGCCAAGTTGAAGGATTACTCACCAAGGAAATTCATCAACCCCCATCCCCGAGCTCCATCGGCAGGCTCATTCAGACCTGTGTTACACTGTTGGCCAAACCTTTACTAGCAGGAGGCGACAGTAATAGAGGCTACTACAGCATTATACAGAAAGTAACTACAGTATGCTCGTCTTTGGTGCCATTGATGGCCTTGTTGTGTTTGCAAGTACATAAATGCTGCAGTGTCTTGTTTTCAGTACTGCAGTGGGACAGATAGCAGACGATTGCTGCAGTTTGTTAGCCACAGGCAAACTGAGTGTGTGTGTGTGCGTGCGTGCGTGCGTGCGTGTGTGTGTGTGAGAGAGAGAAAGGAGAAAGATAGCGGCTAAGACAGAGTTTGTGTTGTACTCGAGTGCGCTGACTCACTCTGCTCTGTACCTGTTCCCCTCACAGGGCTCAGATGATGAGTCATATGTCAGCGATGTGAGCGATAACATTTCAGAGGACAACGCCAGTGTGACTGATAACGTCTCCAGACAAAGTAGGTCCAATCCCTGCACCACTGTGAGCCTACGCCAAGCATCCATAGTTCCATATTAGAAAAAATTTAATAAAGGGGATCCCAATCAATCAACCGTGCTTCCTCTACAACACACACACACACACACACACACACAGACACACACTGTTTTGGTTCTGGGAAGCTCATTTATCAGAGTGGCTTCTCTTAGATTTTTTAGGAAAGCCATCAGCGTAAGGAGGGATGGGATCTCCTGCCTCCATCTTTGTCACATACCTCATAGTGACATACAGTATCTCATGATGATTAAAACACTCTGGGCTCCTGTAGTCTGAAGGTTTGGGAAACAAAACTGGGATTGGAATTATTAAATAAGGTGTTTTATGGATGACATGAAAAGTAAATGAAGGAAAGATACAAAAATGTAATTTCAATGTATTGTGAATCCTAACTCTACAGCAAGTGAGTGTCCCAGTTAGTTGACAGTGATAATACCACACCAACATCAGCATACATTATACAAAGTTAAAATTACCCTGTCCAGGCTTCTCACCAGAACTAAGAGTCATGACCAGGTCGCACCTGGTTTACCCTCCTCACACTGACTCACAGTATGATTTAGGATCGGTTTTAAGATCTTATTGATGGCTTTTAAGGCTCTTTGTGGCTCCTGGTTCCTCGCTAGATTTATATCCTTTCCATCCCATTTTCCAGAGACTGTGTTGCACCAGGCTGTTGAGTGTTTGCAGTGATTGTCCCGAAGCTCTGGAACGAGGCAGAATCCAAATCAAACCTTAAAACAGTTTTATCAGAGAGCTTATCCTGATTTTATTCACCTCTTTATTTCTTTTATCTGATATTACTTGTATTAGGTTTACCAATTTTTTTTACCAAATTTAGGTCCTGTCTATTATTTAAGGATGCAACTAATGTTTTTTTTTGTTTTTTTTTACTTTTCTCGATTATCTGATTAATTGTTCATATAAAATAAATATTAAATGTCAGAACACAAAAAAATGCCCATGACTATTTCCCAGTGTGCAAAGTAAAGTCTTCAAATGTCTTGTTTTATCTAATCAACAGCTGGATATATTTATTTTACTGTCACTTAAGACAAGTGTGAAAAAAAACAAATGTTGTTGGAATTAGATCATTTTTGCCATTTTGTTTGAAAAGTGCAGATTAATTGATTATTAAAATAGTTGTAGATTAATGTCGATCAACTAGTCATTGTTGCAGCCTCCCTGTTGTATATTATTAAGAGCATGTTTCCAAGTAGAGCAGTGACTGTCACAGATAATGCTGTACCATGTGCAGATTGCTGATGAGGTGGTATTCTCTTCCCAGTGGCCAATGGAGACTTTGCTGGCAGCGCCTTCCGTAATGGGCGGCGCACCTGCCTGCCAGCGCCGTGTCCTGACACCAGCAACATCAACCTCTGGAACATCTTAAGGAACAACATTGGCAAGGACTTGTCCAAAGTGTCCATGCCCGTGGAGCTCAACGAGCCCCTCAACACCCTGCAGCGCATGTGTGAAGAGCTGGAGTACAGCGAGCTGCTGGACAAGGCTGCAGACACAGAGGACCCCTTTGAACGCATGGTAAAGAAGCCGTCAGTTACGAGCACCCTGTCACGTCAAATACTCATCAGGTTAGGTTGTTACAGCTAAAGAACATGGCGACCCTTCATTGCTGTTCAGGAAGCGATTTAATGTTTTGCTTTTGAACAGTAGATGCTGAATTCTGTATTGTCAAGTTGACTTTCAGACGAACATTTTAAATTCCTGCTGTATTTTCTGTGTCTGTCATACCTGTGTTTGTTTTTGTATGAGGTGACATTACCAGACACAAGCCAACATAAATAGCCTCACTCAGTCTGTACGCTCCAATGCAGCTGCCGACCTTGGATCCTCCTGCCTTCTGTCCTTTTGATTGCGCCCAGTGCATGCTAATGCTCTGTGTATTCGTGACAAAGCCTGCTAATATGAACCAGCTAATCCCCTGTTGTTTGTGTTGGATTTGTTGTTTTGACTCTCTGACAGGTTCTCGTTGCTGCTTTTGCTGTCTCAGGCTACTCATCCACTTATTACAGAGCAGGAAGTAAGCCATTCAACCCGCTACTCGGAGAGACTTATGAATGTATTCGGGAGGACAAGGGCTTCTGTTTTTTCTCGGAGCAGGTAAGTCTGCACATGGAAATGTTTTATGATGTGAAGTGCATTTTCAGGAGCATTATCTTTTATATATAACCATTTTCTTTATATTTGAGATGTTTATAAGCCGTTCTCAAAACGGCTGAACAATAATCTCTTAGAAAAATGCAATTTCTATTTGTAATGCCTCATACTTCATCATAGTGATCAGTTCAACCAGGTTTTTTCTTTGACAGTATTAGAATATTTAGAATTAGTCCCAGAAAATTAACATTATTACATAATATATTTGGTGGTTGAAAAGAAGGGCATTTATATTGTATTTCTCCTGCAATCAAGCACAACACACACACACACTCCAAACAGCTTTTCCTCACATCAATGAAATTTTGATAACTTTAGTGTACCGCATACTTATTGATTATATTATTTTTTTAATTAGTCTGCTGATTATATTCTTGACTATTCATGTAAAGAAAAGTCAGTCTAAAACACAAAAAAATATTGTTTACTATCATATAAGATCGAGAGAAAAAAATAATTTTAGGAGCTGGAACCTGAAGATTGTCTTCATTCTTGCTTGGAAAAAGACTTAATCATCAAAATATAGATTAACTTGTTACTTTTCTGTTGATCAACTAATCAATTAATTATGTTATTGTTTCAGCTCCACAATAAAGTCACAGTGTGTGCACATTTTGTCATCCATCATGTGTCTTCTGTTTGGACACTGACAGAGACACATATGATGTATAATCTCAGCAACAGCAGCTGTCACTCAGTTTTTATTTGATCTTGTCTCAAAGGTGAGTCACCACCCTCCCGTCTCCGCCTGCCACTGTGAGTCTAAGAACTTCACCTTCTGGCAAGGTAGGTAACATACCTAATTAGTGAGGGGTTCTCCTCATGGGGACTGGCTTAGCTGCCAGTTTTGTTTTGCCTCTTTAATTTCCAGCTTCAGAGAAAGCTTTTTATTTCTTAAATTATGAGAAGGAGTGCAAAGATTTCAATAAGTCGTTTTTCATTGCTGGTGTTTTTCACTGATTTTGCTTTTCAGATGTGAGATGGAAGAACAAGTTCTGGGGAAAATCAATGGAGATTTTACCAATCGGGACAGTGAATCTTATGATTCCCAGGTAATGTTAATCCAGATGCTTTGCCTAGAGATTAAGTCGTATCAAAGTTATCGTAATAATAACTTCTGACTTGTAAATAGGATTTGTATGATTATGCAAGATATAATTATGACAGGGAAAGTTGTTATATGCTCCGTCATTCAAGATAATTGAATTCAGATTTAATGGATGTAGTGTTATATTTTAACCTCTCACACAACAAACTCTCCAATCATACAACCATCTTGATTTGTCCGATGAGGTCTCGAACATGGAATCTTCCTCATCTCTACTATACATCACATTAACAAGTATGTGTGGCTAGAAGCAGTTTATCAGTATCCAACACATAAATCTAATATTTACTTTACTTATTTTTTTTATTTCTGTTTAATATGAAAGACAACAAATAATGAAAATAATGCTGTAATTTCAGAACAGAAATGTCTCATTAACCTTGACTACACACTGACCCATTAAAAGCTTGGCCAAGCAGAAATTTCATGGCATTTTGTGACACTTCATCTGGCTTTGCACTAAATGTGTGGTCATTATGTCCTGTGTAAAGACGCCAAGGTCTTGCCTGCTCAGTCACAAAAATACAAATGTGCAACCCTTCAATGTGGGCCAGATGAATCTACTATAAGGCATTCCAACCCATAAATAATTCCCTCATGGGGAGGTTTGGGGTAGAGTGCTAGGCTATTTTTATCACACAACATTATTTAAACAGGAATGCTGAAAATCTGGGGCTGTTGAAGAAGCTGCTAAATCAAAGAAGATAAAGATTTTTCTTGGGGAAAAACACACTGAACTTTTTATAAATAAACCGATTAAGATGTCACAGTTCACAAAATAAGACTATACATTCATTACTTGCTTTTATGATCTGGAATTGTGACGTTCTAGAAGCATATGAAGCCAATCAGCTCTTACTGTGTATTATTAGGTTTGGAGATAACTATGAATGGAACAAAGTCACCACCTGTGTACACAACATCCTCAGTGGACGGCGGTGGATTGAACACTACGGGGAGATCACCATCAGAAACACAAAGAGCAGCGCCTGCCTCTGCAAACTTACCTTTGTCAAGGTAAAACATCTTCAGAAATCAGTGAGAACTGTGTTCAGATGTCGTTTAAATGCACTGCCATCATTGCTGCTTTGTGATTTAATCTGTATTATATCTTAAATGTGGTGAAGGAGAGCTAACAGCTTGTTTTATTTGTCAATCAGGGAAACTACTGGAGTTCTAATGTGAACGAGGTTCAAGGATTTGTGATGGATCAAGAAGGGAAAGTGATCCACAGGCTCTTTGGGAAATGGCACGAGGGCCTTTACTGTGGTGTCCCACCTTCTGCCAAATGCATCTGGAGGCCAGGTAGGCACTGGTTCTTCATCCACACTCACAGCTGGACTTCACACAAGACTTATTATAGAGAATTCCCTAAAATTGACAACATATATATGAATGAAGAAGACAGGAAAGTTAGAAATGTTGATACATTGATTTTTCAGTTTGTGTTTGTGTTGTTTCCTTTCCTTGTCAGGCTCCATGCCCACAGACTATGAGCTGTACTATGGCTTCACAAGGTTTGCCATTGAACTGAACGAACTCTGCCCCGAGTTGAAAGATGTTCTGCCCCGTACAGATGCCCGATTCAGGCCCGATCAAAGGTACGGCATTGGATCCTCAACTGCCTCTATGCTGCTGCCACCATATGCAAAACAGTGCTGCTGATTTCCCACAAATAAGATTGCAGCATCAGTTATACTGCTGGTAATATTGTGCTTTGTCTGACGAGTGCAGACCGAGTGACTATTCAAGTTTTGTAATGTGCATGTTGTTTCTATGACTTGTTTCTTTACTGAAAAGTGATGTGTGGGTCACACAGGCATCTGGAGGAGGGGAACTTGGAGATGGCATCCTCAGAGAAGCAGCGTATAGAGGACCTGCAGAGAACCAGGAGGAAGTGGAGAGAGGAGAACGACGTCAAACAGGAGCCACGCTTCTTCAAGTAAGCGGCGAGATCAGAAATATGTACACACATTCGCGTGAAGCCATACGTACACATGGTTCTGTTTATAAATGTCAATCATTGTGAAACTGGGCTCACGTGCATGAGCCTGATTTCTACCCCCACTGTTAGCCGTAGACAGATGTATACGTGCCCTCATTTATTTGTTTCTATACCAGGATCTTTTATTGAGAATGGCTACACCACTCACACTATTTTTAGAACAATTGTTGGGATTCAATTTCAATTGGCATAGGATCACAATAAAAAATCACATGGGGACTTGAGTGCAGACTGGCACACTGGGTGCTTACCTCATATTTAGTTTAAGGACACACAGCAACAATCAAAAACAGTTTTAAAAAAAATCACAATACAGGATAAAATGGAAAAAAATCATAACCATTTTACACATGGCTGTCTAACAATCTAAACTATGATTTATTACTAGATTTTGTCTCATATTTTTCATCTCCACTATTCAATGCTCATTTGTTTATGTTAAATACCAGTTTATATGTAGAAAATGGTGATTTATTTTTGCATCTGCATAGACAGTATATGTATATATATATATATATATAACTCCAGGGATGTTTAGTTTAGCCGCCTGGTTAAAATCTGCCCCATCATGCCTCCATCTCTTTGTGAAAGACATTTTCTCCTCATTGCTTTCAGGTTTTATTAGTCACAACTGTCGCTTCTTCTCTTTCTTCCAGGAAAGTGGTTGATGCCAATCACAGGGAGAGGTGGGTCTCCAACAACACGTACTGGGAGCTCCGCAAGAACCCGGGTTTCATCAACATGGAATATACAGTGAGCCTGTGGTAGCGCGTGGGTCCACATGTCCATCATATCGTTATTGCAGTCAGAAGGCTGTTACCTATGCACAATAAGGTGTTGAAGAGAAACATGTTCATGATAAAACATCCGTGTGCATGGACTGCTAGGCTGAGGGATGGCCTGGTGCCCAGCAATCATGTCGAGGTTCTGTGGCGCTGCCACACGGTCGTCCATCCATGTGAACATCCCATAGGATCACCTTCATTGTGCTTGTTGAAGTTGGGCAACAATCGCACCACTCTTATGTAGATCTTTCCTCAGCTCCTTTGACTTCTGAGTATGTCCTTGCCTTAAAAAGACACCCATACAACGTCACGGTGTTTAGCGCTTTTTCATGGAAGTCATTTGATTTCTGACAGCAGTTTGAGTTAGACTAGTCTATGAAGTAGACCATTTGATTACCAACTATACCGTGCATGTTTAGAGAGCAGCTTTTACTGGCATGAAGCCGCATTTACTATATCATCAATTATTGTAGAAATAAAGAGGTATTTTTATAAAATATCTTGGATTGAGAATTTAGTGAAATAGCATTATGTGAATTAGCAGATTGTATTTATTTTTGCCTTTTAACACTGTTGAATCTGTGTGATAGCGGTACTCTCTCCCGGGAAACAACTCATTTAAAATGAATCTCAACTGCAGCAGAGGACGTACGGCGTTCGTAGATGGAATTCTTCATGACTATTTTCAAACCTGCAAAGCTCATCATGTGATGAAAAAAAGAGGGATTCAAGTGTAAATCCTATTCTGGTTTTTGGACATGTGATGCAGGACACACTTTCAACCTTTACAGATGTTTTGTCTCTTTTTAAACTGTCAACACAGAGCAGTTTTTCCTCACAGTGGGTTTTTGTGTAAATAGAGGGACAAGCTCAACCTCACCAGCCCTCCCCCTGCCCCACCGTCTAATTTAAACTCCTGAAACCAACTCCTCAGAATCCCATGGTTACATAAATACACACATAAGTCCCTCCATATATAGTGGACACCCATTCAGTCTCCCTTTGGCATGAATGTGGCACAGATACAGTAAATGTCTCAGTGAAGGAGTAGACAAACATTACACACTTAATCACACATTTCCAGTACGAGGCTGAACACTCCTCTACACTCAGCCATTGTGCAATTATTTTTAATTATTATTTGAATTATTTAAAAATGTAATTAACAAATTATTAATTTTCTGTCAAAAAAAATAAATAGTGACATGATTCAATCACAGTTCACCAAAGCCAAAAAAGTTTAACTTAAAATGACATAAAAAGAAAAGTATAATACAAGTCAATAATCAAAATAGGAATACATTTTCTTAATCAGCCAAAAGCATTCAGTTGGTTTATGAAACACCAGAGCCACCTACAGTTTGTCCCATGAAAATGCAGTTTCATGAAGGTCAACAGACTCCTGCTCTTTTTCATCTTAAATGTTTAAGATATTAAAACCAAACAAGACTGTGTGTGGTCACAAATAAACTGCACCAGAATCAAAGCTGATTCCCCAGAGACTTTACTGCTATGATCTGGGCTTCTGCAAAGCGCCAGCTACTTATTTTTGTGCGTTTATTGCAAAGCAGATTAGCTTTAATCTTTTAACTAGTGTCCCCCAAGTTTGTGTTACAGAGCAAGAAAATAAAACGGGGGGGGGGGGGGGGGGGGGGGGTTTTGTTT
>JBBPCS010000001.1:16545669-16565563 GCA_037974645.1 Hollardia meadi | reverse complement strand
ACACACACACACACACACACACACACACACACACACACACACACACACACACACACACACACACACACACAATCAAAGGCACGTATTAAAATTTTTACAAAAGAATCTAAATATACTTCTGGTCCATTTCAGAATAAAGTAATATATAATATATTATATTACATTACAGGATTATAATTATTGATGCATTAATGTCACTTTAATGTTGAAGCTGTAAAGGTGGAGCTAATTTCAACTACTTTGTATATTTTATCTGCCGGATGACTTGTGAATTGTCCTCAGGGATTAAAGAAGTTTTATCTCAATATACAATATTGCATCATAATTTTTTATTTGATTATATTTTGTATGATTCATCTGACTCTGTAAAGCAAATTATAAAATAGATGCGTCGTAGTAGTGTAGAGGAAAAAGTATATACATGTATGATATTTGCCTTTGTTATGTAGTGGAGTAGAAGTATAAAACAGCAGATTAATTGGTTAATAATTAATTGGTCAGCGCAGGTCATCTGATAGGTGATGGATACCGGTGCTCCCACTTTTGCTTCAACAGAGTGGAACTTGTAATCTAGTGGACATCATTCAATACGTTATCATGGCTGAGAGTAATTATTGACTGGAGTATTTTGTGTGCTAAAATATACACATGAAAGAAAAAAAATCAGTTTTTTTTGCATTTGTGTTTTATATTAATAAAGTGTAATTATTGAGTTATGTGTGGATAAGATAAACTATTACAACACCTTCTTTTGTGACTCAATATTAGGCTACTTAAACAATCCTTTAATAGAATTAGATGTATTATCAGTACTACTTAAAAATGTACGTACGTTTATGTAAGTATAAAAAGTAAACATATTCTTTATGCAGCAGAATGGCTCATATCTGTATCATTATTATTGTTGTTATTAATGTGTATGCAGCATTTTAAAGTTGTGTCTGGTCAATGTTCAGTTAATTTTAAATACTTAATATACCATTGGGCAGTTTAATCTATAGAAATACATCATATCTTATAGGTTTATTACTACAGGCTTTCAGTCTTAAGCTGTAATGCAGTTTAAAAAAACAAAAACAAACATAAAATGGTAATATTCAAGTTCCTTAAAGTTTTTCTCAAAAAGGATGCCTAGTTACAGTCCACCACTGTCTCCTAAGATCATTTAGCTGACATGTATTATTATTATTCAAATAATAATAATAATAATAACAACAACAACAACAACAACAACAACAATTATTATTATTATTATTATTATTCAAATAATAATAATAATAACAATTATTATTATTATTATTATTATACTAATAATAAAAGATATGTGTGTGTTGGACGCTTACTGTCAGTAATGAGGGAGTGTACAGCAGTGACGTGTCTCCGCCCCAGGCCGTGACTTCTGGACATCACGCAGTCCAGATAAAGGTCCCAGAAGACCCGGGCCAGGTCCCAGAACAGCGCCGAGTGCTTGCTGTTGTCTGATGACCTGAGGAACACCATCAGGTCCCAGAAGGCGGGCACCGTGTCAGCGATCCTCGGGGAGCGCATCTCCAGCAGCAGCGCCGAGGAGGAGTCCCAGCACTGCGGGTTCGCCCGGGGGGCACTCAGGGGATCCACGTGACCCGGTTTCTGGCCCCGCAGCGGGACGACACACACGCAGCTGAGCACCAATACCGTGGCTGCGGGTATGTTCAGGAGCGCTGGGGCCATCTGCAGAGGACACAACACAGGTCAGATGCACAGTTAAATAAAGCCACATTTTAAATTTAGATAGTTGAGTAGCTCAGTGAGCACTTTAACCCCTGAAAACACACATTTCTCCCAAATCAAACATTTAAGGTTATATATTCTGGATGTCATAAGATTAATGCATAAGGCAAAGTTATAGACCCACGTCTTATTCTGTGTATTATAAGGTCTAAACATCTTTAATGCTGGCTAATTATTTGTCCTATAATCAACAAAAATCATCTGATCTGCAAATAGACCTGTAAATAACCAGAAAACGGAATAAAGGCTCATAGCCTGCGTCCTAAAAAATCATATTAACGTAGCCTATAAATAAAAAACAGTTAGACCATGTTGCAATAATGAAAAAATATGTACTTACCACTAAAGCTGGGCCGACTAACAAGACCATGCTGCTGATTGGAGTTGGTAAATATCTGCTGGGTCTTAATTGACGTCAGTGCTCCCCTCCTTTGCGAGCAGTGTTAGTCTATACAGCTTGTCACGTTTAGGCCTTTTAATGTGTTTTTTTTTTTTTTTTTAAATACAGATTTATTTGCAGCCTAACTTTACGAAAATTTTGCTTCCATTATCAATATCATCTCAGAGAATCAGGTTAATTAGCCCACAGTCACGGATATTCATCTTTTCAATGCTGTTTTTGTTTGTTTTGGCATCATGCTTCATAGGCTTCTGCGTTCATTTGATCATGTTTGCGTCATTTTATGATATTTGCATTCCTGTTTTTGTTGTGTAAAAGAAATGCAACATCTGGAGGAGCGAAACTGACTGCAAATTCTTATGATTAAATGATACATTATTCTTAATGAGCATGTGTTGTAAAAGAAAATCACATGTCTGTGGACGAGGTTATGCACACACTTATCAACCATCAGGAGAAAAAGCCACTGGCCCAAAACCCAAAATAAGAAAACCTGTACTTTTATATCCAGCTGCTTTTACGCTCTGACCATATGATTGGTCCACTTGATTAAAGTCTATCATAATTACATCATAAATACATATACCCATGAGGCTGCACCCAACAATTACTTTAATGATTACATTTGATTATTAATGTGCTAATTATTTTGTAAATAAATTCATAATTTGCTTTATAAAATGTCTGAAAACAGTGAAGCAATCTGTCCTCAGAATCTTGGGTGGTTCTGATTTCTGTAAAAACAAGCTCAGTCATGAATGGAGTTTCAGAGAGTGGTGCACGAGTTACATTTCCATGCTTTTACTGAAATGCCACATGCATACCTGATCTCAGACATAATTACATTCACAGTAAGAGACCAACACTAAATGCGCTGGGTGGGTTTCTTACTCACTCATTCATTCTTCTGATGATGCAAAGAAGCCGCCTTTACAACGATTTCCACTGTAAGGCCTTAATTATAACTTTAAAATGAATACCTTTTTCAGATCTGAAACATAAAATGTAATCTTTGGAAGCTTCTGGACAGGAAGAGAGGCTGGGCGGTACAAATTATTATTATTAAATGAGAATTATTGTTTATGAGCCACGAAGGAAGAACATTTCAATCCACAAAGATATTTTTTCTTCACACACTCATGCTGGTCATACAGATCTTTAAACCAAGCTGGTTACTGGGTAAAAATGTGAATATTTGTTGGTTTTATTTAAAAAAAAATCAAATATGACATTCTTTTTTGACCTGATTGACCTCTGACCTCTTAATGACCAAATTATTCTTTAAAAATCCCCTCCAGACACGTTTCAAGATACTTTGAATAATAATTTGTCTGATATGGTTTTTCCACATAAAAGAAATTAAGTTATGTTGTGAATATCCTTAAAATGGCACCAATTTCCTCTCCCTCATTAAAAATTGTAGAATATATGACTATGTACATTTTTTTATTTCACAAGTTTAACTGCTGGACACAAGATGTCTCCTCCTTCGCTGTAAAGTCCATTCTCTGCGTATGTGCACTCAAGGCTTCAGGTTTCCACACGTGTGTATGCTGAATATTGGACCAGGATTGACTTCCAAACTATTTGTGATGTCACAAATCATGCTCGTAGGCCCGCCTCTTGCAATCAGATTTTCAATGATCACAGAGAAAATTTACACTTTCTGCAATGAATATGAAAACAGCCTTATAGTGTCAGACTCTGCTCAAACATTCAACTGGAGGAACAAGAGGAAAAACACATTTTTCACTGGTGGGAGACTTGAATTATCACTTTAATGTGATTTAAGATTTGACTTCAAATGTCTATAACTGTTAAAATAAATCTCCTACGTGCAGTTCATGACTTTTCCTAAAAATGTATTTAGGGAAAAGTTTATTAATCATCTAGTGAATTAGGGAATGTGGGATTAAAAGAATATGATCAATTATACCAGGAACCACAGACGGGTCATTTTCACCCTTTATGGAAACCGCTGTATAATGCTGCTAACCCTCGTGTCACGCCCTGTTGCTAGCAACGGCCATTGTTGAGACGTCTATGATGTGCAAGTGTTTACTACAGAGGTGAAGCACTTATACTTTAAATCTGAGTCACATAATAAAACAAGCTAAACAAGGAAACAGTTTCACTATAAGTGCATCATGACTTTCTGACACACCCCACTGCATGCAGCCACTGCATCTAAACTATTGATATACTGTATGTTCATTAAATTTTCTGTGCTTTATAAAATCTTTGTAAACATTTAATATTCTAAATACCTTAAAAGGATAAAAGGCTTCTAAATAATGACACTAAGACCATTAACAATGTGAAGTGCAGTTATACATGTCAAATATATATTAAAGTTGTTGGCTACACTAATTCATTAAGTTAATATTAATATTAAGTCTTACATTTTCTGTCAGATAAAATCAGTTCAAGGATGATTTGTCAAAAAAAAAGAAACCAGAAACACCCAGATAAAATTTGTCAGTAGTTTATTCATCAGTCCAACTGTATATGATGCAGTGAGAGAGGGACACCAGACGATGAGTAGCATGGAGGATTACAACGATGCCAGTGCTATGGCAGCACCTGGAACACACCAACTATCAGCTGGACTGGAAGTAATAGCCCTGCACAAGAAAACTGTTCAGGCCTCAGTATGCACAGGCACCGTAACATTGTGTTTGTGTACGTCGTGTTTGTGCATGTGTGTGTGATTAAAAACATCGGATCGGATGAAAAACACACAAAATGATTCTCAGTTCCACAAACGTAAAAGGGTGCTCTCTCTCTCTCTCTCTCTCTCGCTTTTCATTGGAAATATTCAGTTCTTTTTAAAAAAAAATTTATTTGTCCATTCATAGTTTGCGTACGTTGAAGCTAAGTGAAATGAGACATGGTGGTGGCCAACTACAAAAGATGAGCTGATTAGCATAAATTTTCATCAATTCCATGTTTACACTGATATCGTTATTACCCATACTTTTGTGCAATATCTCTTTGCATAGTAAATAAAAGTTAAATGTTTTTTGTTGTTGACATGCACCTATCTTTTGTAGCATATTTTTCTTGCGAATTTTGGGGACTCCCATATAGAGTTATGAGCCCACTATAGTGATTGCATGCAGCGTTTCCAGTAGAGCTGAACTTGAATTTTAAGTTTAAGCCAGTATAGTGGGTGTTGATGAGGACTGTTAATGCAAGACCTGGCTGGACAGGTGAGCAGCGCCTGCATGGACAGACTTCATGCCCTCAGCAGTAGGAGAGGCACCACTGGCTGCAGACAGAGGGGGAAAGTGCTCTGTGTGCAACAACATCCATATGTTCAGGTGATTGGTTCTTTGGCTTTTGAGTCACTGTTTAAGATACTTGAGGGTGTAGATTTGGGGAATCTGACCTGATATCAGTCTGAATCCCTTCAGAACTGACACGCTTCTCCTCGACACCACAGCTGCTCTGTCCGCAGCCGTGAATTCAACCTAACCTTTGACCTCTGCCCGGCCCGGAAAAACTTAGGAGGCTGCGCAGCATGCAATTATAATTTTGGCCCTAATTCCAATTGCAGTTTTTTTTTTCAATAACATTGCCAAAAACACCCGCTATACACAATGCTAAGATAAAAAAACAAAAGAAATTTATGTCCTTGTAAAATATGCTGTTAATACCAAACCTGAACTCCTTATTTATGTACAACTGTGTGTTTGTGCATTCACTATGTGAAATGCACTGCCCTAATGGGTCCTCGCATGCAGCCTCCTTTTTTATCTATAGCACCTAAACGTGAACTATAGGAGCTTTAACCGCCTTTCCGCTGTGTTTGGTTTTAACCATTGACTGCATTGACAGCCTAATTCAGTTTTTTTTTTCTCTTACATGTTTTTTGCGTATATTCATAGCTTTCGTAGCCATGCAGAGCCCTGCAGAGAGGGCTCTTCATGCCAGGGGGCCAGCAAGCAGCACACTTTGTGCAGATAATCATGCCAGGTGAGAGTGGTGTGGTTTCCGCCTGAACGCCTGTGCACTGGCACTAAAGGAAGGAAGAGGAGCTTCGTCACTCTAGAGATCAGGGTGAGGGTGTGGGGTTTCTTATATGGGTGAGGTGGAGTTTAAAAGGCTGCATTTATAATGTAACTACAATGGAATTTATTAAAATGTCCACTAAGTCTTTTTCAAGTAAATCTAATGCCAAAGATCAGCAGCAATAAGTGCAGTCCAGCTGTCAGTTAGCCAACTAAGGAAGCCTTGGAGGAGTCCATCCGTGATTGCCATCTCTCCTGGGGTTAAATGGCTGTGGCGTTGGGGTCATACCGTCGTTTCTTCACATTTCTTATGAGGACACAAGAAAACAGGAGTCAGCATGTGCTACAATCACGTCTGTGACACAGCTAGTGCAACCTGGACAAGCGACCACACTCATCTCTTCAGTTTACAGTTGTAGACTTATAAGTGAAATGGCATAAATGGTTAACTGTCATTATATTCAAGAGCTGAAAGTGTTTTTGAGGACATCAGGATCAAAATTCTGAAGACATTAAAGTGAGGCAGGGCTGGTCCATGTTGGAGGCAGTCAGAGGTATTTATATTCACAAGCCATTACATTTTCATACATACTTTTAATGATTGACAGTATGGTAAACATACTGAAAACGATTTTTTTTTTAAATATTTTGAATCCATTCCAAGTTTTTCTATTTTCTTTTGAGTTACTATTTGCGACTATGTGCGAATTGGATATAAGTAACCTACATAAAAACTTTAACCAAGTTTATTGAACAAAAGAACGATAAAGCCTACTTTCCAATAGGTTAATAACAGAGTTGTGAATTTTGAAGGCCCATGAATATAACTATCCTCCGTTGCCTTCTTCTTGTGCGTGCAACATGAGTTTACAAGGTGAAGAACTGTAGGAGACAAGTCTCATTACCAGTTTTGATGGGAAAGACATTAGTTCCACTTAAAACATAACCATCTGGGAGGAAAGAGCTAACATAAAATATATACTCAATAGAGGAGGGAAAGAGGGGACAACCACATAAACAATGACAGCAGCAGCAGCAGCAACAATAACTACTACCACAACAGTGGGACAACAATGAATACAACAATAGGAGTGATGCATAACCTCCCCGTACTGTGGCTTGTTGTGGGGCTTCTATCGATCGGTCATGCACTTGTTCCAATAGTAGGCCAGTTGAAGGTGGCACTATTGCTGTGCGTGGTTCATGCAGTGCAATGCGCTGTGTCTGTACCAGGTCTGTGAAGCAGGCAGCAATGGCAGCTGGTGTGGGCGGGTCCGAGAGTCCTGCTCTGCTCTAGGGCGGAGACTGGCCATCGAGGGGTGTGTGGCCAGCCATGGCACAAAGACTGCGACCAACAATAAGGTCCTGGCTTCTGTCTCTCTCTCTCTCTCTCTCTCTGTGTGTGTCGCTCTCACCACTCCATTTAAAGTCTCACCCTCAAACGGTAATGGATTGAGAAAAAGATGATGGAGGTGATGAGAGCACGACAACCCTGGACCAAATCACTCTGGGTCTGGCTCAGCCTTTGTGCAATGAACTGACCTCCTCCAAATCAACAAGTCAACATGCAGAAAGGTTTCGTTTCTTATTCTGTTATCTTTTACTTCTTTTTTGTTTTGTTTTGGTGACAATCATGATGCTTTGCTATTTGGCATGCTTTGGTGGCTGCAGGATTGTGTTTCTCAGTTACACCGTAGGCCTATTTAGATTAAGATGTGTAACACCCCTGTTGCTCAAGACAGCAGGCTAATCAGTGGTAGATTGCTACTTATTAAACATAATCTTTTGTACAATACAGGACATTTCCTGTGTACACTGATACATGTTAGAGGTCTATCCTTGGATTTCAGTGGGGAAAATAAGATTTAAACCTATTAATACAAGCATACATGTAACCATTTAGCTGTTAAAAGTATAATTTCCCCTCTGTTATCATGTCCTTCACTGAACATGCATGTCAAGCACTGAGCTCTGCCCGTCCAATCAATTTGAGGTTCTGCTACAGATCCACAGAAGACCCACACATGGAGCCCAGTGTCTCTCCAAATCACCCTTTACACTCTTGGACATCATCCACATCGTTTCCCCCATGAAACAACCAGGACTGCAGACTGGATAAATTTGAGCAGGTCAGATATGTGTGATTTCCTTGTGCTTTTTAGCATAAAATACTTTATGCAAGTGTATTTTCCACCTTGGGGTCCATATTCTGTAGCAGGAGCTCAAACCCTGGTGTCTGAAGCAGCAGGGATGCTATAGTTAAAGCAGGAGAGGCATGCGGCGTATTGCTTACTTAAAGCCCCATCCAGTCCCCCCCAGCACTATGGCAGCCACAAGGATGGCTCCGGCGATGGAGCCTATTATTAGATTGGTGGCACTAGGACCTGTAAAGGGGTTATGGGGAAAGAGACATGAGTTTCTATACTTACTAACTGTATAAATAACACGTAACTATACAATGACGATTTCACATGGAACAGAAAACATAGCCATAAGAATACTCTTACAGTAAAATGACTGAATCTGAGAATGCATTTTGCATGCTTTTCAGACCCCTTTAGTGTGTAACATGAAGATAATGAAGTAGAGGCCCTGGGAATATTAAATGTATCTGATGTCAGCTGAGGTAGTGATTATCAGTGGTTAGTCTGTTAAGGTTGTGCAGAAGACTAGACCCTGGGTGTCCATCTTTATACAGGTTTAACAGGTGATATGTGCATACGTGACCTGCAGTATGAGCTGTAGTAAATGATTTAGGGGTCCCAGTCACCACACAGCCTACCACTGACTGACAAGCCATGTCACTAACTGGACACTTCTCAGGACTGTTTTCCATCTAAATGCCCCACATGCCCCAGAAAGGAGAGGATCACAGGAGCAACCACATAACGACTAAGAATAAGAGAAAGAAAAGAGGAGAGGGAGGCTTGTAGTAATGGGGAACAACAGGGAGTGGCAGGAGAGGAGGAGGAGGAGGAGGAGGAGGAGGAGGAGGAGGAGGAACCAATCAATCAATCACACAACACTGAAAACATCCAATCACATGACAATTATATGGTCATCACCGACACACAAGAAAACACAAAGCCACCGGGACGCACACACGGGCTCAGGCCGGCTCACGAGACCGCCCGCACACTGAGGCACCACTATGAGAGGAAGAGCTGTGAAAGGGTTAAAGATGCTTACTCTATTCCCCACCCTGTGCCTCCAAAAATCACCCCCAGGGCCAGAATGGTCCCTGCTACTGCCCCTATCAGCCTGTTAGTGGCCACGCTCACTGTGCAGAGGGAAAAGGAGCATTATTACCACCCTGTTAAAGACAAACAGCAGGTGTTCTGCTTCAGAGTTATGGATGAAGTGACACGGTTCCCTCTGTAACGCTTCCCATCCCCTTAAACCACCACCCCGTCCCCCTGTATCAGGTGTGCAGCACAACTGTGTGTTCATTTCATCTTCTGAATCAAACTAAACAAATGTAACGCTGCTTTTATGTTCTCCTTCAGTCGTCATTTTACATGGAAAGTCTTTACGACCCCAGTACACGTGTGAGACTAATTTCTAAGAATCTGTGCTGACTCAGATCTAACAGTGTGACTAAGACTACCGGAAAACAACATATACAGTATATATGTTGGCGTGAGTCATAGCTAAGTTAAATGAGTGCAGATAAATGTGTGTGATATTCATTCTGTTAGACGCCAGAGGTTGTAAGAGGTGGAAACCGACCCTTGGGTCCTTCTTCCTTAGTGGCCTCAGGCTGTTTAGGCGGATCAGGCATGCTACAGTCTGTCCCCGCCCAGGTGGTGTCACAGGTGCATGTGGCTTCATTGTTACACACCTGTACAGATCAGACAGAGAGAGATGAGGTGACGAGGGGAATGTAAGAGCTGTAAATAAAGATGCTGACACACTAGGGGTCGTTTTCTCTCTCCATTGGCAACATTCCCAGCTGCCTTTTACATTGAGAATTTACAGGTTATTACTCATCCACAGTTAATACAGACCCCCATATAGACACTTACTACAATGTGAAGATGATCATATACCATAAAATGCTGATTAAAGTTAAAGATATAAAGACATGAGATACAAAGACTAAGGCACAGTTGTGGAAACTGATCTAGATTCATTATATCACAGCTCTACAATGGCATTTTTTTTTAGCCAGGTCAGCTTTGTTCTTTCTTCTAGTTTCAAACTCTGCACATACATCATTGTGCACAGTGAACCTCAAACATCCACCTAAAGGAACAAAAAGAAAAACACATTTTTGAGTGGAGGGGGACTTAAATTGGTTTAATCAAACAACAATGGCTGGAACCACTGAACCACAGTGGGCTGGAGTCCAGTATGCTTGTCTCACAGCAGACATTTTGATTCGACTTTGTGGGAAAATCTCTGTTAGTGTTAATGATATCATTAATGATGGCTCTGTTCCATTCATGTGTCCTGTGCAGTGTGACAGTTAGCCACCCAGAAACTGGAGCAGCTAATTCATTATTCATTTTATTACTGAAACCTGCGCTTTTTCCTACTGTGAAATGTCAAAGTGAAAAAGAGTTGTAAGATATAAAGTAGCACTACATCCACTAACCTTAAAAATAACAGACCTTTCTCACAGAGGACATTTGACTTGTCAAATACAGATGTAGCTAATTAAATGTACAGAATTAGCAACAATTAAGACAACGAAGCACAGCAAGCAAGGCAGCCTTTTGTCACCATTGATCAAAACTATGGTGTGCAGCTTCTGCAAATTCATTTATGTTGCCACATTAGACCTCTTCTTATGTCCAGTTTATGTTGACTGGAGGAATGAAGGACCTGTACATAATTTATTTTCCAACCTTACTGAAGTGATGTCTGTCCCAAGTAAATGCCATTATGGGTTAATTTACACCAGGACTCACCCCATGGGCAGAGCACACCTGTCCATTAGGTCCAGTAGGGCAAGTGCTCACGTTGAGTGACTGGATGGGCAGACACTTGCGGTCAAGGCACATCATTGACGGCCCACAGGGAGTCCCATCCTCCACGTAGCCTAAATCAGTCTCATCGTCCAACAGGACATGACCACCGCTGTGACGAAGAAGAAGAATAACCCAAACGTGAGAAGAACAGGATTGATTGTGATTCTACAGGTTTCCAGGACATGAACAGGTCTCATTATATAGAACACATGTTTACCTGCAGTCGACCAGCCTGCCTTGATGGTTAAAGGAAGCTGGGGTAATATCTCCTTTTATCATTCCGATGCGTGGGTTGCGGCCAATGTTGGTGCACAAAAGGTAACCACAGAACACGTCACTGAAAAAGACAACAGAGACAAATCTGTACAGACCCCAATCTTCTAATTAATAAACATTTTGACTTGTCAGGACTTCCCCATCTATCATCACTTCTCATGTTAAATAACGGCTTTAATTTAACTGCTGCGGATGCTTACCTATATATTTTCGTAATAAATTTGCACTTTGGTGAACATCTGTTGTTTTTAAATGTGTAAATAACTTGACTTGACTGTCCCTTCATGGTACATTAAATTTGTTTTCAGTTGTGGAAATCATTCATATGATTAAAAAAAAAAAAAAAGGAATTGAAAAGGATTGTATCATGTTGGCAAGTCAGCCTTGCTGCCAAAACACAATACTGCAACAAAAAAATGGTGCAGAGCTGTTGGAGCATCCAACTGTAAACAAAGTCAAAAGGCGATTGTTGCTCTAAAGCGTCTCTCTGAACGACTCTCATAGGAATGAATGGCTGCCATCTTTGAGTCCAGAATCCAGTTTTTTCAATACATAAAAGTCTTTTAAGGATTATGTTCCTGTAGGTGATGTGCCCTTTATTGCCCTCTATTAGTTGGCTTCAAAACAACTTGAATCTCCTCCATTGTTGGGAATAAAGGATGAGAAGGAAGGACAAAAGCCCAGCGTCTTTATAGAAATAGAAAGCACTGTCATGCTGGCCTGTATGGTGGAAATACCAACGTTTATTTAGTCTTCCTTTGAAACTCACTGTTTGCTACACTGGATCCATTTGTCTCCATCCTTTCCACAGTTGCCCTTCTCTGTGCCCTCTGTGTTCAGCTTCTCATAGCAGAACTTCTCAGATCCTCCAGACTCTGAGGAAAAGAGAGGAAGGGGTGAACTGCACGGCACCGACTACAATAAAAAGTCTGTTTTCATTCAGTATCTCTGTATGATACTGTGACACTTCACTAATACGAGTTCACGTGAGAAAGGAGTCTTACTTGGTCCCCAGATGTATTTACACTGGTTCTCTCTTGTCTTGCACTCTCCATTGTAGCAGCGGCCCTTCAAAGAGAATAAGATATATTCTCAGTCTGCTGCTCTTCTGATGCATAACAGATCCTATTTGGATCAATAGAATCTTCCAATATATCATCAGTCTGCATACCTGGTTTACCTGGCAGAAGTAACCATCTTGTTTATGAAGGTTGGGAGGGCACTGAAAACAGTCACAAACATAAGACTTCTTTTTTACCCATGCTCACCATTCTCAACATGCAAAGAATGAACAGTTTGAAACCAAAAAATCGAATGTAGCTCAAGAACACCTGTCCAGAGTCCCCAGAGCAGGTCTCTGTGATATCACAGTCGTTCACGGCGTAGCGGCAACTGTAACCTCGTGGATAAAACTGGCAAAAAAAGGCAGAGAAGGTAAAAGTCTAAATTAAGAGTATAAATTAATATATTGTGCTGTAAAAAGACCAAACTCATACCAGACATGTGGTATTGCAGCATGGGCCATCGCTGCAGTGTGCACCATTGGCGAGGGAACACTTCTTGCAGCATTCCTTATAGCACTCCTGAAAACAAACAGGGAAGGAGCTTCGTCTATCTGAATAAACAGACGACAACAAACAGACTTCCTGAGGTAAAAAAAACAACAACAAAAAACTCACTGCTCTCGCTCCGCAGTCACACTCCTCTCCCACTTCTACAAATCCGTTACCACATTCTGTTGGCTCGAACAGCTGCCAGAAGAAGCCAGGAGAGTGTGAAGAACATAGCAGTGTGATGTGTGATTCATGACAGGTGTGGCATGTAAGAGAGAGGGGCCGAGTTGTGAGCATCTAACCTTGGTGGGCCTGTTGAAAAGACACGAGCCGCCACCTTTCAGAAGGAACTCCTTGTAATCTGTGATACTGCATTTGGAGAATCTCCGTGGGTGTTGGACCCTGAACAGAGAGAATACTGGGTGATAATTAACCAGAAAGTGCAGACTTTAATATTTATGAGGTGATGCGCTTCCTAGCTGCTGTAGCTCGCAGCACTAACAGTGTTTTCAGCACGTCCGATGGTGCTGACTGAAACTCAACAAACTAGAATTACCGCCTCACGGTTGTATGCCTCCGCGCACCAGTCAAGTTATAGTTTACATCCATGTCTGTCAGACTCATATAATATATGTAGTGACTGATAGAGAGCTTGGTCACATGGCGCAACAACCATCACCTGAGGATCAATATCAACAAAATCAAAGAGTTTCAAATGTGGATGTTGCTGCAAAGAAGCTACAACTTCTGAAACATGGATTCTTCACACACATGTTCAACCCAGCAGCACAGAATATCTATACAATCAGCCAGTCAAATTTTGTCATAATTAGCATATGAATTCTTGAGTTATGACTCTTGACCCTTTGACCGCTGACCACCAAAATCGAATCAGTTTATCCTTGAGTCCAAATGAATGTTTGTGCTAAATTTGAAGGATTTCCATTCTTTCGCGTTCACAAGAATGGGACGTACAAATATACAGACAGACAGACGGACGGACGAACGAACGGACAGACGGATTACCCGAAAGCATACTGCCTCCGGCCATGGCTATCGCCTGTGCAGAGGCATAAAAGGTATTGAAAAGTCTCCTGTAGCACCATCTACTGTTGAAACAATCCCACTGCTGACAGTCTGACACAAAAACATATTATAACTAACATTACTGCCTACTACAGACAAGTGAAAATATTTTAATACTTTTAAAGGCCTTTTTGTGATAAAACTAGACTTTTTAAGACCTGTAGATACCATAGAATACTGTTACTGCTAACATGATATAAAAATATGTCAAATTAGCATTTATTTTACACAACTGCTATTTGTAATGCATCAAACTGTGTACATGCTTTTGCTCTCACCACTGGTTGAATTGCAATTACATGAAAATAAACAACTGTTTTATTTCTGGCATTGTAGATGCAGCATATCCTTGTCCAGTGTTACATGCCCCCAAGTCATAGAGCAATCAAATGCTTCTATGACAACATCAGACTTTTACAATGCAGTAATTGTTCCAAGGTCCCTTTCTATGTGTGTGTGTGTGCGCGCGCGCATCAACAGTGTGTTGGACATTACCCTGTGTCCTCCATTATGCAGCCAGTCCACGTCTCAACACAACCACATTCCTCTGCAAACAGGGAAGAGAGGGCAGAAAAAACAAAGGAAGAGATGGGAGAGAGATAGATGAAATAGTGCACAGAAAGAAGACAAGTTAACATGATTGTATTTCCATTACATTGACTCAAAGAGAATCAGTATCATTCAGCGTATTTCCAAAAGCTTTCACAATAATAATCAGAATAATTCCTTCACTTTATTTTTCACTAATATCCTGACAATCCCCTATCAAGCTTGGCCAGTTCTGGGACCATAAAAAGAATCTCTCTGATGGTTGAGGTTCAAACGTGACAGCTGTTGATGACTTTGCCTCATTAAGCACTGCGATCTTAAAACTAATGGCATAAATCCTTCTCGAGCCTGACTCAGCTAAGTCGACTCTTGGACAACTTTTTCCATTAAAATCAGTGCATCTCTCCATCTGTCAATTCTGGCACAGATAAGAGTTGATAAGAGACAGTTTGTTCCAGTCTAAACGCTGCTTTTTTTTGTTTTATAGGAGCCATCTGCTGCTTTAAAGACATTTCAGTGTCTAGACCTCAAAAGACAACCCCAAATATAATTTACAGAAAACTGTAAGTCTTATATTCAGGCAATTAGTACTTATAGTAGGTTGCTTTTATGCAACTGAAGTTCAACACTGTGAAGTTTTAAGATATCTGCTGGTCCCCACAATACAAATGAGGGTAACTGAATTTCTGATTCTCAAAAAACTTTTCACATTTCAAAAGGAACATGCCTTTTAAATCAGGGGTTCTCAACATTTTGTAACTTAAGGCCCATTTATTGTCAAATAGTTCGGCTAGTTTCTACCAAACATAAAAAACAGGGGAAAAGAACAGCAGATTTCTCAGTGCATGATATTTTAGAAGCTCAGCAAATGACTTTACATTTCATTTGTCAAACACTTTTGTCCAAAGTGACATTAAATTAAGTGCATTCAACTTCGGTAAATGAAGAACTACTTGGAGCGGATCGGTAGCCGAATGGTTAAAGAGTCACATGGTCGCCATGTAGATTCCAGCCACCTTTTCATGTCATATTCCTCTCTCTCCCAGTTTCCACTTCATTTGTCAGTCTCCAATAAAAACAAAACAAAAACATGCTCCAAAAGATAATTTAAAAAAGGAGTTGCTGTAGATGTCTTGAAATGGACGAAGACTATTGGATTGCAAGGGTGTGTAGAGTATTTTTGTTTTTGTTTTTGTTTTTTTAATGCGGCAGAAGTGCTGGAATCGTGCTAATGCAAGCTTGATAGGTTGTTGGGGTGTAGTCTGATTGCGTGATTTGAACATTTTGATTTTGGCTTAGAATATGAGATAATAAAGCGTGTTTCATGTATACTTCTCTTGGATGCTGGGTCCCACTGGATGCCCAGGTTCTGAGCCAGGCTCTGGGATAGAGAGACTGCCATGGCCAAACTGTTGCCATACTGTGGAAGCAGCAAAGTCCAGGGATTATTCATCTGCAGCCACACACATTTTTATATGTGTGGACAAAATTATGCTCCATGTTAAGACAGCAAATCTGACCTCATTGACCCCTACTCCACGGCTCGCAGAACACATGCCTCCAAAGTATGCTGCGCTGCTTCTGCGGTAGTGGAAAGTCACGTTTCTACAAGAATGATGGAATACATGAACAACGGACAAATGATAAAAACATCACTGAGGATTAGATGAGTCAAAAAGTGAGCCTAACCAAACACACCACAGATTTGGTAAGAGGTTATGAACTTTGATAAACAGAAAGAATACTATGAGATAAAGGTGAAATCATGCATAAAAATTATGTCAAACTAAGATTTTCATTAGTTATTTTATACAGCAGCTATCTGTTTTACATCCAGCCTAAACACTTTGGCTTACGGGAGAGGTTGAATTGTAGATTGAGGCCCATACTTTTATTGACTCGAGGACATGATTGAAATTATGGAGAAACAAAATACATGTCCATCAGGGAAAAATCTGAGAAATGCAAGAGCATCTAAATATTGCAAATAAAGCTTAAATCTTGTCTAAAATTTAAAAAAAAAAAAGTCTATATCAATAAAGAAGATTCATCAAAGGGTGATAAAAACAGACTCAGGCTAAATAAAGAACCTACGAGATGAGGTGCACAGCATCGGCATGGTGTTTGATACTCTGCTGCCGGTATTTGGAGAAATCTCGCAGCATTTCCAGTGGCCTCACACTGATGGGGATGTGATCCTTGTCTGTCCAGATCTCCACAGCAACGAGCACCACACGTGTATGTAATTGCTCTTTGAAGACCTGCCATTGAAGCACGGAGAGAGAGAGTGATGGGCAGAGAGACAGAATCAACAGCACAGGGAGAGAACACTAGGTGTGAATTTGAATCTGTGTACTGTCAGAAGAGGACAGACGAGAGGATGCAGCACACTGGGAAAAAGGAGGAACAGGGGAGTGTTAATGCACATGCTGATAACACGGAGCAAACACCTCTGGGGCCAACTCAAGGCTAGAGATGTACTCCACTGTGACAAATAAGGTGGTCATCCTCTGAGGACCATGAATATCTGTAGAACATTTAATCCATCCAGCAGTTGTTGAGATATTTCAGTCTGGACCATAGTGACAGACCAACCAATGAGCCACATCGCTAGAGTGGCTAATAAAAAAAACAACTTTTATGTGTGTAAATTCTAAAAATATATAAAGCACACACTACATATTTTTCAAAGGGTAACTAGAGTTTACTCACAGCATCGACAAGATTCACCACTGACTTGGCAAAATTCCTTGTGTGCTGCTTGGTCTTGTGTCGTTTATACTACAGGCACAAAGAAAAAGACAAAACAAAGGCAAAGATATACATGTAGAAGCTGCAGACATTTGATGACATATGAAAAACGACCCACTATACACTATGAAAATATAAAATAAAGTGAAAGCAGCCATTTATTGTTGTTGCCTTCAGTGAGAACACATACCATACTGTGGTCGCTGACAATCATGATCTCCAAATACTTCATCTCCTCAAATATACTGCGAGGCATCTGCAAAATAAAAACCATTAGCAATTATCAGGTAGTGGAGTGTTTTCTCCAGTCCCATTATGACCACAAGTTCGACTTTGAGCATGTACACTATTGCAAAGCTATAATTCATATATATACTTCATAAAGAAGTGAGATCAGAGACTCACTGCTCGCTTTTTCCTGCGCTTCAGCCAAGAAAAGTCATCCAGCTCTGAGAAGAGCTGCTCCACCTCAACTGTGAACACAAGCAAGGAGCCAATGACACTTCAACAAACATATTAAGTATTTAAAACTGGGTTTTGGCTTTCTAATGACTTCAAGGCTACATGGAGGTCCCTAATTCCTTTCTCTGAGTAACACAACATCTCATGCTTCAAGAAAATAAAGTAAAAAGCCATTTAATCCATTCCATTCATTATTCCAGTTATTTTCTCAGTTGATTTCCCTCTCTGACTAATAAAATCTACATATTATAAAATGTTAACCTGTAACAGACATTAAAACTGAGCCCCAGGATTCGCTACTTGCATGCTTTGTAATGAACATCCGTAAAGAGGAAGGCAATGTCAGGGTCAAGAGAGGAGTGGTGATGGTCAAAGGTGGAGGACTCAATGGAGGAGGTTATGTAAGATGATGGAAACCCTTACCCTGTGCCTCTGAATCATTGTTCCAGTCAAGGGAGGCTGTTCTTCTTAATTTGTGAGGCCTTGCAGCTGTATCCTGCACGGGTGAGGCAAACAAGTATTCCAAAAGATTAAACGGGCTTTCAGACACAACGCGATCGAAGCTGTGCTCGCCGCACAAGCCAATGGAAATAATGGGTTTCAGAGCGCAGTGGTGTTGTTGTCGCGTTGTGTCTGAAAGGCCATTAAAGAGGAACTGGGACAGGCAGGCACTGGTGCTGGTGAGTGACAGTGTTCACTACAAAAACTGTTGAGATTACACCTCCATTACACTTATTGTATTGAATATAAAACACATGTGGACAAATAATGTTGAACTGTGTGCCATACGTGGTGTGCGATATTTCAATATTATTGTTTACAGAAGTCATTTGACATTTTGAGAGTTAAATGGATGAAGCTGCTGGCAGCAGCAGGTTAGTGTATTGTAGCTTAGCACAAAGACTGGAGACGGGAGAAACAGCCAGTCTCTGTCCACAATTAACAAAATCCACCAACTAGCAATTCTGAAGCTAACTGTATCTCATTTATTTATTCCATGTAAAAAAGAAAGTGTCAAAACAGCACGTTGTGATTTTACAGGGGGTTATGGGCCTGGCTATTTCTTGGCCCGCAGCAATAGCTTCCAGGAGGAAGTCGCTCCTCCTGGCCAAGAAAACAGTCGACATAACGACCCTGTAAAACAGCTAGTTGTTATTTTGTTTTTTGAACAAATAAAACAAACAAGATATAACATGTTCATTTGTAAGCTTTAGAGGTGCAGGTAGAATTTATTTTAGAGCCAACCTAGCTGTTTTCCACTGCTTTCATTCTTTTTGCTGAGCTAAACTATCAGCTGCTGGCTGTAGCTTCATATTTAGGATATCCTCAGGTGCAAATGTAAACAGCAGTAACAGCAGAGGGTGTTGTGCATGTGTGATGGAGGTGATGCGACATGAGTAGCAAGACAAAACCTCTGTGCAATCCACATTTTGGTTCTTTGCGACAGGAATAACTTACGATTGAATGAGTCTGTTGTAAGGGTTCAATTAGATACATATAGACTCCATCATCAAACATCCCGCTGCCAGGCAGAGAGAGATGAAAAGGGAGAGAAGACAGTCAATACTGAGTCAATAGGAGCAGAGATGAGTGTCTCCACAGATACTCTGAACACAGCGAGGATTACACACAACTCTGCTGTTCACTTACTGCAGGCCGTTGCAGGTAGATAAGGCCACGTGGGAGTTATCGTTCCCTCTCACCTGGCCGTGGTAATAACAGTGCTCACCACCCTGAGGGAAGAAGACACAGTGCTAATGCTGCATCACAGCAAACCCCAGCCATACCTAAAGCAGCAGCACACAAAACTCTGCACACATTGACAGATCACTCAGATCCACCATTACACAGTGAATGTGTCATATTCCTTACTTACTTATCATATGTCTGAATTTGTAAACATCTCCAGGGAGGTAACAGCTTGTCTCACAGATGCTGACTTGGTATGTTTGCAATGCATTTCTGCTGGGGGTCTATGTTTGTTAAGATGTGCAGTTAATGCATCGCAAAGGTGGCACTATCTGTGACTCAGCTGTCAGAGCCATGGTGAGCAGAGGACAT